>QRFJ01000932.1:104187-149871 GCA_006176705.1 Cocos nucifera | reverse complement strand
AAAATCCACCAGTGATACTTAAAAGTATATGGTGGCAACCCATCAAAGCTGAATGCGAACCTCTTGGTGCAGCTACCTATATGATTAAGTTCTTCTATCTTGAGCTCCGATCAGATTAGGGTTAAGGTAAACTCATCAAACCCTAGTCTCTGTCATATGATGTAATCATTCGATTCGAGTCTGATGTGAAAGTCTAAATAGAAACTCTTTCTATTATTTCACTCTGCCATGGCCATGGGCTTCTGGACTTGATTCTCATGATTATCATAGGGCTGCTCCTCTACCATCGAGGTAGATAGATTCCATCTTGATGCCATCCAGTTCCTACAATGAACATGCTATAGCCAACATACACCTCAGGGTTCCATATGGCTAGGAGATCGAGTAATGATGTAGTCAAACTATAACACCCTCAAGATGAACTGCCTGTTAGATATATGTGCCCTAGAAGCCAAAATTGGCTGACACTTGTAATACACTTCTAGGGGCAAAATTGTAATTTTGACTATAATTAATAAAATGGGTTATTTTCTATCACACTTGTGTATTTAGTGTCTGTGATACATCCTTTGAGTTAATGGTAATGATAATTCATATTTTCAAAAGTTGAAAATTTAAGACATGAATAATCATTATTAACTCATAAACAGCTCCCGACCATAGGATCATCACGAGGATGGTGATTGATCCGGAAGGTTGGTGTACGATCGCTTTTCTTTAGTAGATGAGTCTTGAGTCTACGGTGTGGAGACACCGGAGCGAGAGTACAGGTACTCGTTAGAGAACGAGGGCACTGAGCGTGACCACCTCGAGTAGTCATTAGGAAGTCTACCTTCTCGTCAATGACTGACTCGATGCTGCAGTAGTGTGTCTGGTTCTTTGACCTGAGATGCATCGGCAGTTCACCTTGAGGGTGTTATAGTTTGACTACACCATTACTCGGTCTCCTAGCCATATGGAACCCTGAGGTGTATGTTGGCTATAGCATGTTCATTGTAGGAACTGGATTGCATCAAGATGGAATCTATCTACCTCGGTGGTAGAGGAGCAGCCCTATGATGATCATGAGAATCAAGTCCAGAAGCCCATGGCCATGGCAGAGTGAAATAATAGAAAGAGTTTCTATTTAGGTTTTCACATCGGACTTGAATCGAATGATTACATCATATGACAGAAACTAGGGTTTGACGAGTTCACCTTAACCCTAATCTGATCGGGGCTCAAGATAGAAGAACTTAATCACACAGGTAGCTGCACCAAGAGGTTCGCATTCAGCTCTGATGGGTTGCCACCATATACTGCTAGGTGTCACTGGTGGATTTTGGGAGCAATTAGAATGATTTAGATGATCGATCATTCTAGCTGTTCGAATCAGAAGAGTTCTGATCCATCGAAAGGAGTTTCGATGATGTCGATGATAGAGATCATGACATATCCCATTACCATACAGAACTGAACCTAACTGGGTCACACAAACAAGGGTTTGAATCTGGTGATCATCAATTGAACTGATCTAGTTCAATTGATCTGAATGAGATTCAATTAGGTTCAAGAAAATCGTGCTAGCACTCGATTGAACCTAACGTTCTTCTTTTACTATCATAAATAGTTGTCCTGACTGAGCCAAAGGAGTTTGTGCTCAATCAGAGGCCTTCACTTTGGTCTGACTGGAGCTTGTCCAAGTCAGAAAAGGTTGTCTTATTTTGTAAGACAATACCTGCCATTTTTGGTCACCTGCCATTTCTGGTCCTTTGACTTTGGTCAAAAGTTGACCTTTGACTGGTCAAATGTTGACCATTGATACTTTGACTTTTGTCCACATGTCATGCACCTATTGGAGAGCTGGTGGGGGCCTGTCCCCCTGCCAGAACCTGGCAAGGAGGAGGGCGCACGCCACCCTTGGCGTGCGCCCAAGTTGGAGGCGCCTAGGAGTCCTTGTTGGACAAGGACTCCATCTCCCTTTTTGGATTCCAATTAGAGTTCTCCTAAGAATCCAAGTTTGACTGGTCTTAGGCGCCCTCTAAGGAGGAATCCAGGGGACTCTATTCCAACCAATCAGATTTAGATCTGATTTCACAAAGGGTTGTGATTGGTTGGAGAAGAAGAGGAGTTGGATCACAGCTTAGTCTATAAATAAGACCCTGCGCCCAACTCAGATTAATGAAATTAGAATAGAGATTTCCCATGCCCCAAGGCTGCCTCTCCCCTCTTCCTCCATGCCTAAACTTCTCCTCCTCTCTCCTCTCCACGTCCAAAAGAGTTTTGGACTTAGGTTGGTGCGATCCAGATCAAGAGAAAGGCGACAGAAAGAAGAAGGCTGCACTGCTGCAAAGGACGACTGCTGATCTTCAAAAGAAGTTTTGAAGATCCTCCAAGATTCAGATCCAGATCTGATTTTTGGAGACGTGATAGAGAAGAAGAGGA
Organism: Cocos nucifera; assembly: GCA_006176705.1. Classification (NCBI taxonomy): domain Eukaryota; kingdom Viridiplantae; phylum Streptophyta; class Magnoliopsida; order Arecales; family Arecaceae; genus Cocos; species Cocos nucifera. Next base: position 147,447 of record QRFJ01000932.1, on the reverse strand, counting down.
TCTCTAGATCCAACCTGAGTGGATATCGGTAGAGGCCAGGCACTTGCATGGCTAGATCCAGAACCTTCCGCTGCAATCAGCAGGATCATCTACAGGATAATAGGATTATCCAACAAAAAGTATAAAATTAAATTAAATTTAATTTATTTTTATTTTATTTTATTAGATATATAAAATTAGATCTGAAATATCTCATATTTGATTTAGATTCAAAATAAAAAAAAATTAAAATATCTCTCTTGATCCAATCAGATCTGAACGAACCTGATCCAAAAAATCTAGATTTTTCCTTCATCGTGATCATCATAGGGCTACTCCTCATCTACCGTGGTAGATAGATTCTCTCTTGGTATAATTCAATTTTTATAATGAACATGCTATAGCCAACATACAACTCAGAATTTTGAATGACTACGAGATCGAGTCATGGTGTAGTCAAACTATAACACCCTCAGCCGATGCACCTCAGGTCAAAGAATCAGACACACCATTACACCTTCGAGTTAGTCATCAATGAGAAGGTAGACTTTCTAATGACTACTCGAGGTGGTCACGCTTAGTGCCCTCATTCTCTAACGAGTACCTATACTCTCGCTCCGGTGTCTCTACACCATAGACTCAAGACTCATCTACTATAAGAGAAGCGATTGTACACCAACCTTCCTGGATCAATCACCATCCTCATGATGATCCTATGGTCAGGAGCATTTTATGAGTTAATAATGATTATTCATGTCTTAAATTTTCAACTCTTGAAAATATGAATTATCATTACCATTAATTCAAAGGATGTATCACAGACACTAAATACATATATGTGATAAAAAATAACCCATTTTATTCATTATAGTCAAAATTATAATTTTACCCCTAGAAGTGTATTACAAGTGTCAGCCAATTCTAGCTTCTAGGGCACATATATCTAATATCACCATGGTGATCTTAGGTCAGAAGGATACTGAAGATTTTGTGTATAGGATGGAAGCATGGATTTCAAAGCAAAATTATGAAATCTTAAAACTAAACCCAAAATCTAGAACCATCTTATTATAATTTAAATCATATAACATACACTTATGATATAAATTCGGATATAGGAACAAACCTCTGATTGTTAAATCCTAACTTGACCCTGATCGTCGGTGGCAGTTCATCAAGGGTTCCACCAAGTGCTCACATGTTCACTCTCCAACATTGACCTGCATGAGAACTTGATCAAGCCACTAGTACCATAAAATTAGATTTCTTCAATTTAATTCTTATTGTAAGAATTAAATCTATTTGGGTAGAACCTTCCCTTAACCTTGTTGTCACTCTTCTTGTCTAGCCTTTCCTTTCTTTCTAATCTCCTTGTCTTTTTTTACTCTCTTCCTAAGCCTTCATCCTAAAGCAGACCTCTTGTTCTTTAATAAAACTTTATCTTAACAAGGGAAGGAAGAGAGAAATTGGACAATTAGGGAGAGTAGATAAGAAAGAAGGAGAGAGATCTCAATCAATTGGACTCCCGGAGCGCACCCCCTATTTATAATGTACGTAGGGGTGCTTCCACCAAATTCTCACACCCTTTACTTAGGCTTTTCTCATGCCCATCCTTTCTTCTCATGCCCCACTAGAAGAAAACACCACATGGAATCCATAGAATTAATACGAAGAGGTGCCTTATTGCAGAAGGACTCTTCAGACTAATTCTACATAGTTTTCAGGAAGAGTCGCATATCTTTATTTATGTGGTGCCAAAAAAGAAGAAATTAGATCCGATGAAAAGGCCATCCAATGGCCTATAATATGTGTGCCATATCAGAGTAGGGTCATGGGAAACTTCGGCATGGAAAAGTCAAACTTCAAGGTGTTTGACTTGGTCCAAGATGCGCCTACAACCAAGGGGGCGGCAAAGACTCATTAGTTATCCAAAAACCTGATAACCAATAAAGAGAGTAACTAGCAGAAGGAGTCTTCTATGCCCTCTCTTCATCTAAAATCATGTAACAAAATTTATATGAAAAACTAAGGAAGCCTTTGGCATGAAAACATATCCATGCGCCACATGTCCCTAGCGCATGGACCGAATCCCACGTGCTAAAGAAAGAGAGTCTCTAGCATGTGGGCTACTAATAGATGATGCCCAATCTCTTGGTTAGCAAGCCAAGGGTCAACCCAACTAATTAGCCAAATCTGATTTGACTTAAATTGGATTTAATTATCCTAAATTGGAACTCGATTTGAATCTAATTTGAATCTAGGTGCTAGGGTTTGCAATATGTGCTAGCATATTCAACTTGCAAACATGATCTAATCCAATTAGACCCTTGATCAATTTTTTTTATGTGTGACCCATTGGATTCCTTATCTAGCCAGTAGTCGATTCATGTGCAATTTGACCTAATTTGGTTAGAACTCAATCAAACCGATTTAGGTCAAAACTTGCTAATCGGATTTGATCAATTAGAACACTTTCTAATTAACAATCAAATTAAACTCTTTAATTTGATCAAACCTACAAGACAAGATTGACGTCTAGCAATATATCATATCTACTTGAAAGATTGAAATTTTAGTGAAAAAATTAAAAGTATCCTTCAGTGGAAAGTTGCCATGCAATTGGATCCTTCAATCACCCTGCATCCCGAATATGACTATGGATATGGAATCATGTCAAATCCATTTTTATATTCATTTTTCTTCCAACCATATGATGATGATTCGATTAATAAAATATTAGAAACCATTTCTAATTTTCATCATGATTTGATCAAAGTCTTCCTGAATCATCATTCGATTGAGGTAAGTAGGATGCGATCTCCTCTTACTAGGAGTGATCGATTTTTTGTTGACCTACTCATAACCTTCATGTATAATCCACCATATCCAGATCATCCCGTATATGACTAAGTCATGAATGCGTATGAACCAAAATATGAATTCATGCATACAAGGTTCTATGATAGTCTCAGGTCAAAGGATTACATGCACAACTCCCACTATGAGAACCATCTATTAACATGTAGATAAGACTCCATTAGATGTTCTCAAGTTGGATCAATTCAATGAACTTATTCTCTAATGAGCACCCACATCTTTGTATTAGTGTCATACACAAGTGATAGTGAGATCAATCATCCTTTAATCAAACATACATAGGATGTACTAATCTTTTTGGAAACATTGATCCCCAACTTAATGTTCCATCAACTAAAAATATTTTAGATTAAGATTTTAAGATTTTAGGTCTCACAGGTATGATCTCATCATTATTCTAAAACCATATTCCTAATTTATGGAATTCATCATAATCTTAAATAAATAATTAAGATGCAGCATATGATGAAATAAATATCTTTATTTATTTAAAAATATCATTATATGAGTTTGGAAGATAAAAGAATAGTCCATCAAAATATAAATTTGGATTGACTTGAGGGCGTATTCCTTTCAGACATTTATACCCATTGGCCTTAACTAGCTGCTTTGATAGTAGAATGCTATATTGATCATGTTCAACATAGATATACTTTTACATCTCACCTGGATGCCATACCAGTGTCTCCACACTACTTGATTATGAGAACAACCAATCCATATGGCATGCAGTGACTTACACTCGATAAGTTATTATCCTTGTTAATAACTGATCATTTGATTGTGAATAATTTAAGAACCATCCGATAAATCCTCCTTTATCGATTGATTATGGTTCTAAGGACTTAATCATAATTTAGAAGTTCATTTAAGAAAGATAGAACTTTTATGATGAATAAGCCAAATAACTATTATTATATGATAATTTATATACTAATACCAATCATCTACAACTTAGATGATTGGCTTTAAAATATATTTTCCAACAAGTAGAAGAAGAAGTTATTCTTCTAGTCACTATAGACTGAGAACCTCGACAAGCTATTATGCAATTGATCTTTCTCACTGTTCAAATACCATTGGCCTACAATGCAATACTAGGCCTGAAAGAGTAGTGCCCTACAAGCCAATTGCATAGTTGATGCAATAGAAACTTTTCTGTATTATCTTCCAACTCATGTAATGATATTATTTATTTATGAATAAAATGAGGTATTTTGTTTCATCATTTGTTGCAGCTTATTCTCTTTAAAGATTATGATGAACCCCATAGATTGGAGTAATAGTTTTGGGACCATGATGAGATCATGATAGTGAGACCTAAAACCTAAAATCCTAATCTAAAATATTTCTACTCATTAGATCATTGAGTTGAAGATCAATGTTCTGAATAGACTGGCACATCCTAGTATGCTCAAAGGAGAGGGTGGCTTATTTCATGGTCAGTTGTATGGAGCACTAATACAAGGATGTGGATGCTCATTAGAGAATGAGTTCATTGAATTAATCTATGGAGAGAATATCTTATGGAGTCTTACTTATATGTTAAAAGATGGTGGAAGTTATGCAAGTGATCCTTGAACTTGAGACCACCATGGTATCTTATGCACATGAATCTATATTTTGATTCATACTCATGTAGAGAAACTTGTAAGACTTTAAGCATGCATTTTGAAACTTTTTTGAATAAAATATAATGAAAGGCTATAGATTAATCTAATTAATCAATGCATGCTATGATCTAATCATGATAAATTCTATACCAGGATCATGATATATATGTATAAGGAAAAATTAAAAGCATAGAACAGTAAATTTGATTTACTATCCTACTCTTGTTCATAACATGATACTTGAGTGCAGCTAGATGATCTCCGCAATCTAAATTCCATGGATAGAGGCTCCTCATATCATGATGTAGTTATATAGATCATCCGATCTCTATGGATGATCCACACGAAGATCCTGATCCCGATCAGCTCCACCAGAGTACTAGCTCCTTGCCAGAACCTTTGATAGCTGATCTTGATCGATCTCGATCGATCTTCTTTTCTTGATCACCTAGATGCTCCAAGGGACCAGAAGACATACAAGGAAGGATAATGAGTAGGTGTTGAAAATTTGGTGGAGATTAGATGCTTACAGCACTCAATCTTACTTTCCAAACCTTAGGTCAAAACCCTTGGGCAGCCCACACCTTGAAACCCAGGAGTCCCCACTCACTGGAATTTTTAACTTTTAGATCTCATGCCTAAGAGTCCTCACAACCTCTTTGTTTTGCTAAGAAACTTTTTCTTGGGTTTCATGCATGCACACCTTTTAAACTATTTAAAAAGTGGCGTAAGATAGGAAGAAAAAAAGTGGCCCATAGATTCTCTCTCTCAGACTTTTCTCACGAATGGAAACCAGTGCCCCAACACTTTGAAATTCTCTTCCCAGTAGGACTCTCTCCTCTCATGCATGCCCACTTTGGAAACCCCTTTAAAAGAGGGACAACAAGTGGAGAATGCACGTGGGTTTGAGATAATGTTGAGAAATTGGATTAGTTCCAACCTCCAACCACCTATCTTGAATTCAAAATTCCAGATAGACACCAGACTTTTATCCAATGCTTGTACTAGGTGATTTACTTATAGAAGGACTCTATTTCTGGTGTGCATGCCCACTCTTTAATCAATTAAAATGTGGCAACATAATGAGGAAGGCATGGGAAGAGATAAGGATGGGAGGTTGAAGTTGTTTCAACCTCCCACTTGAATTCAAAATTCAAGTATCATCAACTTCAACCTCCCACTTGAATTCAAAATTCAAGTATCATCCTATCCTCATTTAATGCCTAGACCAAGTCAAATAGAGAGAAATGAGGCACGAATATCTTTCTTAGGCATGGGAAATATTGTATGAGAGATCTAAAATTTGCGTGGAAGAGGGCATGGTCAAATTATCAAGGTGCAAGGGATTAAGTCAAATCCATTTGAACTCTTTGACTTATTCAATTAGATTTCATCCAAACCCATTTGGTCAAACCAAATTAGATTAGAATAAATCTAATCAAATTAGGCTTAATCTATCTTAATTAAATCCTAATCAAATAAAAAATTAATTGAGTCCAAGCCCTAATCAAATCAGGGATCAATCTTTCTTAACAATTAGGTCATCTCATAATCTAATTGAAGGATTAAATTGTATGGTAACGTGCCATTAAAGGGTATATGTGGTATTTTTACCAAATGTCATATCTTTTGGATAGACATGATATGTTGCTTGACATCAATATTGTCTTGTAGGTTCTCATGAATTAAAGTATTTAATTTATGAATCAATTAGAAAGAGTTCTAATTGATCAACTTGGGTTGACATAAATCAAACATAAATCAACTGGAAGGATTCTAATTATATAAGGTCAACATGCATTTGGACCTATTGCTGGCTAGATGTGGAATCTAATGTGTCACATACATTAAGGGATTGATCAAGAAATTTATTTGAATTATATTAGTGACTTCGTATTGTTCGATGCTAGTAGAGAGTCCATTAAGGTCGAAGCCGTAGGAACCAAGTTGTTAAAGCTACCTTCAGACAAAATTTTGGAATTAAATGATTGTTACTATATGCCTAATTTAGTTAAAAATATTATTTTTGTACCATTGTTACTTGAACATGGTTTTGCAATAAAAGGAAAGGACAATGATTACTCTATTTATTATTCTAACAAATTTTATGGCAATGCTTTTATTGATAATGGTCTTCTATTTCTATCACTTAATAATAATATTCATCATGTTGATAAAATGAAGAAAAGAAAGAGAAAAGATATGAATGTCACATATCTCTGGCACTGCCAACTTGGTTATATTAATGAGTCAAAAATTAACAAGTTATACAAAGAAAAGTTCTTTGATCCTTATGATTTTGAATCATATGGAACTTGTGAATCTTGTCTCATGGGTAAAATGACCGAGACTCTATTTACTAAACATGGAGAAAAGGTGAGTAACTTATTGGGCCTTGTACATATGGATGTATGTAGCCTAATGACAACTCAGGCCAGAGGTAGATACTCCATTTCATCATGTTTACTGATAATTTGTCAAGGTTTGGATTTATGTATCTAATGAAATACAAATCCAAAGCCTTTGATAAGTTCAAGGAGTACCAAAGAATGGTTGGGACAAACTAGCAAAAGTATTAAAGCTCTTCAATCTGATTGAGGGAAAGAATACTTAACGAGTGAGTTTCTTGATCATTTAAAAGATAATGAAATTCTCTCTAAATGGATACCTCTTTATACTCCATAATTAAATGGTATTATGGAGAGAAAGAATCATACCTTATTAGATATGGTGCAGTTCATGATGTGCTTTATGTATCTTCTGATCTCATTCTGGAGATATGCTCTTGAGACTACATCATATGTCATAAATAAAGTACCAACTAAATCTATTTCTAGCGCTCTATATGAGATATAGAAAGGGAAGAAACCCAGCCTTAAACATCTAAAGATATGGGGCTGCCCTGCTTAGTCAAGAATATTGAAGGACATAAGCTTAGTGCTAGATCAGATAAATGCAGGTTTGTAGGTTATCCTAAGGAGAGTATAGGATATTACTTCTACTACCCTATTCAATAAAAAGTATCAGTTAGTAGGCATGCCATTTTCTTAGAAAAGGAGTTTATCCAAGAAAGGGACAATGGGAGGACAATTGAACTTGAGGAAGTTCAAGACCTACAATCTATCCAGAAGCAATATGGAATAGTCTACAATTTGATCCTCAACTTGAAGTGCCCATTGCTAAGACACATCCACTACACACACTTCCTCTTGGAAGGTCAAGTAGAGTACGTAATATACCATTCAGATATGGATTTGTCATTAAGAATGATAATGTACCATACATCATTGAGAATGATGATCTTATGACCTATTCAAAACCTATCATGTGTAGTGATTCTGATAAATGGCTAGAAGCCATGAAATCTAAAATGGACTCCATGTATCTCAACCAAGTTTGTATTAGAAATTTTATACCACTCCAATACTAATTGTTAGACCCATGGCTACTCGGAACCACAACCGAGGATCAATCTCTTGGGTAGACCTGGGTGTTAAACCAAAAACATAAAGAAGAACAAGAAAAAGGAGGTGGCAACCCTAGGTTTGGCATTGGAACTAGAGAGAAAAGAGTTAGAGAGAAAAGCTTTGTATTGATTCCATACTATGTAAATGTTACAATACTTAGGTTTATATATCCTAGAATTTCTGCTACACCATATGAATCCTAATAAATCCAAATCCCAGCTAAAAAACTCTCTTTAACTAACCATATATGTAAGTACTCACCAAGCCCATCAATACCCATGTCTCACATGCTTTGATCTCATAGACTTAATCCCTAGTCCAAACTATGAGTTAGCCTCCTTAAGACCCTCAAACCAGGCCTTAAGACCTTTTGGATCAAACCCAATCCAAGACCAAATAGAAAACTCCGTGTAACTCCATCTTCTATATCTAAGCCAGCTTGACTGAGACTCGAGTTGACTCGACTCAGACCATTCCATAGATTCTCAAAACACTGCTATCTATTCTCTGAGAGAGCTGGCTCAATCTCAGTCCAAGCCCGCTCGACCTGCATCTAAGTTGGCTCCACCATGGACCAAGCTGACTCCACCTATATGCCAGCCCCTTTTTTTGGTTGATTTCTTCACTAATCAATTCTAGCCTCGTAGAGCCAACACTTTCACTCCTCTCATAGCCTTCCAAGGCTTGGAAGCACCACATCAACATCTACAATGTCCACCTTAGTGTGCTAAGCCTTGCCACATCAGGCAATACTCCTGCATGATCCCATAATTGATGCATGCCCTGATAGCCCCTCGTACAAACCTTACATCGCCAACCTTCTTTAATCTTTGTGCACCCTTAGAGACATTTGGGATGACCACCTCCACAACTAAAGATCTTAGCTTTCTCTTTGGCATCATCTTGGAAATTGTAGGTACCTTTCTGCTTGGCAACTACACTTTTTCTTGACTTTCCTGGAGAAACCTCAGCATTCCTATACGGCGCTCATTGTATATCCTGATATGATCTCCTCAAAACTTCATCTGTTCATCTACACATGCTGCTCCATCTGCAACCATGCATCTCCGATGCTAGTGCTGGAATATAGGTCCTCCCCTTGCATCCCTCCACTCCGAACGCATGTCAAATCCCTCTCCACCTATGAAGCCACCTCTGTCCGATGCTCCACATGAACCTAAAGTCCCTCTAATGCTACAGAAGAACTTGATTCTATAAATGAGTCACCCGAGATCAACCATCTAATGCTATCCTACTGAGCTTACCACTATACCTCGAATACCATCACTTTTCTTTCAAACTCTTCATACTCTGTGAACCCTTTTGAAGCCATTTTGGATGCTCTACACACTACGGGCACCTCCAAAACTAATAAGAGCTCATCCAACTCTTCACCTTTAGTGACTGAACTAATGGAATCCTTGTCACTCTTTTCTCCTCTCTTGCACTTCTTCTAAAGTGGATACTCCCATTTAAAGCGTCTTGCTTTACCACACTTGAAGCACTTCCTAGCCTCCTTGTTACCCTTGTAATCATCCTTTTTCTTTCTATTCTTGATCTTTTCTGAAATTGCAAGATCCTTTTGGAAGACTTTCCTCTTCATCGTCCATTCTTGTTGCTCGTTGGATATAAGAACTAATATGATCTCCTCGTATACTAGTGTCTCCTTACCATATAACAGCATCATCACCAACGGATCAAAGCTACTAGGCAGTGAGCATAGTAATAATAGACACTTATCCTTCTCTTCAAGATCCACCTAGATGTTGAGCAAGCCTATGCTCATCCGATCAAACCACTAAATATGCCCCGTAACATCCTTGCCCTCCTGCATCCAAAGGCTGTACAGTTGCTTCTTCAGTATTAACTTATTACACATGTTCTTCTTTATATATAACTGATGCAATCTCGACCACAAATCTTTAAGCGTTCTTTCCTTGAACATGCAATACAAAACCTTATCTGCCAGATAAGCCCTAATCATGGCACATGCCCTTTTCTCCAAAGACATCTACGTCTTGTCTATTATCTCCTTCGGCCTATCCTCCAAAGCCGGATCCAACTATATCTAAACCAGCAAATCCTTCACCCTAACCTTTCATATAGTGAAACTTTCTTTATTGTCAAACTTTCTTTATTGTCAAACTTCTCAAATTCTACCTTCAACCCACTACTTTCCACGATCAATCCAAATCAAAAATAGCACAATAGGTGTAGATCTAAAAAATACCTAACTAGGAAGGGTGAACAGCAGCCCCTAGATCACTTTCTTCCTCACAAATTATGAAGAAAATCTTAGATCTGATCCTTACTGCTGATCCTCTACTGAAATCTGATCTTCTTCTTCCTCCACACTCAATCAAGTTTTGATACCAACTATTAGAAATCTGGTACTGCTCCAATACAATTGTTAGACCCATGACTGCTTGGAACCATAGCCAAGGACCGATCTCCTGCATAGACTTGGGTGTTAAACCAGAAACATGAAGAAAAGCAAGAAAGGGGAGGCAACCTTAGGTTTGGCATTGGAACCAGAGAGAAAAAAGGAAGAGAGTTAGAGAGAAAAGCTTTGTATTGATTCCACACTATGTAAATGTTACAATACTTGGATTTATATGTCTTAGGATTTCTGCTACACAATATGAATCCTAATAAACTCAAACACCAGCTAAAAAGCTTTTCTTAATTAATCCATACATGAAAGGACTCATTAAGCCCATGTACACCCATGTCTCACATGTTCTTATCCCATGGACTTAATCCTTAGTCCAAACTATAAACTAGCCTCCTTACGACCTCTCAAACTAGGTCTTAAGACCCCTTGGATCAAACCCAATCCAAGATCAAATAGAAAATCCCATGTAACTTTATCTTCCTATTCGAGCCGGCTCAACTGGAGAGCTAGCTCGACCTATATCCGAGTCGGCTCTACCATAGATCGAGTCGACTTCACCTATGTGCTAGCCTCTTTTTCTGGCTGATTTCTTCATCAACCGATTCTAGCCTCCCGAAGCCAACACCCTGACTTCTCTCATGGCCTCCTAAGGCTTGGGAGCACCATACCAACATCTATAGTTTGGACCTTGGTTGATGCAATTGAGGGTGTGACCCTAATAGGTTACAAATGGATCTTCAAGAAGAAGATTAGAGAAGATGGCCAGATTGACACCTATAAGGCTAGGCTAGTAGCAAAAGGTTTCAAAAAGGGCAAGGTGTTGACTATGAAGAAACTTTTTTGCTAGTAGCCATGCTCAGTCTATTCGGATTATGCTTGCTATAACTACATATCATGACTATGAGATCTAGCAGATGGACATTAAGACTACTTTGCTCAATGAAAATCTTGAGGAAGAAATCTATATAACTTAGCTAGAAGGATTTATCTCTAGTGGTAAATAAATCATGTATGTAAGCTAAAGAAATCCATTTATGGATTAAAGCAGGCATCGAAGAGATGAAATATCCATTTTAATGAGATGGTTAATTAAATTGTTTGGCTTCATAAAAAATGTAGATGAACCATGTGTGTATAAGAAGATAAGTGGGAGTGTCATTGTCTTCTTGATTTTATGTGGATGATATACTGCTCATTGGGAATGATATCTCTATGTTGCAATTGATCAAAATATGGCTATCACAAAAGTTTTCCATAAAAGACTTGGGTGAAGCATCCTATATACTTGGTATAAAGATCTATAGGAATAGATAAAAAAGAGGTTTGTCCCGGTCTTGGTATATAGATCTAGTGCTGAAGAGGTTCAACATGAATGAGAGTAAAAGAGGTGACTTACCCAAAGTATAAGAAGATGCCTTCTAAGACACCTGAAGAGAGGTAGAGAATGAGTTCTATCCCTTATACTTTGGTAGTGGGATCGATAATGTATGCTATGCTATCTACCAGACTTGATGTCGCATATACTTTAGGCATTGTAAGCATATTTCAGGCAGATCTAGGAGAGGATCATTGGAGAGCTATGAAAAACATTCTTAAGTACTTAAGAAGGATAGAGATGCTTTTATCATTTATGGTGGATTTGATTTGAAACTAGAAAATTATATAGATTTTAGTTTTCAATCTGATCCAGATGATAGCAAATCCATATCGAGGTATGTATTTACTCTATATGGTGGTGTAGTGAGTTGGAAGAGTTTCAAACAACAGATTATAGCTGACTTAGTTACTGAGGCAGAGTACATAGCTGCTAGTGAAGTTGTTAAGGAAGCCATCTGGATGAAGAAGTTTATCTTAAAATTAGGTGTGGTTCCCAAGATTGATCATCCTGTAACACTTTACTATAACAACATCGGGATTGTTGCACAAGCGAAGGAACCAAGATCTCATCATAAATCCAAGCACATCATAATAGTTCAACCTCTTTTGAAAAATTATCAAACGACATGATGTGATTATAAAGCAAGCTGACACCAAGGATAATATTAGTGAACCCGTTCACTAAGGCTTTGTCATAGCAACATTTTGACCGCCACCTAGATTGCATAGGTATCAAGTATAGAGACGATTGGCTTTAGTGCAAGTGGAGGACTGAAAGAATTATGCCCTACAAGCCATCCCATGTGTGATGCGATAGGACTTTTTTTGTATTTTATCTTCCAAACTCATGTACTTGATATTTATTTATTAATACATAAGGCCTTTTTTGTTTCTTTATCTGTTGCATCTTAATTTTTGTGTAAGATAATAATGAACCCCACAGACTAGGGCAATGATTTTAGGAACATGATGAGATCATGCTAGTAAGACCTAAATCTATGATAGCCCTAATCTAAAATATTTTCATTCATAGGATCATTTAGTTGGAGATTGATGATATCGATAAGATTGACACATACTATGTATGCTGGATGGAGAGAGTGATTGATCTCATAATCACTTGTGTGGTGATACTAATATGAAGATGTAAGTACTCATTAGAAAATGAGTTTACTGAATTGACCAACTGAGAGAATATCTAATGAAGCCTTATAAGCACGTTAGCTATTTGTTCTCTAGTGAGATTTGTGCAAGTGATCCTTAAACCTGAGTTCACCATAGTACCTTGTGTATATGAATCTATGTTTTGGTTCATTTTCTAACTTGACTTTTTGAGTCTTGTGTGGGCTATTCTGGATATAATGAAGCATACATGAAGATTGTGAGTGGTCAACAAGAAATCGATCACTCCTTATAATGGGAGAGAACATCCTGTGTGATCTCACAGGTTGATGATTGAAGAAGTTTTTGGTCAAAGCAAGATGATAATTAGAAAGAGGTTCTAATGTATCATCAATTAAATCATCACCCTCTAATCAAGATACATATGGATAAGTATTTGGACTTGACATATTTTCATACCCATAGCTTATCTGGGATGTTATATGAATGAAGAATTGAATTACACAATAACTTGCCACTATATGATATTTTGGTATTTCCATCAAATTTTATCTTCTAGGTATAGTAATGACATATTGCTAAACATCAATCTTGATTTGTGGACTCGCACGAATTAAAAAAGTTTAATTTAAAAAGTAATTAGAAAGAGTTCTGTTGCCCAGAAATGTAACAATCCAAGAGGGGGGCAAATTGGATTGTTTTAAAAAAAAATTAAGCCAAATCAAAGTTTAAGCAAGTATGTGCTTCTATTTAAGCTAAGTAGTGTATTTAAGATATATATAATACAAGCAACAGTAGAATCAAGATATAATTAGGGCTATGCAAGAATTAAATTAAGCAAAGCAAAAATTAAGTGCATGCAAGATAAGAGAGAAAAGGTATAATGTAAACATAAAATAATTTATAGTGGTTCATTGGACCCTCGCACCTACATCCACTCTCCAAGAGCTCCTTGAAAATTCTACTATAATCTCTTGACTATAGTGTGTTTGTTTTAACCCGGGATCACAAACAAACCTAGTTGATTTTTCAGAATTATTAACCACAACCTTACATCGATAGTTTTTTAGGCTCATTATTAATCTAATTGATTTTCTGGATCACCAACTACAACTTTACATGATAGTTTTTTGGACTTATTATCAATCCAGTTGGTTTTCTGGATCACCATCCAGAATCTTATACAATATCCAATTCTTGGCTTGGATGAGCCCTCATTCCAAGTTTCTTTTCTTCAAAGAATGGAGGGGGGGGGGACCAAGACCTCACCATCCTAAGAAATCTGCACCAACTCAATTGGTAGGTTAAACTTGATCTCTTGCCTGTTGCCATCGGAAATTGATTGACAGGTCTAGAGATGTACTGATTCACAACGAAACATAAGTCGCAACATTCTGTAACGATTGTGCATGTTTCAAAATCAGTCCCACTTGTTTAAATTTTCATCACATAATGATCAGCAACAACGGAAGAATGGTTGCATCAAATCTTTTCACTAAAATGCAACATCTGCGCGCAAAAAAGAAAAAAGTAGCCAATTGATCCTAAGATCCAAATTTGCCAAAGTCTCATTACAGCTTTGCAAACCCGCCACCCAGCCGCAATAGGATCCCTAATATTATTAGCCCAAGCCTGCTAGTTTTTCAAATCACCAATTTGAATGGGCATGTCTCTTCTTTCTGACTTAGAAATGCATGCAGGCATGCCATGAAGTGGGGAGAGTTGAAATGTTAGCGGTACAAATATCATGTTTTAATCATAACACTGACAATATTTCTCTAGGCAATATTAAGAAGCCACCATCTAAGAACAGGAACTGCATTAATTTGATCATGCATCACTTACAGAGCCATTCTCCAACCTATCATCATCGTAGATTGAAGTGCCTGAGGAATCAAAATGCCCTCCACCAGCTGGGAAAATCGGGCATGGCTGGTGCAAATCTGAGCCTGAGCTTGATTCAAGTATACGATGAGCAAGCACCAGCTTCGTCTTCCCATTTCTTGGACCACCGCCTCCCCACTACCTCTTGATTGGCCTCTCACGCCTGGGGCTCTCAAGAGAGCCAGTGTAGTAGCTGGAGTCAGGAGTCAAAGGCTCACGGCGGGAAGAGAAGGAATCATCATGGGAGAGGCTCTTGAAGAGCCCGCCTGTGCCTCCATGGTCCCCACTAGCAGCCTTATCTTGGAGTGGGGACTCTGAGGTTGGGGCAGGGGTTGAGGGGTCCATCTTGTCGGAGTCTAGGTAGTGATCACCTGAGGTGGGGGCATGAATGCTCACACCTGGTGTTTCTGCCAGCACGCCACTGAGCCGCTGTTGTTCTTCAATGATCTTCTTAAGATACTTCCCTTGCACTTCTATCCTCAGCTTTTCTTTAGTAGATGAGTCTTGAGTCTATGATGTGGAGACACCAGAGCGAGAGTACAGGTACTCGTTAGAGAATGAGGGCACTGAGCGTGACCACCTCGAGTAGTCATTAGGGAGTCTACCTTCTCGTCAATGACTGACTCGATGCTGCAGTAGTGTGTCTGGTTCTTTGACCTGAGGTGCATCGGCAGTTCACCTTGAGGGTGTTATAGTTTGACTACACCATTACTCGGTCTCCTAGCCATATGGAACCCTGAGGTGTATGTTGGCTATAGCATGTTCATTGTAGGAACTGGATTGCATCAAGATGGAATCTATCTACCTCGGTGGTAGAGGAGCAGCCCTATGATAATCATGAGAATCAAGTCCAAAAGTCCATGGCCATGGTAGAGTGAAATAATAGAAAGAGTTTCTATTTAGATTTTCACATCGGACTCGAATCGAATGATTACATCATATGACAGAGACTAGGGTTTGACGAGTTCACCTTAACCCTAATCTGATCGGGGCTCAAGATAGAAGAACTTAATCACACAGGTAGCTGCACCAAGAGGTTCGCATTCAGCTCTGATGGGTTGCCACCATATACTGCTAGGTGTCACTGGTGGATTTTGGGAGCAATTAGAATGATTTAGATGATCGATCATTCTAGCTGTTCGAATCAGAAGAGTTCTGATCCATCGAAAGGAGTTTCGATGATGTCGATGATAGAGATCATGACATATCCCATTACCATACAGAACTGAACCTAACTGGGTCACACAAATAAGGGTTTGAATCTGGTGATCATCAATTGAACTGATCTAGTTCAATTGATCTGAATGAGATTCAATTAGGTTCAAGAAAATCGTGCTAGCACTCGATTGAACCTAACGTTCTTCTTTTGCTATCATAAATAAGTTGTCCTGACTGAGCCAAAGGAGTTTGTGCTCAATCAGAGGCCTTCATATGGTCTGACTGGAGGTTGTCCAAGTCAGAAAAGGTTGTCTTATTTTGTAAGACATTACCTGCCATTTTTGGTCACCTGCCATTTCTTGTTCTTTGACTTTGGTCAAAAGTCTACCTTTGACTGGTCAAATGTTGACCATTGACACTTTGACTTTTGACCACATGTCATGCACCTATTGGAGAGCTGGTGGGGGCCTGTCCCCCTGCCAGAACCTGGCAAGGAAGAGGGCGCACGCCACCCTTGGCGTGTGCCCAAGCTGGAGGCGCCTAGGAGTCCCTGTTGGACAGGGACTCCATCTCCTTTTTGGATTCCAATTAGAGTTCTCCTAAGAACCAACTTTGACTGGTCTTAGGCACCCTCTAAGGAGGAATCCAGGGGACTCTATTTCCACCAATCAGATTTAGATCTGATTTCACAAAGAGTTGTGATTGGTTGGGAAGAAGAGAAGTTGGATCACAGACTTAGTCTATAAATAAGACCCTGCGCCCAACTCAGATTATGATTGAAAGTAAGATTGAATCACAATTCCCCACGCCCCAAGGCTGCCTCTCCCCTCTTCCTCCATGCCAAACCCACCTTCTCCCTCTCCTCTCCACATCCAAAAGAGTTTTGGAGCTTGGTTGGTGCGATCCAGATCAAAGAAAGGCGACTGAAAGCTAGAAGGCTGCACTGCTGCAAAGGACGACTGCTGATCTTCAAAAGGAGTTTTGAAGATCCTCCAGATCAGATCCAGATCTAATTTTTGGAGATGTGATAGAGAAGAAGAGGATCTCCTAGATCCAAGCCTGAGTGGATACCGGTAGAGGCCAGGCACTTGCGTGGCTAGATCCAGAACCTTCCGCTGCATACAGGATCATCAACAGGGTAATAGGATTACCCAACTATCAAGGTAAATTAAATTTGATTTAATTTATCTAATTTTATTTTATTTATTAAAATAATAATAATTAGATCTAAAATATCTTAGATCTGATCTAGATCAAAAAAAAAATTTTTTGAAATATATCTCTTGATCTGATCAGATCTGAACGAACCTGGTCCAGAAAATCAGGATTTTCCTTCAACTGGTATCAGAGCCAAGGTTCTAAAAGTGTTTAGATCTGATTTTAAATTTATTTTAATTAAAAAATAAAGTGATTTTCAGATGTCACATGAGATGTGATCAGATCTAAAATTAGAAAAAATTAAAATTAAATAATTTGGATCTAAGATTAGAAAATATGCATGACTAGTTCTAAAATAGAATAGTTCTATAGAATAGTCTTGCATGTTTTTGATTTAATCTGATTAAATCATATTTTAGATCTATTTATTTACTATTTTTTGATATTATAATGGTTATAATAACATCTAAAAAATAGTAAATAAAAATTATTTAATTTTAAATATCATATGAGATATGATTGATGCATGTCTAGACTAGTTGTAGAATAGTTCTACATAATTATCTAGATTAGAATTTATTTTGATTAGATCAATTTAAATCTAATTTTTTAGATTATTATGAGATAATTTAGATCTAAAAATATGCATGATTCGATACATGAGATGTATGCAAAATATGCCATGATTAGATCTGATTTGTATATGAGATATATGATATAGATCTAAAACTGTTTTGTAGTATTGCATGTTCCTGATTAAGGCATTCCTCTTGGCCGTCCGGTCATAAGAATGAAGAAGGGTTTAAAGGCCCTCTCTTTTCATTCGATGGGGTGTTCTTATGATGTGTAGGGGTGCTGCGTGTTCGTCCTTAATCAGAAACCCAAAACTTACTTTCTGCAAAACCCTAGATCCTGAAACCCTAGGATTTATTGTGCATATTTTGTTTATGAACCCTACTTAATTAAAAATTAAGATTATGAAATATCAATTAGGTCTAAAATTGAGAATTTCAGATCTAAGACATATTCATAATACTGGGTTCGGGCTTGGGTAGCTCAATTAGGTCTAAGCGGTTGATCAAACCGAATCAAGAGTTGGTTAGATGGGATCAACAATGCTTAAATTGACCAGCCTAATAGGATTAAGTCTGGGTCAAGATCGAGTCAAGATCGAGTCATGATCAAGCAAGACCTAATTAGGCTCAGAGGTTAGAGTCTGGATTGTAGGCTAACCCAATTGGTTCTGGCTCAATAATTTGGTGTCTAAGGTAAGTTTGGCACATACGACCGACTGGTTTTTAATTGGAAGCTACTCGACCTGAATGCATTCTTGTACGAGTTAATGGCATATTCCTTCCACCGGTCTCACTTACCTGGCCATATCTGTTGACACAGTTCTGATCTGAGGTGGTCAATAATCCGAGCTAACCCATGCCACTAGGTTAGTCATAATTGTTATGACTATGATAAGTCTAGTTTAATGAGACCTGAATCAATTCTCCCTAAGAAAAGATTAAGTCTGAGGTCTTCCACCATTGTAGATGTGCGGGCCCTTTCTGGGGTTGATTGTTCTCGACTGGATACAGTGGCTCAGTTACACCTGAAAAGATGCAACCATGTCTATTAGGCATTGGATGCTATGGGCTGGAGGATGAGTTGGGTTCAATATTTCGGATACGGTGAGAGACTCAATTAGGAACCCTAGTCTATGCAAATGGTGGGTCTGACTTAACTAAGGAGTGGATCAATATTCTGGATATGGTGAGATTCATGAATTAGAGACCAAGTTTGGGTGCACCATGATTAGAGAATCATTGAACAAGAGTTGTTCACTCATTGGCTAACCCATCACCAATAACTGTTAGGTGAGGTGATGAGTCAGTTGGTGAGACCGCACCACCCACTAGAAATCATTAATCATGGAGATTTTTGCATCTCTATAGAGGGAGTGTAGGGATCCAAGAAAATAGTGGAAGCTAATTTATTTAAAAATAAAATTCTTAAATAAATTGGTCAAGTCATAATTACAATATCTAACTAGAATCTTTGACTCTTTACAACACAGATCCTTATAGAGATTAAGGGGCAAAAGTATCTCCAAAGGCCTTGGCCCATGAAGGCCTCGCTGATAATGCATGAACACAAGAGTACTGCTAGTTCTATCAAGATCATGGATATAATACAGAGGACTACATTCAACTAAAGGATGAGATAGAGGCCCTGATATGGCATGGCTATCTCAGTAAGTTTGTCTATGATTGTAAGTCAAGGCAAGGATTGACCAACCGGCTCAACTACAGAGCGACGAAGGAACGAGCAACCAATTGATGGCTAGCATGATCCATATGATTTCTAGAAGCATGGATCTGAAGAGGTAGTGGGGTGATAATATTATTTCTTTTCTAATGATGATGTGTGGAAAGTTCAAACTCCTCATGATGATGTTATTATCATTTCTATAATAATAGTGAACTACGATATAAAAAGAGTTCTGGTAGATAATGGACGTTCCACCACTGTATTGTTCTATGATGCTTTCCTCCAAATGAGATTGTCTATGGATCGAATAAAAAGGATTAATATCCCACTAATATGGTTCTCTAGCAACTCAATAAAATTAGTGTTGGAAAATATGTAGGATTTCATGCATACATTTTGAAATTTTTTCAAATTTACAAGTAGCAGAAGACATAGATTAAATAATTTAACCTATAATATACATATGATCTGATCATAAAACCCTACATCCAGGATCTACAATAATCTATGATGCAAACATAAATTAGAAAATTAAAACATGAAAGGTTGGTACGGATCAAACCAATACCTAGATCTAGAACTATTCTAGAAATCCTAGATCATATCTAGGTCAGAAAGAGATCCAATCTCTTACCTTTGCATGGGTTGAAAATACCATGGTTAAATCCCATTATTGTCTTTGTTGCTTGGAGTCGCACATACATCTGACCTCTACAGATAATCCACACAAAGCTACAACACAGATCGAAGGTTCGTTGAACGAAGATCCACTCGAAGTGCTAGCTTCTCATGGATTTCTTCTGATAGTTAATCAAATAATATTCTTCAGATCTTCTGGACACTCCAAGAGATGAGGAACATAAAGAGGAATAAGGAAGAAGACCAACTTTTGGATCTCCCATAAATCAAAAAATAAAAAGCATGAAAAATGCCTTAAGAGAAGATAGATCTTCTCTTTCAGGATATCAATGATTGATGTCCTAAAGATATCTCCATATCAGGACGAGGGGAGATCTTCTCCTCTAGAATTTTCTCACACTTTTAGATCTATTATTCTCTAATTTTTCTCATAAAAAATCCCACATAAAGATGGAGAAGAAGGGTTCTCAAAGAAACCCTAAGAGAAGACTAACTTCTCTTGTCCAAAATATACCTCCATGCTCCAACTCCTTGGAGCACTCATCCTCCATGCCCTCTCTCTCTCTCTCTCTCAAATTTTTCTCATAGAAAAACCTCACCAAAATAAAGAAGAAAGATTTAGAAAGAAAATGTTGCCCAGAAGAACAACCCAAGAAGGGTGGGGGGGTGAATTAGATTTTTCAAAAATTTTTAGATTACTAAGTGTATGTGTAGAATTAGAATACTACCATGCTGAAAATGTAGTGATTAAATGAGCAGAAAATAATAATAGCTAATAAAAAAAATCACACACATAAAGCCATGAGATTTTTATAGTGGTTCGGTATCAAACCTAATACCTACGTTCACTCTTCAAGCACTCTACTTGAGAATTTTACTATAATCTCTAAGATTACAGCAAGATTATTTTTCTTTCGATTTCATAATCTAAACCCAATTGGTTTTGCTGGCTAACCAATCAAAACCTGACTCTAAACCACTCCTAAGCTTGTACAAATCCGATTCAAGGCTTGGATGAGCCTATCTCCCAAGTTTCAGCCCTTTGAAACTTGAAATACAAATGCAAAAATTTAAAACAATAGCAAACTCCTTTTGAAGAGTAGATTTGAGACTTTCATGCACAAGCAGAGTAGTTGGAGGGCTTTTGCAATGAATGCTCCCTTCCTTCACTTGAGAATGCCTTGATTGCATTGTTGGTTGAGTGGTTGAGCAGCAATGAAGGCTCTTTTAGGCTCACTATTTAGATAGCACACAGGTTTTAAAAATCTTGCTAATGTTTTCCACTTTCTTGCTTTTATATCTTGAGTTTTCAAGCCTTAATCTGATCTTAGAAGCCTTCTAATCCAAGTTAAGAAGTCTAAAAATGGATTTGTAGCTATTGGAATGCCAGAAAAAGTTGTTTAGAGTGTCCAAAATAAAATTTGGACAGTTCTGAAAACTAGCTGTTGGGATTGTCAGAAGCTCGGGTGTCAACTCTCTAAAGTCTTGAGTTGACTTTAGTTATAGGATGAAAAATCTGACTCTTTATATTTTCTATCTTGTGCCAATTCTGCATGCCACAATCGACTCCTGGACTTCATGAGTCGACTCTAGTTGCAGGATGAAAAATTCAATATTCTGTTCTTGGAGTGGTGCTTTTTCTGAGACGGAAGTTGGCTCCTGCTTTTCGTGAGTCGACTCCTCCATGAGTCAACTCCTAATCAACTCCTGCGATAGGTTCATAGTAAAGCCTTCTATTTTAAGTCTGATGCCTATCTGAGCCTGTAAGTCAGCTCCTACCAATTTGGCATCGACTCCTGATCGGTGCCAAATGCTGAAATGGTGCCAAATTTATCCTTAAACTTTCTTTGAGTTGGTTCATAACTCAATACTCTTTGAAAATATTTGGCTTGATCTCTTTTTACTTCTTTTTCTTGGTTCTTTCAATCAAACATAGAGCATCATTTAAATGGATTCCTATCTTCCTGAACTTTATCTTAAACATTCCAACCAAGTTGTTAGTACCAAAAATTGACTCAAATGTATATCAAAATCATACCTAGGGTCAATATTCTCCCCTTTTTTGATGATGATAAAATCTTTGAGTTCATGCATAATATTTGCAAATTCAAAAAGCATTCAAAGTGAAGAAAGTAGCATTCCATATCTATAACTAATGCAAATTCAGATTATATAGAAGTTCATCCATTTTGTAGTGATTTATTATTTTGGTTTCAAGGATCCTTTCCATTTTAATTCGTTAAAAGTAAAATGTGCCACCAATTTAGAAGTTTTAAAATTTTATTATATGTACCATTGATGTGCCATTTTGTGCCCATTTTATGCCATATTTTTGGAATATTAATATATATGTGTCACATTTTTGAAATTTTAAAATATATGTCATTTGTTACATTTGTATCATCTTATTGTGTTTCTCATCCTTTCTTTATGATTTATCTCATTCTCCTTTATTATTGTGTGTGTGCTCCTCCTTTCTTTATGCTTAGCTTTTCTCCTTTATTTTTGTGTGCTCCCCCTTTTTTTATGCTTATCTTTTTCTTCTTCATGTTGTCATCATCAAAGAATGAATAGCAAGAAAAATAAAATATCCATACATATATAAAAAAGAAATACATAGTTCATAGGGGTATGTATTGCATACATAAAGATACTCAAGTAGTACAAGTTCGTCCATACAACATAAACAAGATCCTAAGAAAAAATATCATCAACAACAAGATAATACAGACAACATGTCATGTCTAAGTCCTAATACGATGACTAAATCCTAATACACTATCTAGATATAGACTAAGACCTATATAAGATAATCTAGGTCCTAGTAGATCAGTCAGATGGAATATCCAATGTGGTGGAGCTGGCTCTAGTCACTCTCCTACTCTTGGTGCGAGTGGATGGACCTCCAGGTTGGGAATATATTCTAAGAGGTCTAGAAGGAGGTTGTGTGGTAGGTAACTAGTCGGGTGCACTAGGAGGAGGCTCAGAAACTAAAGATGGAATAAAGAAAATGTCTGGCTCTGCTTCAACTATCTCAGCAGCTGCTACTGATACTGCTGCCTTAGCCATTGTTGCTGCTGCCTTTGTTGCTACTGATGCTGCTATTGCAATCGCTGCTGCTCTCAATTTTAGTGGAGCATGGGTCCTTAGAATATCCATTAGCTATTTCATAGAAGTTAAGAGTAATGTGATCATATCTGGGGACATATTGGACCTCTCTCTCTACTCCATAAGCTGAGTCAGATGCCTAACCTTAGATGCTAGTCTAGCTATCTCAGTCTAGATCTCCTCCATTTGTGGTCTCAGTCCATCTAAAATAGATTGGATGATCCGAGCAGCCTGATCATCATTAGTCTGAGCTGGTGGAGGATGAACTCTAGTAGATCGATCTGAGAGATTAGTGAATGGATCTATAGTTGACTCAGTTAGAGGCTATGCTAGAGGAATATCTACAGTCTGACTAGATTCGATTCTATCTTGGGTCGGGGGCTGTTCCTGTCCAGAAGCTCTCTTGACCCATCTATCATTCAGCTTCCATTAGCCCATCCTAGTGAGTGTTTCCCCCTATATGTGTCTGTATATCTCAAATGTAAAGAAAGCTCTCCCTCAAAATCAATTCCAACCTCTCTAAAGATTGAGGTCAGGGCCATACCATAAGAGAGACATGCTTTGGGCCTGCCTACTCCATCCCTCATCTATTTGAAAATCAATAGTGGGAGGTTAAACTATATACCTCGAATAATGTAGTCCATAATGCTAATAACTCTATCAAGAATTCGAATCGGCCAGTTTTGGGGAAGATTATTTATGCAACTATGTGGCTGAGAACTCTCATTTTAATGGACAAACTATTTGCTTCCAATTTTATGATTCTTTCTAAGTTGCTCAGCCTGGTAATCACCATAATAGCAAAATCCCTATCAAATGGGCACTGCAGTGCTAATCCTTCTTTGGACAGATCCCAAATCTATCTAAGTCTTTCAGGTATGAGATGAAAGGTGACTCCCTTTACTGTACTCTTCAAATCATCCTCACCCCTAGTCATGCATCCATCGAACTCTCTGACTAAACAAGGATAGATGGATTGGTTGATGGAGAAGAAATGCTCCCACTGCTGGTTTCGAATCCATCTGCTAATTTGCAATCCCTCTCGATCAAAGAAATGGAAATCTAGATTCCTTCTGGTTGTCACTTGTCGGTCTAGTAGAGAGGGAGAGGAAGGAGCAGGTGACTGGGGGATGGGGTTACCTTCATTGTAGTCGGAATGACCATCGCTTGGAGATTCATGCTGCTCAATTGGCTATAGTCTTTTTCGAACAACACGGATTTTTCTCCCAAGCCCTATTCTACATGGGTGAAAAATAAATCCAAGAGAAATTGGGAAGGGGATAGGTGGGGGTATCAGTGTAGGGTCTGTTATGGCTTTGGAAGGTGTCTAGGGTTCAATAGTGAGAGGATGAAGTGAGATGAGGAGGAGAGGACTCAGATTTAAAAACTAGATTTTCAACCATGAGTCAACTCTAGGTTTCCATGAGTCAAATCCAGTAGGAGTCGATCATGAGTCGACATTAGATTAAGTAGTGTAGAATTTTGAGTTTTCATAAAAGGAGAATAGGTACATCTGATTGAGAAATAGTTAAGAATTGGATCTAATAAATCAATAATCTTATGAAATATGAGATCTTTGTAAAAGTTTAGAAAGAGGACATGATTTTAAATCAATCAGCAAATTCACTAGATAGAATCCTTAGAGAGTAGTAAAGTGATTTCTAAGTTACATGAGAGCTATTGGATTAAAAGAATCTAGTTTTGGCCTTAATCTAAGTGATAGCATATTCCCAGTTCTCTTCTAATTATGCTAAATCTCTCTTCATTATGGGGTTTAGTAAAGATATCTGCTAATTGCTTATCTGTACCAATAAATTCAAGCATTACATCATTATTTTATACGTGATCTCTTATGAAATAGTATCTTATTTCAATTTATTTGGATCTTGAGTATTGAATTGAATTTTTAGTTAGATTAATTATACTAGTATTATCATATTTTATTAAAATTTTATTAAGTTTTATGTCAAAATCTTTAAGTTGTTTAATCCATAGGATTTGAGCACAACAACTCCTAGCCACAACATATTCAGTTTCAGCTATAGATAATGCTACTGAGTGTTGTTTCATGCTAAACCATGAAATAAGATTAACTCTAAGAAATTGATAAGTACCACTAGTTCTTTTCCTATCTAACTTACATCTAGTAAAATCAAAATTAGTATATCCAATTAATTCTAAAGATGATAATTTATCATATTAAAGTCCAGCATTAAGTATTCTAGATAAATATTTAATATTCTTTTAATAGCTAAAGTATGAGATTCTCTAGGATCAGATTGATATCTGGCATATATACAAATACTAAATATAATATCAGATCTACTTGCAGTAAGATAGAGCAATGATTCTATCATACCTCTATATAATTTAGTATCAACTTTCTTACTCTTTTCATCCTTATCAAGCTTGTAAGAGGGGCTCATAGGTGTGCCAATTGGTTTTGAGTTTTTCATTTCAAACTTTTTTAAGATTTTTTTTATGTACTTTATTTGGTTGATGAAGATCCCCTCTTCACTTTGCTTAATCTAGAGTCTGAGAATGAAGTTCAGTTCACCCATCATGCTCATCTCAAACTCTTCCTGCATAAGCTTGACAAACTATTGGCATAGATTCTCATTAGTAGCACCAAAAATAATATCATCTACATAGATTTGTACTATCAATAAGTCCTTATTATTTTTTAAATAGGGTTTTATCAATATTTTCTCTAGAGAATTTATTATCAATTAGAAATTTGCTTAGTCTTTTATACCATGCTCTAGGGGCTTGTTTTAAACCATAAAGTATCTTTTGTAATTTATATACATGATTAGGATATATATGATTTTCAAATCTAGGTGATTGTTCAACATATACTTCCTTGGCTATGTTTTCATTTAAAAATGCACTCTTGACATCCATATGGTATAATTTAAAATTCATAAAGCATGCAAATGCAAGTAGTATAGGATCTGATGTGGTGCTCCCAAGCCTTGGGGGGCCATGGGAGGAGCCAAGGTGTTGGCTCCAAAAGACTTAAATGGGTGTGATCCTAAGGCTAGGATAGGAGTTGTCCTAGGATGAAGTTGGCGTGTAGCCCTATGCGAACTCAAGGTTCGGGTGTGAGGACCTTGAGGGGGGCTTGGTAGGTGCTACAAAGATCCAAGACACAAGATGGAGTAAAGAGTCAAAGTCAGGAGAAGAATCAATCGAGACAAGGGGCTGACACATAGGCAGGCTGGCTCAGATACACAGTCGAGCTAGCTCGGATTGAGACCGAGCCGACTCGGGGTGCAGTCAAGCTGACTATCTTAGGTAGATAGAAGATAGGATTCGGACGATTTGCAGTCGAGCCAGCTTAGCTCTTGACAAAGATGGCTCGACAGTGATGAACAGAATTGGATGAAAGTTTTCTATTTGGAATCTTAATGCCTGATCCAATAAGGTCTTAAGGTGGCTAACATATGTATGGATTAGATTTAAATTCGGGGGTGAGAGTATGGGAGACATGGGTGTATATTGGCTTGAAAGAAAATCGAGCAGGATTTTTAGCATGCATTTTCAAAATATTTTTGAAATTAAAGTAGTAAAAATTAAAATTAATCAAATATTAATCTACTGCATGCATTGATCTAATCAATGTAAACCCTACTCAGGATCTAGACATGCTAATATATAATTTGAAATTTAAATGTGATTGATCAGCAAATCGAATCTGCTGACTGATACGAGTTTAGAACTTCATCCTATGCATGGATAGCTAATCTCCATAATCTAAATCTATCGGATAATGTTCTAGTATCACACCATAGCCGCACATATGCCTGGCCTCTATGGTTGGTCTATACAGAGCTCCTGATCCCGATCAGCCCCATTGGAGTGCTAGCTCCTCATCGGAGCCTTCAATGGCTGATCATGATCGATCTAATTGATCATCTTCTTTCTGATGTCCTAGATATTCTATAAAATCAAAACACATGCTTCGAAGGATGATGAAGGGGTGTTTCAAATTTGATGGAGATCCAATGCTCACAGCACTCGATCTCTCCACCCGAACCCAGATTCCTAAGTCTTGGGTTTCACTCGGCCTAAAAACCCTGATGCCCTAAAAATCCTCTCACGTCCTCTCTGTGTGGAGTTTTTCCATGAGATAAGTTTTTATGGAAAGATGACTTTCGAATCTATAAACTTTATTTAGATCATATCTAAAAATTGGATGTCCTTAGATACAAAAATTAGAAGAGAATAGAGGCATGAAGGAAAAATAAAGTGCTATAGGACTCTGCTCACCTTCACTCTAGAATTTTTTTCATCCAAAACTAATGCCCAATTTCTTTCAAATTTTTATCACAAAAAGATATCCCATTGGGCTTCATGCATAAAAACTCTCATAATTTATAGCATGAAAAATAAGTGGAAATTCCATATAGAGTGGATAGGTTAAGATTGGTTGAACTAGTTTCAACCAACTTCTAGTATTTGAATTTAAATGGGGTCTTTCCAAATGCCTCATCCAAGAGGGTGATGAGTAGAAGGACTTTCCTTCTACTCACCTTCAATCAGAAATCACCAAAAAAATGTGTGACAAAAAGATAGGTAGGCATGGAGAATAGATAAGGAAGAGATTAGGTTTTTCAAATTTCAAACCAAACAAGTTGAATTCAAAATTCAACTTAGTTTGAATTGGTCCAACCCTTGAACCAGATCAAAAGCAGAAGAGAGGAAGGGTGCACATTCATTTTTGCATGAGAAATCTCATGCAAAAATCAGAGGAGGGCATGGGTCAAGGTGGAAAAGACAAATATGGTGGGCGTTAGGAAGAGTTTGAATTCAAATCTTATTTGACTTGGTCCAAATTGGTTTCAACCAAACCCATTTATTTAAATCAATTAGACTAGGTCAAACCCAACTAAATTAGGCTTAATCTAAACCAATAAAATCCTAATCAAGTTAGAAATTAATTAGATTCAGGTCCTGATCAAATCAGGATCGAATCTTCCTTAGCAATTAGGTCATCTCATGATCTGATCGGGTCAAATCCAATCGAATCCAATTTTATCAAACATGATCAAATATCCATCGCTCAATCAAATTAAGCTTATCAATAATCAAATTGCTAATTAATCTTCTAATAAACATAGAGTCCCAATCAGATGGATGTTTGGATAATAGAGTCCCATCAATATGAAACTCTTGAAGAGTTCCAAACTAGTGGGACTCTTGAACTCAGTATCCCAAACGAATCGAACTCGTGATCATAGAGTCTCAGACCAATGAAACTCTTGATCAGAGAGTCTCAAATGAATAAGACTCAGAGTTTTAGTCTACTAGGACTCTTGGTCATAGAGTTTCAGTCTAGTGGAACTCTTGATCATAAAGTCTCAGGTCATTGAGACTCTCGATCAGAGAGTCCCGGACATGAAGGACTTAGAGTCTCAGTCCAGTAGGACTCTTGATCTTAAAGTTCCAGTCCAGTGGGACTCTTGACCATTGAGTCTTAGATCATCGAGACTCAATATCAGCCATCAAATTAGGTAGAAACTTCAATTATGTGTAACCCCATAGGTTCGAATTCTAAGTCGGTAGCACAGAAACTAATTTTCTATACCAATCGATGTGATCATCTAGTAATGGTACCTGACATCCGGATAGGTCAAATAATTGCAATGCAACATCGATGAACCTATGGCTTATGATTACCGTATAATTCATCACTTTGACCTCGATGCTCAAAGGATGATTTAGGGTTTACTATCAATTCTAAAATTCATCCATAGTGTATTTCAAAACTTAGTGTCCATCACATGGACCATCCCGATTGAGGGTTTACTAAATTGAAATACAGTGATGCACTTGCTCCAATAATTAGCGGGGTCGATCCCATCTTGACTCACACCGATGAGCCAAGTACTTGACTGAACCCAGTAGCCTTCCATCACTGAATTAGAAATTTAGATAGTCCTATACCTAAGTATAGTGAGTTACTTGCAAGTTGCCATGGTGGTCTCAGGTCTAAGAAATACTTATACCCATATCCTTCATGAGCAACTCTTGATAGTAGAGAGCTCCATAATTGGGTCACGTTCAGTAAAATGTACCCCTACACTTCACCTGCATGCCATAATAGTATCTCCATACTTCTTGGTTAAGAGAACAACCAACACTTATGGCACACAACGACCTACATTCGATATGTTGTCATACTGAGTAACAGTGTATCATTTGGTCGCGAACTAATTTAAAGACTAAACGACAAAACCTTCTTTGTCGAGTCTAAATAGCCCTAAGAACTTCATCATAGAAGACTTCATTATAAAAAGATGTACAAAGTGATGAAAAGATCAAAATAATAATTTTATTTATTAATAATTTAAGTATAATTATATTTAGCTCAACCATCTATAATCTAGATGATTGGTTTTATGATATAATTTTCAACGACTCCCACTTAGACTAAAGCCACTCAGAATAGTATCGAATACCCATCTTCCATTTGTGATTACCAAACTCTTTGATTCCTAGAGCTTTAGTAAAGGGGTCGGCCACGTTCTCTTTTCTGTCGAGCTTTTGAAGCTCGATGTCACCTCACTCCATGATTTTGAAAGGAATATGGCCTCAAGCCAATTTATTTTTGGGATGTTTCTTATCTTCCAGACTCATGTAATGACAATTTTAATAAATAAAGACATTTATTTCATCATATGCAGTGTCTTATTATTTATTTAAGATTATGATGAATCCTATAAATTAGGACTATGATTTTAGGATTATGATGAGATCATATTAGTGAGACCTAAAATCTTAAAACCCTAATTTAAATATTCCTAGTCGATGGGACATTGAGTTAGGGATCAATGTTTTTTGGTAAGACTAGCATATTCTTTGTATGCTCGATTGAGAGGGTGATTGATCTCACAATAACTTGTGTATGACACTAATACAAGAATGTGGGTGCTCATTAGAGAATGAGTTCACTGAATTGATCCAAATTGAGAATATCTAATGGAGTCTTATCTACATGTCAATAGATGGTTCTCATAGTGGAAATTTGTGCATGTAATCCTTTGACCTGAAACTACCATAGAATCTTATATATATAAATCCATATTTTGGTTCATACTCATTCATGACTCAGTTATGTATGGGATGATCTGGATATGGTAGATTATATATATGAAGGTTGTGAGTAGGTTAACATGGAATCGATCTCTCCTGGTAAGAGGAAATAGCATCCTACTTGCTTCAAACAAATGATGATTCAGGAAGACTTTGATCAAAGCATGATGAAAAAATTAGAAATAGTTTCTAATATTTCATTAAATGAATCATCATCATAAGATTGAAAGAGAAATGAATATGATATTGGGGTTGACATATTTCCATACCCTAGAGTCATATTCAGGATGCAGGGAGATCGAAGGATCTAGTTGCATGGTAATTTTCACTGAACGGTATTTTTGGTATTTCCATCAAAATTTCACATCTTCTAGAAAGTCATGATACGTTGCTAGACGTCAATCATGTCTTGTGGGTTTGATCAAATTAAAATTTTAATTTGATCATTAAATTAGAAAGTGTTCTAAATTAAGTCAAATTGGGTTGGCTAGTTTTGACCTAAATCGGTTTGGTTGAGTTCTAACCAGATTAGGTCAAATCACACCCAGACTCACTGCTGGTTAGATGTGGGACCCAATGGGTCACACACAAAGAGAGTTGATTAAGGGTCTAATTGGATTAGACCATGTTTGCAAGATGAACATGCTAGCACATGTAGCAAACCCTAGCACCTGATTTCGAATTGGATTCGAATCGGCTTCCGATTTAGGCTAATTTAGATCTGATTTGAGCCAAATAAGATTTGGTCTTGAGTTGGATTATCCTAGATTGATTGGGCTTCAGATTGGAAACTACATACCTACATCCCACGCACCAGAGAGTCTCTCTCTTGCACGTGGGAAGTCTTTCATGCGCAAAGAACTCTTTGGCACATGGATTTTGTTGGTGCCTACCATCTTTGACTTTTTTCATTTTGTTATGTCACGTAAATTGTTTTATCCACATGGACATCAGATATGAGGTGCAGAAGAGTCCTTCTGCAGATGAAATACTCCATTTTCTTTTTAATTTTTTGCCCAGGAGTTTTTGTCATCCAAGACTCCATGCCGCCTACTCCTCCTTGACGTCTCTTGGACCAAGTCAAAGTCTCTTGGGACTTTGACTATTCAAAGATTATCTCCACACCTTCTTGCTGAATGGGCATCCCTTTTTAGAGCCATTGGATGGCCTTTTTTCATGATCTAATGGATGAAAAGGATGGCGCCAAAGATGAAATATTGCAACTCTTCATAAAATACTTACGTAGAATTAGTCCATGAGTCCTTCTGCTTTAAGGCACCTCTTAGACTAAGTCTATATCTCATTTTTACTGATGAGGCATGAGATTGGCTGATGGGGAATGAGAAATTGATGAGGAAAGGGTGTGAGATTTTTTGTTGGCATCCCTACGTACATTATAAATAGGGATGCAAACCAAGAGTCCAAGTGTGTGAAAATTATCTTTCTTTCTTACAAGAGTTTCTTTTTTTCCAATTTTCTTTCTTTTTTTCTCTTGTCTAGACCTTATCCTTATAAGAACAAGAAGTCATCTTAAGACTAAGAGATTATGAAGAAAAATTAAGAAGACAAAAGAAAAAGAAAGATAGATAAGGAGAGGCAAGGAAGGTGACATAAAGGCTAAAAAAGGTTTTACCCTTTTAATTAAAGTTCTTATTATTAAAACTCTAATTATATAAATCAAAGGTGCTGGTGTCTTGATCAAATCTCTGTGTGGATCAACATTGGAGGGTGGACATGTTGGAACTTGGTGAAAACCCTGATGGACTGCTACCGACGATCAAGGTCAATTTAGGGTTTAGCAATAAGAGGTATGTTCTAATACTTTCTTTTATGATACAAATGTATGTTATATGATTTAATTGCTAATGAGGTGGTCCTAGGGTTCAGGTTTGGTTTATATGATTTCATGTTTTTGCTTTGAAATTCATGCTTCCGCCCTGTACACCAAACCTATCAATGGTATCAGAGCAAGCTTTATTAGGTTAAATCATATAATGCTTTGCTTATAGTATAATGGCATAAATGAAAAATGTGATATAATATTTTTAGCATGTTTTAATTTATATGATGAGATCATATTCTTTTTCTTATCATAACAAGATTATGTTGGATATTTTATTCTGCAAAGATTGCTCTGATATAGTGGAAAGTATTCACTATATAATGATGGTTGTCCTAGAATAATTATACATGTTAATTGACATATATAAATTTTATCATAATTAATGCTATTATGCATTTAGTTTGTTTTAAATCAATATGTGCATTGAGACCATTTAAATCCCTCTATAAAAAATTATATTAAGTTGTAGTGTAATTAATCTTTAGCTGAATCAGTCAGGATGTCTAATTGATCAATCGATGTCTAGAAAAAATGATTCTTGATTGGTAAAGAGAATATAGTTTTTTAATTGGTTCCATAGTCTGACCTAGCCAATTTATTGGTATCTAAGGAAAGCAATGGGGGGACTCCCATTTCTCTCCCATTTACCTGGCCGATTCGATTAATTTAATTCTAGATTGAAATGCTTAATATTATATTCACTACATTAAGGTCTTCCTTCATACTAGTTTCTTATTATGTCCAGAACCATATTAGTTCTGTTGTGTAACCACAAGATCTATCATGGGAAAAGATGTAATATTAATCTAGTGCATTGAGATGCTTACAGCATTTTGAATATACTACTTTGTTGTGTAACCACAAAAGTAGTTATATTTCAATTTTGACTGTATAGAAATGAAGGGTTCTACTTAAACTAAAACATTAAAGTTTGTTGTGCTAACACAAGGCTATTAATGTTTTAGAGGCAAAAGTTTTTGAGAGTTGCATAAAATGCAATTGGAAAGAGTTTCCTACCTTTGAACTTATAACAGGTTTGTTGTGCAACCACAAGATTTTTTATAAGGAATTAGGATCTTATTCTCACTAAGAAAATCAATAAGAGGGTTATGATTTTTAGTGGAAGACATAATTAAATTAAAGTCCTAATTTAATTATGTTTGTCATCATGAGTTGTTTGCTTATATATTGTTCTTTATTATGTAGATTAAATGGCTTCTTCACTTTCATTATATTCAATTTTGGATTCAAATAAATTGACTGGTCAAAATTATGTCGACTGGTTGAGAAACCTAAAAATAGTACTCAGTCAAGAAAAACTCTCCTATATTCTTGATGCCCCTGATCCTAAGCCGTTAGGAAATGATGCCACGGATGAAGATAAGTCCACATACAAGATGTGGCAAAATGATTCTCTTACTATCAAATGCATCATACTTGCCTCTATGAATAATGAATTACAGAGGCAGCATGATAGCATGGACACTCAGTCCATATTGCTCAATCTAAAAGAGCTTTATGGAGAGCATAGTAGGACTGCTAGATATGAGATATCTAAGCAATTATTTCATACAAGAATGATAGAAGGAACATCCGTACAAAATCATGTTTTGATGGTAATTGACCTAATCACTCGATTAAGTCAATTAGATTTTGTAATGGATGGAGAGTTAAGTCAGAATTTGATCCTGCAATCACTTCCCAGAATCATTTTCTCAGTTTGTCGTGAACTATCATATGAACAAACTGAATTCTTTCCTTACCTGAGCTGTTAAATATGCTCAAGACAGTAGAAAGCCATATCAAGAAGGATAAGGCTCCTCTTCTTCTTGTGGATGGGATCTCCAAGAAGAAGGCAGGCAAAAAGGGTTCAAAAAGAAGGTTGAATCCTAAAGGTGGTATAAATAAGAAGAAAAAGGGGAAGAAGGTCTCTGGATAGACGATCTATTTTCACTGTGGCAAAACAGATCATTGGAAGAGAAATTGCAAGGCTTACCTTGCAACCGTGAAGTCTGGTGCAAATAATGCACCAAAAGGTATGTATGAGATACATACTATATTATCATTAAATTCTTTCATTTCAAATTCTTGGGTATTAGATACCGGACTGTGATTTTCATATCTGCAAATCTTTGCAGGGACTGTAGAAAATTAAGAGTTTGAAGAAAGGTGACTTCAAGCTCTATGGCGCTGGAGGAGAGTCTATCCAAGCAAAAGCTGTAGGGACAAATATATTGAAGTTACCTTATGGAAAGATCTTAGAGCTTACAAATTATTATTATATGCCTAAGATCATTAGAAATATTATATCTATACCCTTGTTATTAAAACAAGGTTATAGTCTTAATGTAACGAGCGAAGGTTGCTCGATCAAATATTCTAATAAAAATATTTGTTTTGGCATATTTAGCAATGGTTTGTTAACTCTATGTTTGGATGACAATATATTTCATATTGATGAAAATGGAAAACATAAGAGAGATGACATAAATAATACTTTACTTTGGCATTATCGATTAGGTCATATTAGTGAGGCTAGGATTAACAAGTTATACAAAGAAAAGTTCTTTGATCCTTTTGATTACGAATCATTGGGAACTTGTGAATCATGCCTCATGGGTAAAATGACCAAAATTCCATTTAATGGACATAGAGAAAGGACAAATGAGTTATTAGTGAAGGGAAATCCTGATTTCCCGGTCCAGGTTCGTTCAGATCTGATTAGATCAAGAGATATATTTCAAAAATTTTTCTCTTGATCTCAATCAGATCTTGATATGTTTCAGATCTGATTCTTATTATTTTAATAAATAAAATAAAATAAGATAAATTAAATCAAATTTAATTTACCTGATTTGGGTAATCCTATTACCCTGTAGATGATCCTGATTGCAGCGGAAGGTTCTGGATCTTAGCCACGCAAGCGCCTGGCCTCTACCGGTATCCACTCGGGTTGGATCTGGAGAACCTCTTCTTCTCTATCACACCTCCAAAAATTCAGATCTGGATCTGATCTGGAGGATCTTCAAAACTCTTTTGAAGATCTGCAGTCGTCCTTTTGCAGCAGCGCAGCCTTCTTGCTTTTGATCGCCTTTCTTTGATCTGAATCGCACCAACCAAGGTCCAAAACACTTTTGGACGTGGAGAGCAAGGGGAGAAGAGAGTTATGGCATGGAGAAGGAGGGGAGAGGCAGCCTTGGGGCGTGGGAAATCTCAATTGAATTCACTTAGACTTAGGATTAGAGTTGGGCGCAGGGTCTTATTTATAGACTAAGCGTGATCCAACTCCTCTTCCTCCCAACCAATCACAACCCTTTGTGAAATCAGATCTAAATCTGATTGGTTGGAATAGAGACCCCTGGATTCCTCCTTAGAGGGTGCCTAAGACCAGTCAAAGTTGGATTCTTAGAAGAACTCTAATTGGAATCCAAAAAGGGAGATGGAGTCCTTGTCCAACAAGGACTCCTAGGCGCCTCCTACTTGGGCTCACGCCACCCTTGGCGTGCGCCCTTCTCCTTGCCAGGTTCTGGCAGGGGGACAGGCCCCCACCAGCTCTCCAATAGGTGCATGACATGTGGTCAAAAGTCAAAGTGTCAATGGTCAATGTTTGACCAGTCAAAGGTAGACTTTTGACCAAAGTCAAAGAACAAGAAATGGCAGGTGACCAAAAATGGCAGGTAATGTCTTACAAATAAGACAACCTTATTCTGACTTGGACAACCTCCAGTCAGACCATATGAAGGCCTCTGATTGAGCACAAACTCCTTTGGCTCAGTCAGGACAACTTATTTATGATAGTAAAAGAAGAACGTTAGGTTCAATCGAGTGCTAGCACGATTTCCTTGAACCTAATTGAATCTCATTCAGATCAATTGAACTAGATCAGTTCAATTGATGATCACCAGATTCAAACCCTTGTTTGTGTGACCCAGTTAGGTTCAGTTCTGTATGGTAATGGGATATGTCATGATCTCTATCATCGACATCATCGAAACTCCTTTCGATGGATCAGAACTCTTCTGATTCGAACAGCTAGAATGATCGATCATCTAAATCATTCTAATTGCTCCCAAAATCCACCAGTGACACCTAGCAGTATATGGTGGCAACCCATCAGAGCTGAATGCGAACCTCTTGGTGCAGCTACCTGTGTGATTAAGTTCTTCTATCTTGAGCCCCGATCAGATTAGGGTTAAGGTGAACTCGTCAAACCCTAGTCTCTGTCATATGATGTAATCATTCGATTCGAGTCCAATGTGAAAATCTAAATAGAAACTCTTTCTATTATTTCACTCTGCCATGGCCATGGGCTTCTGGACTTGATTCTCATGATCATCATAGGGCTGCTCCTCTACCACCGAGGTAGATAGATTCCATCTTGATGCAATCCAGTTCCTACAATGAACATGCTATAGCCAACATACACCTCAGGGTTCCATATGGCTAGGAGACCGAGTAATGGTGTAGTCAAACTATAACACCCTCAAGGTGAACTGCCGATGCATCTCAGGTCAAAGAACCAGACACACTACTGCAGCATCGAGTCAGTCATTGACGAGAAGGTAGACTTCCTAATGACTACTCGAGGTGGTCACGCTCAGTGCCCTCGTTCTCTAACGAGTACCTGTACTCTCGCTCCGGTGTCTCCACACCGTAGACTCAAGACTCATCTACTAAAGAGAAGCGATTGTACACCAACCTTCCGGATCAATCACCATCCTCGTGATGATCCTATGGTCGGGAGCATTTTATGAGTTAATAATGATTATTCATGTCTTAAATTTTCAACTCTTGAAAATATGAATTATCATTACCATTAACTCAAAGGATGTATCACAGACACTAAATACACATATGTGATAGAAAATAACCCATTTTATTGATTATAGTCAAAATTATAATTTTGCCCCTAGAAGTGTATTACAAGTGTCAGCCAATTCTGGCTTCTAGGGCACATATATCTAACAATCTCCCACTTGTCCTAAAGCCAATTGGCTACAAGTCTAAGTCCCATCTTCTCAAGGTGGGCTTCGATCTTCTGCTGGCCCAACGGCTTTGTAAGTGGGTCTGCCACATTATCTGTGGAGTTGACTCTCTTGACCTCAACGTAACCTTCTCGAGGTAATCGCGGATGAGATGTATCGCCGCTCAATGTGCTTGGATTTCTGGTGAGACCTCGGCTCCTTAGCAAGGGCTATGGCGCCATTGTTGTCGCAGTAAAGAGGAATGGCATCTGATGGCATTACTCCAATTTCTGCAGCAAACTTCTTGTACCAGAATGCTTCCTTTGCAGCCTCTGATGCAGCGATATATTCTGCTTCCATGGTGGAATCTGCTATCACAGTTTGCTTGGAACTCTTCCAGCTGACAGCTCCACCATTGCACACAAACAGACTTCCAGATGTCGACTTTCGATCATCTATATCGGACATGAAAGTCCGAGTCTGTGTATCCCTGGACTTGGAGTTCTCCGTTACCAAAGACCAACATCATATCCTTAGTTCTTCTCAAGTACTTAAGGATACATTTCACAGAAGTCCAGTGTTCTTCACCTGGATTTGACTGATATCTGCTTGTGACACTCACAGCATGGGCTATATCAGGTCGTGTACATAGCATGGCATACATGAGGCTCCCTATTGCAGAAGCATAAGGGATCTTGCTCATGCGTTCTATTTCCTCAGGTGTGCTGGGGCACATCTTCTTGGAAAGATGAATACCATGTCTGAAGGGTATTAATCCCCTCTTAGAGTTTTCCATACTAAACCTCTTTAGTACTTCCTCTATGTACATCTTCTGTGAAAGTCCTAGCATCCTATTCGGTCTATCCCTATAGACCTTAATTCCTAGAATAAAGGATGCTTCACCTAGGTCTTTCATGGAGAATTCCTTGGACAACCACATCTTGACTGATGTCAACATGGGAATATCATTCCCAATAAGGAGGATGTCATCCACGTACAATACGAGGAAGACAACAGCGCTCCCACTGACCCTTTTGAAAACACATGGTTCCTCTTCATTTTTGATGAAACCAAACTTTTTGATCACATCATTGAAACGAGTGTTCCAGCTCCGAGATGCTTGCTTAAGTCCATATATGGACCTTTGCAGCTTGCAAACCTTGTGATCAGTATCACTGGATGTGAAACCTAGCGGCTGTTCCATATAGATATCTTCCTCAAGATATCCATTTAGGAATGCCGTTTTCACGTCCATTTGCCATATTTCATAATCGAAATAGGCTGCAACAGCAAGCAATGTGCGGATGGATTTTAGCATAGCTACTGGGGAAAAGGTATCCTGATAGTCAATGCCTTCGCGTTGACTATAACCTTTTGCCACCAAGTCTAGCCTTGAATGTCTCCACATTCCCATCTGCACCAATCTTTCTCTTGAAGATCCATTTACACCCAATAGGTACTATACCTTCTGGTGGATCTACCAAGGTCCAGACTTGGTTTGAGTGCATCGAGTCAATTTCTGACTTCATTGCCTCTAGCCATTTCTCGGAGTCGATATCTGATATCGCCTCGTTGTAGGTTTTGGGATCATCACCATGAGCACCATTACCTATGAGGAACATTTCCTCTACATCCTCTGAAATAATACCTAAGTATCTTTCAGGGGGACGGGAAACTCTTTCCGATCTACGAGGTGGAGGAGGTAGTGTTCTTATTGGCTCAACCTGATTTGGTTCCACTTGGTCCTTAGCTCGTTCTGCTTGTGAGACTTTCTCATCAAGCTTAATCTGCTTTCCAATGCCACTATCTTGAATAAACTATTTTTCAAGAAAGATGGCATGTCGACTCACAATCACATTGTGGTCTTCTGGAATGTAGAAATAGTATCCTAATGACTCTTTAGGATATCCTATGAATCGAGCTCTAAAGGACCTAAACTCTAACTTGTCCGCTTGTTGTCTTTTGACATGAGCCGGACAACCCCAAATTCTGAGATGACTCAGACTTGGTTTCTTACCGTGCCATATCTCATACGGTGTGGTAGGAACGGTTTTAGAGGGAACCCTATTCAGTAAATAGATTGAAGTTAATAATGAATGTCCCCAAAGAAAATCAGGGAGGTCTGTGAAGCTCATCATGGATCGAACCATATCCAATAGAGTCCGATTTCTCCGTTCTGAAACCCCGTTGAGTTGAGGTGTTCCTGGTGGAGTCCATTGAGAGACTATGCCATTTTCCTTAAGATAGTCTAGGAATTCCCGGCTAAGGTATTCACCTCCTCGATCTGATCGAAGAACCTTAATGGGTTTTCCAGTTTGTTTTTCTACTTCATGTCTGAATTCTTTGAACTTTTCAAAGGCTTCAGACTTGTGTCTCATAAGATACACATACCCATACCTAGACAGATCAT
Source organism: Cocos nucifera (assembly GCA_006176705.1). NCBI lineage: Eukaryota > Viridiplantae > Streptophyta > Magnoliopsida > Arecales > Arecaceae > Cocos > Cocos nucifera. The sequence continues at coordinate 108,096 of QRFJ01000932.1, read as the reverse complement.
CGGTAAAGGTAATGAAGTAGACAAAATTGCCTCTAGCCGGCACATCAAATGGGCCGCACACATCAGTATGTACTAGGGCAAGGAGATCTGTGGCCCTCTCCCCATGTCCAACAAAAGGGAGTTTAGTCATTTTGCCTTGAAGACAAGATTCACAAGTTGGATATGACTCAAAAGTCAATGGACTCAATAGCCCATTTTTCTCCAATTTGTTGATCCTATCTTCTGCTATATGACCTAATCTCAGGTGCCATAGATATCTGTCGTTTGGACTATCCCTAGGTCGTTTGGCATTCACGTTTTGCTCGATAGTTAGAACAGGTACATCAATATGTAGCTGATAAAGACCATTAATAAGGAAACCATTTGCAATTTTATTTCTTTCATAAAGAATGTTACAATGGTCCTTAAAGAAGGTGATCACATAACCTTCTTGTGCTAAGCATGAAACAGAAATCAAATTCCTGCTAGCTGCAGGCACATAATAACAGTCTTTTAAAACTAAGTCTAAACCAGATGGTAATCGCAGAGGGTATGTTCCCACGGCTACTGCAGCAACTCTTGCTCCATTACCGACGCGTAGGATCATGTCTCCATCCCTCAGCCTCCTGCTATCCTCAAGACCCTGCATAGAAGTGCACAGATGAGCACTAGAACCAGAGTCAAGCACCCAACTGGATGCAGAAGAAACCGTAAGGTTAGACTCAATAACGAGCATACCTCCAGAAGGACCTTCCTTCTTGTTCTTTCAGGGTGGCCAGGTAAGTAGGGCAGTTCCGCTTCCAATGGCCGTCGCTGTTGCAATGGAAACACTTTCCTTTGCCATCGACCTTCTTCTTCGGTTCTGCCTTCTTCTTCTTTGATCCTTCCACCTTTTGCTTTTTCACAGACTTCTTTTTCTTTCCATAAGACTTTCTTTTGGAAGAAGTCCGTTCCATAGCAAGAACTGAGCCTTTAGAACCTTTCATAGAAAGCTCAGCGGTAACCAGCATATTCATCAACTCGGCCAAGGAATTTTGAAGTTTATGCATGTGGTAATTCATGATGAATTGCCCATATGCATCAGTCAAGGATTGCAGAATAATATCGTTCTGCAAGTCCAAGTCCAACTTCACACCGAGCTTCTCAAGCTCTTCCATGTCCTTGATCATTGTCAGACAGTGATCTTGGACTGACTGCCCATCACGCATCTTAGCCTTAAAAAGTCATTTTGTGACTTGATATTTGGCTGCGCGACTCTGTTCACCAAACATCTCCTGCAGGTGAGCCAACATTTGGCGAGCAGTCCCGATATCTTCATGTTGGCGCTGGAGCTCATCAGACATCGAGCCCAACATGTAAGTATCTGGCCTTATTATCTTCGTCAATCCATTTTTCCAGAGACGCTCTCTGTTCAGTGGATGGACGAGCTGGTAAGGTGGGAGGGTCCTGGTCCAAAACATGTGTTAACTTCTCTGAACCCAAAATAATTTTGTAGTTCCTGAGCCAATCTTTATAATTGGGTCCAGTCAGTCTATGTGTGTCTAGGATACGTGCCAGTGGGTTGGACGCAGACATTTTCCTGTAGAGAGTCAAAGATTCTAGTTAGATACTGTAATTTTGACTTGACCAATTTGTTTAGGGATTTTATTTTTAAACAAATTAGCTCCCACTATTTTCTCGGATCCCTACACTCCCTCTGTAGAGATGCGAAAATCTCCGCGATTGATGATTTCTAGTGGGTGGTGCGGTCTCACCAACTGACTCATCACCTCACCTAACAGTTATTGGTGATGGGTTAGCCAATGAGTGAACAACTCTTGTTCAATGATTCTCTAATCATGGTGCACCCAAACTTGGTCTCTAATTCATGAATCTCACCGTATCCGGAATATTGATCCACTCCTTAGTTAAGTCAGACCCACCATTTGCATAGACTGGGTTCCTAATTGAGTCTCTCACCGTATCCGGAATATTGAGCCCAACTCATCCTCCAGCCCATAGCATCCAATGCCTAATAGACATGGTTGCATCTTCCCGGTGCAACTGAGCCACTGTATCCAGCCGAGAACAATCAACCCCGGGAAGGGCCCGCACATCTACAATGGTGGAAGACCTCAGACTTAATCTTTTCTTAGGGAGAATTGATTCAGGTCTCATTAAACTAGACTTGGCTTAGTCATAACAATTATGACTAACCTAGTGGCATGGGTTAGCTCGGATTATTGACCACCTCAGATCAGAACTGTGTCAACAGATATGGCCAGGTAAGTGAGACCGGTGGAAGGAATATGCCATTAACTCGCACAAGAACGCATTCAGGTCGAGTAGCTTCCAATTAAAAACCAGTCGGTCGTCTGTGCCAAACTTACCTTAGACACCAAATTGTTGAGTCAGAACCAATTGGGTTAGCCTACAATCCAGACTCTAACCTCTGAGCCTAATTAGGTCTTGCTTGATCGTGACTCGATCTTGACCCAGACTTAATCCTATTAGGCTGGTCAATTTAAGCATTGTTGATCCCATCTAACCAACTCTTGATTCGGTTTGATCAACCGCTTAGACCTAATTGAGCTACCCAAGCCCGAACCCAGTATTATGAATATGTCTTAGATCTGAAATTCTCAATTTTAGACCTAATTAATATTCCATAAACTTAATTCTTAATTAAGTTGGGTTCATAAACAAAATATGCACAATAAATCCTAGGGTTTCAGGATCTAGGGTTTTGCAGAAAGTAAGTTTTGGGTTTCTGATTAAGGACGAACACGCAGCACCCCTACACGTCATAAGAACACCCCATCGAATGGGAAGAGAGGGCCTTTAAACCCTTCTTCGTTCTTATGACCGGACGGCCAAGAGGAACGCCTTAATCAGGAACATGTAAATACTACAAAACAGTTATAGATCTATATCATATATCTCATATACAAATTTAGATCTAATCAAGGCATATTTTGCATACATCTCATGTATCATAATCATGCATGTTTTCAGATCTAAATTATCACATAATAATCTAAAAAATTAGATTTAAATTGATCTAATCAAAATAAATTCTAATCTAGACAATTATGTAGAACTATTCTACAACTAGTCTAGTCATGCATCTATCATATCTCATATGATATTTAAAATTAAATAATTTTTATTTGCTGTTTATCAGATGTTATTATAACACTTATAATATCAGAAAATAGTAAATAAGAAGATCTAAAATATGATTTAATCAGATTAAATCAAAGACATGCAAAACTATTCTATAGAACTATTCTATTCTAGAACTAGTCATGCATATCTTCATGTTCTTAGATCCAAATCATTTAATTTTAATTTTTCTGATTTCAGATCTGATCACATCTCATGTGACATCTGAAATCACTTTATTTTTAATTAAAATAAAATTAAAATCAGATCTAAACAATTTTAGAACCATGGCTCTGATACCAGTTGAAGGGAAATCCTGATTTCCCGGTCCAGGTTCGTTCCAGATCTGATTAGATCAAGAGATATATTTCAAAAATTTTCTCTTGATCTCAATCAGATCTTGATATGTTTCAGATCTGATTCTTATTATTTTAATAAATAAAATAAAATAAGATAAATTAAATCAAATTTAATTTACCTGATTTGGGTAATCCTATTACCCTGTAGATGATCCTGATTGCAGCGGAAGGTTCTGGATCTTAGCCACGCAAGCGCCTGGCCTCTACCGGTATCCACTCGGGTTGGATCTGGAGATCCTCTTCTTCTCTATCACACCTCCAAAAATCAGATCTGGATCTGATCTGGAGGATCTTCAAAACTCTTTTGAAGATCTGCAGTCGTCCTTTTGCAGCAGCGCAGCCTTCTTGCTTTTGATCGCCTTTCCTTGATCTGAATCGCACCAACCTAAGTCCAAAACACTTTTGGACGTGGAGAGCAAGGGGAGAA
>QRFJ01000932.1:76723-103187 GCA_006176705.1 Cocos nucifera | reverse complement strand
CCGATGATTAGGGTCAATTTAGGGTTTAGCAATAAGAGGTATGTTCTAATACTTTCTTTTATGTTACAAATGCATGTTATCTAATTTAATTGCTAATGAGGTGGTCCTAGGGTTCGGGTTTGGTTTATATGAGTTCATATTTTTGCTTTGAAATCAATGCTTCCACCCTGTACACCAAACCTATCAGATTTTTCATACAAGATGGTAGTGATGCAGAATATGTTTAGTGCATTGATGTGCCTTTGGCTTCTTCGCTTGAGCTATTGCTCCAGTGCTATCACAATATAGCAGAACCAGACCATCCAAGGAAGATGCCACTCCTAGCTCATCGATAAACTTCCGCAGCCACACAGCTTCCTTCGCAGCATCAGATGTCGTGACATACTCTACCTCGCTTATAGAATCGGCTACAGTGTGCTGCTTGAAACTCTTCCAATAGACCGCTCCATCATTTTGGATAAAAACTTGACACACTTTTGCTACCATCATAATCTGACTAGAAATTGGAATCAGTATATCTCATAAGTTTCAAGTCAGTATCTCCATAAATGAGCCACTAGTCCTTGGTATTTCTCAAATACTTTATGATTATTTTCACAACCTTTCAGTGATTCTTACATGGGTCAGATTGGTATCTGCTCACTATCCCTACTGAGTATGCCACGTCTGGTCTTGTATACATCATGGCATACATAATAGAATCCACTATCGAAGCATATGGTATTCTACTCATATGCTCTCTCTTGAGAAGTTGTCGAACAATCTCTCTTGGAGAGCAAAATTCTATAGCCTATCAGAAGATAACCCTTCTTAAAATTCTCCATGCTGAACCTCTTCAGCATGGTATCAATGTATGTGGACTGGAATAATCCTAGTAATCTTTTAGATTTATCCCTATAGATCATCATCCCTAGGATATAGGAAGCTTCTCCCAAGTCCTTTATGAAGAATTGAGATGACAGCCAAACCTTTATTCCCTGTAATATAGGGATGTTATTTTCAATTAAGAGAATGTCATCAACATACAGTACAAGAAATACAATAATAGAACCGTTGGCCCATTTATACACGTAGGGTTCTTCTCCGTTCTTAATAAAGCCATATGTTTTGATTACTTTATCAAAATGCATGTTCCAACTCCACGATGCCTGCTTCAATCCATAGATGGATCTTTGAAGCCTGCATACCTTAGACTCATCTATGGATGTGAAATTCTCAGGCTATATCATATACACCTCTTCATCCAGCTCTCCATTTAGAAAAGCTATTTTCACATCCATTTGCTAGATCTCATAGTCTAGGTATGCCGCTATCGCAAGCATGATCTGAATAGATTTGAGCATTATCAGTAGAGAAAACGTCTCATCATAATCAATACCATAATGCTGACGATATCCCTTGGCAACCAGAAGGGCTTTATAGGTCTCCACCTTCCCATCTATGTCCCGTTTCCTTTTGAAAATCCACTTACACCCAATGGATTTTGCCCCTTCAGGTGGATCAACTAGTGTCGATACACTGTTGATCTTCATGGACTTCATTTTGAATTTCATGGCTTTCAGCCACATATCAGAGTCAGACCTCTGCATGGCATCCATATAGATGATTAGATCCTTATCATTCTCATCGAGTTTGACAGGATCACCATTTCAGACTAAGAAACTATAGTATCTGTCCAAAATGATGATCCTATTCGGTTGATGCGGTACTCTACCGGATCTTCTTGGTGCCATTTCAATAGGCTCTGAATTTGATCATATCAAATCTAGTTCTATTAGTTCACTAGAATATGTTAGTTCTTCCATTTATCGAATTTTATTAAGTTCAACATTAGAGGCAGCTATTCCTTTACTAAGAAACTTCTTTTCCAAAAAGACTGCTCTATTGCTGATGAACACCCTCTGTTCATCAGTAAGGTAGAAGTAATAACTCCTAGATTCCTTGGGATACCCTATGAACAGACATTTATCAGACCTAGGACCAAGCTTTTTCGGCTGCAAATATTTAACATAAGTCGGACATCCCCAAACCCTAATGTGAGAGAGTGTCGGCTTATGACCAGTCCATATCTCATATGGAGTCTTTGCAACAGACTTGCTTGGAACATTATTCAAAATAAAATAGGCAGTTTCTAGTGCATAATCCCAAAATAAAATTGGCAGACTTGTAAACCCCATCATGGATCGAACCATATCTAACAGGATTCGATTCCTCCTTTCAGATACATCATTATGCTGTGGTGTTCCAGGAGGGATCCATTGTGAGAGAATTTCATTCTCTCCTAGAAATGTCAAATATTCATTGGAAAGATATTGATCTCCTCAGTCATACCGAAGAATTTTAATACTCTTTCCAAGTTATTTTTCTACCTCATTTCGATATCGTTTGAACATTTCAAATGAATCGAATTTACTCTTCATAAGATAGACATACCCATACCTAGATAGGTCGTCAGTAAATGTAATGAAGTAGTAAAATCCATCTCTAGCATATGTATTCATAGGTCTACATACATCAGTATGTATTAGACCTAGAAGCTCAGTGGCCTGCTCACCCTTTCCAGTAAAAGGTGATTTGGTCATCTTACCAAGAAGACATAACTCATAGATATTCAATGACTCACAATCATCAATGTCAAGGATACGCTCCTTGACTAACCTATTAATTCTATTCTTATTTATATGATCGAGTTTACAGTACCAAAGATAAGCATTAGTGACATTATCTAGTTTTAGTTGTTTATTTGACATGTACATTACACTAATAGGCTGTGATAAAATATAAATGCAATTTCTTAATTATTCTTACATTATTATGACATCATTCATAATGATATCGCAATAATATCCCTTTATTGATAAACTATAACCATCTTGTGCCAAAAGCCCAACAGATATTATGTTCATCATAAAAGATGGATAATAGTGACAGTCACTTAAAATGACACTATTATTTTTGAGAAATAGTTTAAGAGTTTTCAATGCTAGGATTGGAACTTGACTTCCATCTCCAACAGTAAGAAATCTATTATCATTCTCAAATATTCTACCAATTTAAAGTCCATGCAATGAATTGCATATATGAATCGGACTTCCCGTATCTAATACCCAGGTAGATGTATCATATATAGAGAAATTGTAAGGTGTTATCATATAATAGTCTTGACCAGCAATCACTTGCTGATTTCTCCTATTCAGTCTATTTGGGTTTAGAGGACAATTCCCCTTTGGGTCTGTCTTATTAGGGTCAACAATAGACTCCTTGTTCTTAGGTCCTAAACACTTGCTAATGCATGCTAATTTATAGCTATGGCAAGTGCACCAGTCGATCAAGTAATAAAGTGAATGAGTAGAGTATCATCCCTAGAGGATTGAAAAATAAGTACTAAAAAGCTCTTTCCTATGCTTTATTTAGAAGACCGATTTATGAGAATAAGAAATTAAAGAACAAAATAAAAAAAAATAATTATTTTTTTTTAAGAAAATAGAGAGAGTGTAAATTATTAGAGTTTTAAACTCAAGAGCAATGGATTACTAAGGCAATCGGTTCACCAACTCAGTCAATACAATATTCAGGTTTTTAGATTAATTTTATTTCATGTGACGGTGGAGTCTCCTAATTTATTCACTACCCTTTGGTCCAGGCATAGTAAAACTATTAATATTTATTAATTACCCTTTGGTCCAGGTGTAATTTAAATAAATATTAATGCATTAGGTTTTGTGAAACCCTCTAATTAAAATACGCTGCGTCCAAAGCGCACTAAAATTCCCTGCATGCATATGAATTCTAATTTGATTCATAATACAAGGTATATAATCAAGAAGCATTAACATAGATGTACTTGGTCCGTAACATCTATGTTCATCAGATCAATTAGAAGATGGCCAGTAATCTAAAAGCATTAAGATCAGATTTATATACTCCTCATGAATAAAATTTAAAAATAAATCATACTGAATATTGCATCAAAAGAGTGGCTACACCTTAGCCTTAGTAAAAGAAAATTTAGTTCATGATAATAAGTTCAAAAATAGCAAATAAAATAAAAAGCATAGAGAAATTAGACTGTTTGATTGCTGAAATTGATTGTCTGCTGCTCTTGATGTGGAGAACTTGGCGAAGAAGAAGAGGCTCCTTGATCGATGTCTTGATCGTCGAAAGAAATAAAAAAAAATCCTATTTTATTTTTCATAAATTACTCTTCTCTTTCTACCTCTCTCCTCTCTCTTTCTCTCTCTCTCTTTTTCTTCCTCTCTCTCTCTTTCTCCCCATCTCTCTCTCTGTCTCTCTCTGATTTTTTTTTTCTCACGACAACCATAGGGTTTTATAGATAAAGAGTTTGATTTTCCCCAAAATCCATCAAAAACTAGGTTTAAGACTCCCAAAATAACTCAAATTAAGATCTGGGTAATTCTGGCCGTTAGATGTTGATCAAACGGTCCAAAAACCACTCAAAAACCCCTTAAAATAACCCAGATCAAGTCGGATTTAATGCCAGCCGTTGGATCAACTGTTGGATCAAATCTAGGCCATTCGATTGCGTAGAAAGAAGGCTTCTGATCTTATAGTTTAACTTTCGGGATGAATCTCAACCGTTGGATCTCGATCGGGAGCTGCGGATGCCGTCCATCAGCACCTTCGCTTTCGACCGTCCGATCAAGTTTCAGTGAATGCCGATCGTTGGATCAGCCAAAATTCCCAAATTGCCCTCCATAGACCATGCGCGAGCCTGGTGTTGCATGGACCGCCATGTTCTTCAGCCAATCAGAGCATGCCTCTTTCTGTGAAATTCCCAAAATACCCTTCAGATGGTCCATCGTGCACCGCGAAAAATGCTGACATCATCCTGACGTCAGCGTTGCATCGATGGTTTTTTTTTTTGGAAATTTAATTCTGGGCTCGTTTGAAGTCCGTTTTGCCTGAAATTTATTTCATCTGAACCAAAAAAATAAGATCTTCACATTGGTGGCCTTCTTTCCTACATAAGATTAATAAAATTATCAATTTTTAAAAAAATAGATTAATTTATTTTATTAATTTAATACTTTTATTAGTATAGTTTTACCACTTATCACACCCTCCAACTTAGTCATTGCTAGTCCCTTAGCAATGTTTTATTTAATACTATGTTTCAATAAGATTATCCATCACAAAGATAAAATCTAGGATTAAAGGTCAAAAAGTTTAGAAAATACTGCTAACTAAGCATTGAGCTTCAGAAGCAAATTTTTCAGTCAATACAATTAAAAACTTTCTTAGAGTACATCAAAGATCTATAGCACTTGTGTTCGTGATGACTAACTTTAGCATTTCAGTATTAAATTAAAAGAACAAAAGTATCCTTCTCTTATCACCTATTTTGGTCAATTTTCTATACATTCTCAATTTTATACTCATGAATTAAGGTAGCTTTCACACTGCCTTTTTTTTTTTTTTTTTTTTTTACTGTGCTGAGCATCCTGGCCTTTCCTTCACCATTTTACGTGAATTTTCACACTTGACCTAGGTGCAGAGACCCAGTTACTAGGCTTTGGGCAATCCACATATACTCTATCTTTTGCACTTTATTTATAGGCAGGTAGCTCTTTCCTTAAATTCAAGTTTCTTTGATTAGAATGTATATTAATTACCAATTTTCAGTGATAATTGAATCCTCAGTTGGCCTTATAATCAATACCTACTTTGCCTTGTTAGTGTGCATGTGCAATTAAAAAGTGCTAATAAGTCTTTTAATGACCTAAGTAGGCTGCTAAAAGTTGACCAACTAATCTACTTCTTTAACTCATTACATTCATTAGCAAATAATTCTATCTTTTATCACTTATCCAGTTTATCTTGCTCAAGATTTTCTTCTTGACACATGATTTTTTTTTTTTTTAATTATTCTACATTGTCTTAAAGGAGAAAGAAAAATAAAGGGTGCAATAAAGGATAGGAAGGAATACACCTGATTTGGTTCAGTCTGGTTCTTTGGAGCTTTGAAATTTTGCTTGAGCTCTCATTGATTTTTCTGCAAAATTGAAAATACACACCAGAGCAGTAAAAGAGCAACAATAAATTACTAAAAAATAAAAGAAAAAAAAATGATCAAAACTAAAAAGAAAAGAAACAACCTATCTAGTAGTTCTGATTTATAGTCTTCAGCTTGACTTTCTTTGAGTTCTAAAGTGGATCAATCTGGTGCCACTTCAATTGGAATACTTTCATGTTTGATCGAGTCTTCTTTCAATTTGACATTGCTCGCTTTTATAGTCTCAAACCTATTTTCTACAGAATTCTCATATAATGGATTGTCAATAATATCAATTAGAAAATAAGTTTGATTATCATCAGTATGTTTAGTATCTTTGAAAACATTAAAAGTAACTTGTTCATCTTGGACTCTAAGAATTAATTTTTCTTGTTGAACATCTATTAAAGCTCCTCCAGTAGCTAAAAAGGGTCTCCCTAAAATAAGGGGTACATCATAATCTTCTTTCATATCAAGAACAATAAAATCAATAGGAAAAAATAAACTTGTTTACCTTTACCAAGACATCCTCCACTATACCTCTTGGATATTTAATGGATCTATCGGCTAATTGAAGAGTAATAGTGGTAGGCTTTGGTTCTCCTAGACCCAGCTTCCTGAAAATAGAAAAAGGCATGAGATTAATGCTTGCTCCTAAGTCACATAAAACTTTATCAAAACTACAATCACCAATAATGCAGGGGATAGTAAAACTCCCTGGATCTTTTAACTTCTGTGGTAATTTATTTTGAAGTATTGCTGAGCATTCTTCATTCAAATTTATTCTCTCATGCTCCTTCAGCTTTTTCTTATTTGTTAAGATTTCTTTGAGAAACTTGGCATACCTGGGCATTTGAGTAATAGCATCTACAAAAGGAATATTAATATGTAAATTCTTTAAAATTTTGAAAAAGTTAGAAAATTCCTTATCTGGATGCTGTATTTGTCTCTCTGGGAATGGTAGTGGCGGCACGTAGGGCTTCACATTTGGATCAGCAAATCGTATACCTGGAGACCATCCATCTGCTGGTTGTTTTGGTGACTGACGAATTTTAGTTGATGGTTCCTTATTTGTAGTTGGCTCTTCAGTCTCATTCTTCTGATGTGGCTCCTCCAGCTTTGTACCACTTCTTAGGGTGATAGCATTGACTTGCTCCCTTGGATTTGTCTCCGTATTGCTTGGCAAGGATCCTTGAGGTCTCTCGGAGATTATCTTAGCCATTTGACCTATTTGCATCTCCAAGTTTCGAATTGCTGCTGTTTGGTCCTGCCTAAGTTTGGCTTCCAAATTTTTTATAGTTGCTTCTTGGTTTTGCATAAATTTGACCATCAGCTCTTCCATGTTGGACTTCTTTTCAGGTACTTGGAATCCCGGGGGTGGCTGTTGTGCTGCATTTTGATTGCTCCATGAGAAATTTGGGTGCTGCCTCCACCCTTGATTGTATGTGTTGGAGTAGGGATTGTTTTGTTGCGGCCTGAAAAAATTACCAATATAATTAGCTGTATCAGTTGTTTTAGCAAAAGGATTACCTGTCTGGCAATTGCTCGTATCGTGTCCTCCTCCACACAGGTCACAAGTAATGCTCTGAATATGCATAGCTGTTCCCTTTAAGTTGTTGACTTCGGCTCTAAGGGCTGCAATTTCAGCTAGTAAGGTTGGCACGCAATCTACTCCCTGCACAGCTGCTAGTCTTTTTGGCATCATACGTTCTGTCTGCCATTGATAGCTATTTGATGCCATCTCATCGATCAGATCGAAAGCTTCTTCCTCCATTTTTTGATTAATGGTTCCTCCTGCTGCTGCATCAATCATAGAATCGATTAGTAGGAGATAAACCATTATAGAAAGTTTGTACCTGAAGCCATACGGGTAGTTGATGATGTGGACATCTCCTCAGCAGTTTCTTGAAATGCTCCCAAGCCTCATATAGTGTCTCCATGTCCATCTGCATAAAAGAAGTGATATCGTTGCGCATCTTAGCAGTCTTGGAAGGTGGAAAGTACTTGGCTAAGAATTTTTGGGCTAGGACATCCCAAGTTGTGATAGAACCTGCAGGAAGAGAATGAAGCCAACTCTTAGCTTTGTCCCATAAAGAGAAAGGAAATAACCTTAATCTAATAGCATCATCCGACACCCCATTAATTTTAAAAGTATCACAAAGTTCAAGAAAATTAGAAATATGGGCATTCGGATCATCATGCACGTGTCCACTGAATTGGACAGTTGATTGAATCATCTGGATCATCGCCGATTTTATTTCGAAGTTGTTTGCTCGTACAGGCGGTCTCCTGATGCTCGAAGCTGCATCGGCTACAGATGGTGTGATATAATCATTTAATGGATGATGTACTGGTCGAATAGCTTCATGCTGTCCTTCAGTCGCCATATCCAATCCTAGATTGATGTCGTTAGGATCTTCAGCTGCCATGTTTCTCTCTTGTTGTAGTCTTCTAATGGTCCTTTCAATTTCTGGATCTAAAGGTAGTAAGTTACTATGTCCAGTACGTGTCATGCACTAAATTTTTTTTTTTAAATAATAAAAATTAAAAATAAATTTCTAAAGTAAAGCTAGGATCAAAATTTTAATATTATTTTAGACACAATCCCGGCAATGGTGCCAAAAACTTGATGCGTGCTAATTTATAGCTATGGCAAGTGCACCAGTCGATCAAGTAATAAAGTGAATGAGTAGAGTATCGTCCCTAGAGGATTGAAAAATAAGTACTGAAAAGCTCTTTCCTATGCTTTATTTAGAAGATCGATTTATGAGAATAAGAAATTAAAGAATAAAATAAAAAATAATTAAATTTTTTTTAAGAAAATAGAGAGAGTGTAAATTATTAGGGTTTTAAACTCAAGAGCAATGGATTACTAAGGCAATCGGTTCACCAACTCAGTCAATACAATATTCAGATTTTTAGATTAATTTTATTTCATGTGATGGTGGAGTCTCCTAATTTATTCACTATCCTTTGGTCCAGGCATAGCAAAACTATTAATATTTATTAATTATCCTTTGGTCCAGGTGTAATTTAAATAAATATTAATGCATTAGGTTTTGTGAAACCCTCTAATTAAAATACGCTGCGTCCAAAGCGCACTAAAATTTCCTGCATGCATATGAATTCTAATTTGATTCATAATACAAGGTATATAATCAAGAAGCATTAACATAGATGTACTTGGTCCGTAACATCTATGTTCATCAGATCAATTAGAAGATGGCCAGTAATCTAAAAGCATTAAGATCAGATTTATATACTCCTCATGAATAAAATTTAAAAATAAATCATACTGAATATTGCATCAAAAGAGTGGCTACACCTTAGCCTTAGTAAAAGAAAATTTAGTTCATGATAACAAGTTCAAAAATAGCAAATAAAATAAAAAGCATAGAGAAATTAGACTGTTTGATTGCTGAAATTGATTGTCTGCTGCTCTTGATGTGGAGAACTTGGCGAAGAAGAAGAGGCTCCTTGATCGATGTCTTGATCGTCGAAAGAAATAAAAAAAATCCTTTTTTTATTTCTCACAAATCACTCTTCTCTTTTTTTTTCTACCTCTCCTCTCTTCTTTTCTCTCTCTCTCTTTTCTCTCTCTCTCTCTTCTCTCCCCGTCTCTCTCTCTCTGTCTCTCTCTGATTTTTTTTTCTCACGACAACCATAGGTTTTTATAGATAAAGAGTTTGATTTTCCCCCCAAAATCCATCAAAAACTAGGTTTAAGACTCCCAAAATAACTCAAATTAAGATCTGAGTAATTCTGGCCGTTAGATGTTGATCAAACGGTCCAAAAACCACTCAAAAATCCTCTTAAAATAACCCAGATCAAGTCGGATTTAATGCCAGCCATTGGATCAATCGTTGGATCAAATCTGGGCCGTCCGATCGCGTAGAAAGAAGGCCTTCTGATCTTATAGTTTAACTTTCGGGATGAATCTCAGCCGTTGGATCTCGATCGGGAGCTGCGGATGCCATCCATCAGCGCCTTCGTTTCGACCGTTCCGATCGAGTTTCAGTGAATGCCGCCCATTGGATCAGCCAAAATTCCCAAATTGCCCTCCATGGACCATGCGCGAGCCCGGTGTTGCATGGACTACTGCGTTCTTCAGCCAATCAGAGCGCGCCTCTTGCTATGAAATTTTTAAAATACCTTTCAGATGGTCCATCGTGCGCCGTGAAAAATGCTGACGTCAGCGTTGCGTCGGTGGTTTTTTTTTTTTGAAATTCAATTCTGAGCTTGTTTGAAGTTTGTTTTGCCTGAAATTTATTTCATCTGAATCAAAAAAATAAGATCTTCACATTGGTGGCCTTCTTTCCTACATAAGATTAATAAAAATATTAATTTCTAAAGAAATAGATTAATTTATTTTATTAATTTAATACTTTTATTAGTATATTTCTACCACTTATCACTTGCCATTATCCAACGGTGAATGGAGCAGACTAACTCTAGCCATTCTAATTATCTAAAAAAAAAATATGAAATCTTATTAGTACTTGAATTAATTAATCCTAAAGATTTAGACTTTAGTCTAAAGGTTCTTCTACTGTTTTTAATAAATTGGTAACCTCTATCTCTAATTCGAGGAATTACACTAACTTCTTAGCGGGTATTGGAATCCACATAGACTACATATGGGCCCAAGAAAAGCTCTGGCTAACCCATGTGCATTTAGAGGTAGGTTCAAAATTAATTATTTCTCCAAATAATTTTTAGTATTTAGGTTTTGCCCCAAATGCCAAATCAGTAGGCTATGGCCTCCATTAAAAAGGTCTGATTAGGTCCAACCATTAACATGATTGACTTTGGTGCATCAAACCAATGATAACCAGGCCTGAGAAAAGCTCTGGCCAACCTGATCACCATTAAGAGAGTGTGACCTAATCATCATATGATGTACAGTAATTTTAATATCCAAATAAACACTAGGTATAAGGCACCTCCAATGTTCACTTAGAAAATTGGACTTATTACTATTCATCTTAATGGGAGGCTATGATTCGGTTATCCCCATAACTTAGTCATTTTAAGGACCTAATAATTTAGAGGATTTAGTTTACATGTGATTTAAGGATAGAAAGGACATGGACTAAATTTCTCCTACTAACTTCACTAAGTTAAATTCTCCCACTGACTTAATCAAGTCAATAGGTTAGGACTAGGATCAATATAAGTCCATGGGTACCTAATTTAGTCATGCTGATTAAAATCATTCAAACTGATTCCTAGTGACATGGGATAGTTCGAATCACCAAGTAATCTAATCAAATCTTAATTGATCATGTCGGTTAGATAAGTGAGATCAGTGGAAGGGATATGTCATTAACTCATCCAAGATCGAATAAGTGTAAGTAGCTCCCAATTAAAAACCACTGATCTAAACTACCAAACTTACCCATCAATCGGCTAATTGGGTTTAATCTGATCAACTTAGCAATTTTAGGCAAGATCACTTAGCCATGAATTAAGTCTATCTTAGTCTTGTTAAAGGCATGGACTCATCCAACTACAACCATTAGAGTTGATTCTAGAGTATCCTTGACCTAATCTAATTCAATACTTGGTTAGATTTGATCAATTACTTTAGATTAATTCATTCTTTAACTAACCTTAGGTCTAACCCAATTTATGAACTTAATTCATCTAACCCTTTAACCCACAATCTTATGATTTTGTCTTAGGATCTTAATTCACAATTCTTGACCCTATGAACAATACTTAATTCTTTTAATTAAGTTTTTGGGTTGATAGATCAGGGTTCGACATTTTGGAAATAGTTTTTAAATTTTGAAAGGTTTTTATTTTTTAATTTTCAAATGGGTCGACTCATTTCAAAAATGGGTCGGCTCATTTCTCAAACAGCAATCTATTGCTAGTTTTAAATAGAAAATAAAATATAATGAAAATTAAACTATGAATCAACCTTTTAGATTTAATCTAAAATACATTCATATTTAATTTTTTAATTAAAATAATTTTAATCATTAAAATTTTTTCATTGTTTATCTTAATGAATGAGTTTACAGTGGCACCCCTACCACTATAAGGGATCCCCACTGAATGGGAGGAGATGGTTTTTAAATCATATTTGTCCCTTATGACCAAACAGCTTGATGGCTCATTCATTCTTGATTACTAAGTTATTTGGATTAAGCATATCAAATATACTAATATTTAATTTTTAATTACACATTAGACATGTCAAGCAACCCAGTTGCTCTGATACCATTGAAAGAAAATCAAGCAAAATTTTTAGCATGCATTTTCAAAATATTTTTAAAATTAAAGCAGCAAAAACTAAAATTAATCAAATATTAATCTACTGCATACATTAATCTAATCAATGTAAACTCTACTCAAGATCTAGATATGCCAATATGTAATTTGAAATTTAAATGTGATTGATCAGCAAATCGAATATGCTAACTGATACAAGTTCATAACTCAATACCTATGCATAGGTAGCTGATCTCTACAATCTAAATCTATCAGATAATGCTCTAGTACTACATCATAGCCACATATATGTTCGACCTCTATGGTTGGTCCACACGGAGCTCCTGATCCCGATCAGTCCCACTGGAGTGCTAGCTCCTCGTCGGGGCCTTCAATAGCTGATTGCGATCGATCCAATCAATCACCTTCTTTCTGATCTCCTAGATACTCTAGAAAATTGAAATATATGCTTCAAAGGATGATGAAGTGGTATTTCAAATTTGGTGGTGATCCGATGCTCACAGCACTCAATCTTTTCACTCGAACCTAGATTCCCAAGTCTTGGGTTTCACTCAGCCAAAAAATCTTAATGCACTGAAAACCCTCTCACGCCCTCTTTGTGCGGAGTTTTTCTATGAAATAAATTTTTATGCAAAGATAACTTTTGAATCTATAAACCCTATTTAGATCATATCTAAAAATTAAGTGTCCTTAGATACAAAAATCAAAAGAGAATAGAGGCATGAAGAAAAAATAAAGTGCTATAGGACTCTGCTCACCTTCACTCCAAGATCTTTTTTTGCCAAAAACCAATGCCCAATTGCTTTCAAATTTTTACCAACTAAAGATAACCCATTGGGATTCATGCAAAAAAATTCTCATAATTTATAGCATGAAAAATAAGTAAAAATTCCATGTGGAGTGGATAGGTTAAGATTGGTTGAACTAGTTTCAACCAACTTCTAGTATTGGAATTCAAATGGGGTCTTATCCTTTTCAAACGCCTCATCCAAGAGGGTGATGAGCAAAAGGACTCTCCTTCTACTCACCCTCAATCAGAAATCACCAAAAAAATGTGCGACAAAAAGATAGGTAGTCATGGAGAATTGGTAAGGAAGAGATTAGGTTTTTCAAATTTCAAACCAACCAAGTTGAATTCAAAATTCAACTTAGTCTGAACTGGTCCAACCCTTGGACCAGGTCCAAGGTAGAAGAGAGAAAGAGTGCACATTCATTTCTATGTGAGAAATCTCACACAAAAATTAGAGGAGGGCATGGGTCAAGGTGGAAAAGTCAAATATGGTGGGCACTAGGGAGAGTTTGAATTCAAATCTTATTTGACTTGGTCCAAATTGGTTTCAATCAAACCCATTAATTTAAATCAATTAGACTAAGCTAAATTCAACCAAATTAGATTTAACCCAAACCAATAAAATTTTAATTAAATTAGAAATTAATTAGATCTAGGTCCTGATCAAATCAGGATCGAATCTTTCTTAGCAATTAGGTCATCTCATGACCTGATCGGGTAAAATTCAATCGAATCCAATTTGATCAAACTTGATCAAGTCCCCATCACTCAATCAAATTAAGCTAATCAAAAATCAAATTGCTAATTAATTTTTTAATAAACATGAAGTTCCAATCAGGTGGGTGTCTGGGCAATAGAGTCCCATCAACATGAAACTCCTAAAGAGTCCCAAACCAGTGGGACTCTTGAACCCAGTATTCAAAATGAATTGAACTCACGATCATAGAGTCTCAGACTAGTGAGACTCTTAATCAGAGAGTCCCAAATGAGTAGGACTCAGAGTCCTAGTTTACTAGGACTCTTGATCACTGAGTTTCAGTCTAGTGGAATACTTGACCACAGAGTCCTAGGTCATCAAGACTCTCGATCAGAGAGTCCCGAATATGAAGGACTCAGAGTCCTAGTCCAGTGGGACTTTTGACCACTACCGAGTCTTAGATCATCGAGACTCAATATCAGCCATCAGATCAGGTAGAAACTCCTATTATGTGTGACCCCATAGGTTCGAATCCTAAGTTGGTCACATAGAAATTAATTTTTTGTACCAATCGATGTGACCATCTAGCAAAGATACCCGACATCCAGATAGGTTGAATAATTGTAATGCAACATTGATGAACCTATGGCATATGATTATCGTATAATTCATCTTCTTGACCTTGATGCTCAAAGGATGATTTAGGATTTATTGTCAATCCTAAAATTCATCCACAGTGTATTTCAAAACTCAGTGTTCGTCACATGGACCATCCCGATCGAGGATTTGCTAAATTGAAATATGGTGATGCACTTGCTCCAACACTTGGAGGGGTCAATCCCATCTTGACTCACACACCGACAAGCCAAGTACTTGACTGCACCCAATAGCCTTCCATCATTGAATTAAAAATTTAGGTAGTCTGGTACCTATGTACAGTGAGTTACTTACAAGTCACCATTGTTGTCTCATGTCTAAGGGATACTTGTATCCATATCCTTCACGAGCAACTCTTGACAGTAGAGAGCTCCATAATTAGATCACGTTCAGTAAAATGTATCCCTACACTTCACCTGCATGCTATAACAGTATTTTCATACTTCTTGGTTAAGAGGACAACCAACACTTATAGCACACAAGGATCTATATTTGATACGTTGTCGTCCTGATTAATAGCGTATCATTTGGTCGCGAAGTAATTTAAGGACTAAATGACAAAACCTTCTTTGTCGAGCCTAAATAGCCCTAAGGACTTCATTACAGAAAGATGCACAAAATGATGAAAAAGCCAAAATAATAATTTTATTTATTAATAATTTAAGTATAATTATATTTATCTCAACCATCTATAACCTAGATGATTAGCTTTAGGATACAATTTCCAACAGGGCTCGATGAGTGCTTTCATGTATTGGGTTAGCGTAGGAGAGTTTTTCAGCTAGAGTTTGGGTTTATTCAGATTCATGTGGTATAGTAGAAATCATAAGGTATATAAACCCAAGTATTATAATATTTATATACAACTTTTCTCTCTAACTCTCTTCTCTTTTTCTCTCTGGTTCCAACGACAAGCCGTAGGTACCGCCATCAATTTTTTTTGCTCTTCTTCATATTTCTGGATTAACACCCAGGTTGGCACAAAATATCGAATCTACGACTATGGTTTCGAGTAGTCATAGGCATAACAATTGGTATCAAATTAGTACCGATTATTCCAACACTTGATATCAAAGCTAGGTAATGCCACATTGATGTGCTAACGCTTGGTATCAGAGCTCGGTTGAGCATGAAGGAGGAAGAAGATCAAGTTTAACAGAGATCAATAGCGAGGTTCAGATCTAAAATTTTCTCCAGGCTTTGTGGAGAAGGAAGTGATCTAAGGGCTACTGTCCATCATCCCTAGTCAAGATAATTTTCAGATCTACCTGTTGGCTATTTTTGATTTAGTTTGATCATGAAGAACAGCAGGTCGAAGGTAGGATTTGAGAAGTTTGATGGAAAGGATAGTTTCATAATGTAGAAGATTATGGTGGAGGATTTACTGATTTAGATGAGACTATATTCAGTCTTGGAGGATAGGCCAGAGAAGATGACAGACAAGGAGTAGAAGTCCTCGAAGAAAAGAGCATGTGCCATAATTAGGGCTTGTCTGGTAGATAAGGTGTTGTATGGCATGTTGGAAGAGAAGGCATCCAAAGGATTGTGATTGAGGTTACATCAGTTGTACATGGAGATGAACTTGTGCAACAAGTTGGTGTTGAAGAAGAAACTGTATAGCCTTCGAATGCAAGAGGACGAGGATGTTGTAGGACATATTCAGCATTTCGATCGGATAAGCATGGACTTGCTGTTAGATATATGTGCCCTAGAAGCCAGAATTGGCTGACACTTGTAATACACTTCTAGGGGCAAATTATAATTTTGACTATAATTAATCAAATGGGTTATTTTCTATCACACCTGTGTATTTAGTGTCTGTGATACATCCTTTGAGTTAATGGTAATGATAATTCATATTTTCAAGAGTTGAAAATTTAAGACATGAATAATCATTATTAACTCATAAATAGCTCCCGACCATAGGATCATCACGAGGATGGTGATTGATCTGGAAGGTTGGTGTACGATCGCTTCTCTTTAGTAGATGAGTCTTGAGTCTACGGTGTGGAGACACCGGAGCGAGAGTACAGGTACTCGTTAGAGAACGAGGGCACTGAGCGTGACCACCTCGAGTAGTCATTAGGGAGTCTACCTTCTCGTCAATGACTGACTCGATGCTGCAGTAGTGTGTCTGGTTCTTTGACCTGAGATGCATCGGCAGTTCACCTTGAGGGTGTTATAGTTTGACTACACCATTACTCGGTCTCCTAGCCATATGGAACCCTGAGGTGTATGTTGGCTATAGCATGTTCATTGTAGGAACTGGATTGCATCAAGATGGAATCTATCTACCTCGGTGGTAGAGGAGCAGCCCTATGATGATCATGAGAATCAAGTCCAGAAGCCCATGGCCATGGTAGAGTGAAATAATAGAAAGAGTTTCTATTTAGATTTTCACATTGGACTCGAATCGAATGATTACATCATATGACAGAGACTAGGGTTTGACGAGTTCACCTTAACCCTAATCTGATCGGGGCTCAAGATAGAAGAACTTAATCACACAGGTAGCTGCACCAAGAGGTTCGCATTCAGCTCTGATGGGTTGCCACCATATACTGCTAGGTGTCACTGGTGGATTTTGGGAGCAATTAGAATGATTTAGATGATCGATCATTCTAGCTGTTCGAATCAGAAGAGTTCTGATCCATCGAAAGGAGTTTCGATGATGTCTATGATAGAGATCATGACATATCCCATTACCATACAGAACTGAACCTAACTGGGTCACACAAACAAGGGTTTGAATCTGGTGATCATCAATTGAACTGATCTAGTTCAATTGATCTGAATGAGATTCAATTAGGTTCAAGGAAATCGTGCTAGCACTCGATTGAACCTAACGTTCTTCTTTTACTATCATAAATAAGTTGTCCTGACTGAGCCAAAGGAGTTTGTGCTCAATCAGAGGCCTTCATATGGTCTGACTGGAGGTTGTCCAAGTCAGAATAGGTTGTCTTATTTGTAAGACATTACCTGCCATTTTTGGTCACCTGCCATTTCTTGTTCTTTGACTTTGGTCAAAAGTCTACCTTTGACTGGTCAAATACGTTGACCATTGACCCTTTGACTTTTGACCACATGTCATGCACCTATTGGAGAGCTGGTGGGGGCCTGTCCCCCTGCCAGAACCTGGCAAGGAGAAGGGCGCACGCCAAGGGTGGCGTGAGCCCAAGTAGGAGGCGCCTAGGAGTCCTTGTTGGACAAGGACTCCACCTCCCTTTTGGATTCCAATCAGAGTTCTACTAAGAATCCAGTTTGACTGGTCTTAGGCGCCCTCTAAGGAGGAATCCAGGGGTCTCTATTCCAACCAATCAGATTTAGATCTGATTTCACAAAGGGTTGTGATTGGTTGAGAGGAAGAGGAGTTGGATCACAAGAGGTCTATAAATAAGACCCTGCGCCCAACCCTAATGCTAATGCAATTCAATTGAGAAACCCCACGCCCCAAGGCTGCCTCTCCCCTCCTTCTCCATGCCATAGTCTCTTCTCCCCTTGCTCTCCACGTCCAAAAGAGTTTTGGACTTAGGTTGGTGCGATTCAGATCAAGGAAAGGCGATCAAAAGCAAGAAGGCTGCGCTGCTGCAAAAGGACGACTGCAGATCTTCAAAAGAGTTTTGAAGATCCTCCAGATCAGATCCAGATCTGATTTTTGGAGGTGTGATAGAGAAGAAGAGGATCTCCAGATCCAACCCGAGTGGATACCGGTAGAGGCCAGGCGCTTGCGTGGCTAAGATCCAGAACCTTCCGCTGCAATCAGGATCATCTACAGGGTAATAGGATTACCCAAATCAGGTAAATTAAATTTGATTTAATTTATCTTATTTTATTTTATTTATTAAAATAATAAGAATCAGATCTAAAACATATCAAGATCTGATTGAGATCATTAAGAGAAAAATTTTTGAAATATATCTCTTGATCTGATCAGATCTGGACGAACCTGGACCGGGAAATCAGGATTTCCCTTCAACTGGTATCAGAGCCATGGTTCTAAATTGTTTAGATCTGATTTTAATTTTATTTTAATTAGAAAATAAAGTGATTTCAGATGTCACATGAGATGTGATCAGATCTGAAATCAAAAAATTAAAATTAAATGATTTGGATCTAAGAACATGAAGATATGCATGACTAGTTCTAGAATAGAATAGTTCTATAGAATAGTTTTGCATGTCTTTGATTTAATCTGATTAAATCATATTTTAGATCTTCTTATTTACTATTTTCTGATATTATAAGTGTTATAATAACATCTGATAAACAGCAAATAAAAATTATTTAATTTTAAATATCATATGAGATATGATTGATGCATGTCTAGACTAGTTGTAGAATAGTTCTACATAATTGTCTAGATTAGAATTTATTTTGATTAGATCAATTTAAATCTAATTTTTTAGATTATTATGTGATAATTTAGATCTGAAAATATGCATGATTATGATACATGAGATGTATGCAAAATATGCCATGATTAGATCTAAATTTGTATATGAGATATATGATATAGATCTGATATTGTTTTGTAGTATTGACATGTTCCTGATTAAGGCGTTCCTCTTGGCCGTCCGGTCATAAGAACGAAGAAGGGTTTAAAGGCCCTCTCTTTCCCATTCGATGGGGTGTTCTTATGACGTGTAGGGGTGCTGCGTGTTCGTCCTTAATCAGAAACCCAAAACTTACTTTCTGCAAAACCCTAGATCCTGAAACCCTAGGATTTATTGTGCATATTTTGTTTATGAACCCAACTTAATTAAGAATTAAGTTTATGGAATATTAATTAGGTCTAAAATTGAGAATTTTCAGATCTAAGACATATTCATAATACTGGGTTCGGGCTTGGGTAGCTCAATTAGGTCTAAGCGGTTGATCAAACCGAATCAAGAGTTGGTTAGATGGGATCAACAATGCTTAAATTGACCAGCCTAATAGGATTAAGTCTGGGTCAAGATCGAGTCACGATCAAGCAAGACCTAATTAGGCTCAGAGGTTAGAGTCTGGATTGTAGGCTAACCCAATTGGTTCTGACTCAACAATTTGGTGTCTAAGGTAAGTTTGGCATAGACGACCGACTGGTTTTTAATTGGAAGCTACTCGACCTGAATGCATTCTTGTGCGAGTTAACGGCATATTCCTTCCACCGGTCTCACTTACCTGGCCATATCTGTTGACACAGTTCTGATCTGAGGTGGTCAATAATCCGAGCTGACCCATGCCACTAGGTTAGTCATAATTGTTATGACTAAGCCAAGTCTAGTTTAATGAGACCTGAATCAATTCTCCCTAAGAAAAGATTAAGTCCGAGGTCTTCCACCATTGTAGATGTGCGGGCCCTTCCCGGGGTTGATTGTTCTCGGCTGGATACAGTGGCTCAGTTGCACCGGGAAGATGCAACCATGTCTATTAGGCATTGGATGCTATGGGCTGGAGGATGAGTTGGGCTCAATATTTCCGGATACGGTGAGAGACCCAATTAGGAACCCAGTCTATGCAAATGGTGGGTCTGACTTAACTAAGGAGTGGATCAATATTCCGGATACGGTGAGATTCATGAATTAGAGACCAAGTTTGGGTGCACCATGATTAGAGAATCATTGAACAAGAGTTGTTCACTCATTGGCTAACCCATCACCAATAACTGTTAGGTGAGGTGATGAGTCAGTTGGTGAGACCGCACCACCCACTAGAAATCATTAATCGTGGAGATTTTCGCATCTCTACAGAGGGAGTGTAGGGATCCGAGAAAATAGTGGAGCTAATTTGTTTAAAAATAAAATTCCTAAACAAATTGGTCAAGTCAAAATTACAGTATCTAACTAGAATCTTTGACTCTCTACAGGAAAATGTCTGCGTCCAACCCATTGGCACGTATCCTAGACACACATAGACTGACTGGACCCAATTATAAAGATTGGCTCAGGAACTACAAAATTGTTTTGGGTTCAGAGAAGTTAACACATGTTTTGGACCAGGACCCTCCCACCTTACCAGCTCGTCCATCTGTTGAACAGAGAGCGTCTCTGGAAAAATGGATTGACGAAGACAATAAGGCCAGATACTACATGTTGGGCTCGATGTCTGATGAGCTCCAGCGCCAACATGAAGATATCGGGACTGCTCGCCAAATGTTGGCTCACCTGCAGGAGATGTTTGGTGAACAGAGTCGCGCAGCCAAATATCAAGTCACAAAATGACTTTTTAAGGCTAAGATGCGTGATGGGCAGTCAGTCCAAGATCACTGTCTGACAATGATCAAGGACATGGAAGAGCTTGAGAAGCTCGGTGTGAAGTTGGACTTGGATCTGCAGAACGATATTATTCTGCAATCCTTGACTGATGCATATGGGCAATTCATCATGAATTACCACATGCATAAACTTCAAAATTCCTTGGCCGAGTTAATGAATATGCTGGTTACCGCTGAGCTTTCTATGAAAGGTTCTAAAGGCTCAGTTCTTGCTATGGAACGGACTTCTTCCAAAAGAAAGTCTTATGGAAAGAAAAAGAAGTCTGTGAAAAAGCAAAAGGTGGAAGGATCAAAGAAGAAGAAGGCAGAAGCCGAAGAAGAAGGCCGATGGCAAAGGAAAGTGTTTCCATTGCAACAGCGACGGCCATTGGAAGCGGAACTGCCCTACTTACCTGGCCACCCTAAAGAACAAGAAGGAAGGTCCTTCTGGAGGTATGCTCGTTATTGAGTCTAACCTTACGGTTTCTTCTGCATCCAGTTGGGTGCTTGACTCTGGTTCTAGTGCTCATCTGTGCACTTCTATGCAGGGTCTTGAGGATAGCAGGAGGCTGAGGGATGGAGACATGATCCTACGCATCGGTAATGGAGCAAGAGTTGCTGCAGTAGCCGTGGGAACATACCCTCTTCGATTACCATCTGGTTTAGACTTAGTTTTAAAAGACTGTTATTATGTGCCTGCAGCTAGCAGGAATTTGATTTCTGTTTCATGCTTAGCACAAGAAGGTTATGTGATTCACCTTCTTTAAGGACCATTGTAACATTCTTTATGAAAGAAATAAAATTGCAAATGGTTTCCTTATTAATGGTCTTTATCAGCTACATATTGATGTACCTATTTTAACTATCGAGCAAAACGTGAATGCCAAACGACCTAGGGATAGTCCAAACGACAGATATCTATGGCACCTGAGATTAGGTCATATAGCAGAAGATAGGATTCAACAAATTGGAGAAAAATGGGCTATTGAGTCCATTGACTTTTGAGTCATATCCAACTTGTGAATCTTGTCTTCAAGGCAAAATGACTAAACTCCCTTTTGTTGGACATGGGGAGAGGGCCACAGATCTCCTTGCCCTAGTACATACTGATGTGTGCGGCCCATTTGATGTGCCGGCTAGAGGCAATTTTGTCTACTTCATTATCTTTACCGATGATCTGTCTAGGTATGGGTATGTGTATCTTATGAGACACAAGTCTGAAGCTTTTGAAAAGTTCAAAGAATTCAGACATGAAGTAGAAAAACAAACTGGAAAACCCATTAAGGTTCTTCGATCAGATCGAGGAGGTGAATACCTTAGCCGGGAATTCCTAGACTATCTTAAGGAAAATGGCATAGTCTCTCAATGGACTCCACCAGGAACACCTCAACTCAACGGGAGTTTCAGAACGATGGAGAAATCGGACTCTATTGGATATGGTTCGATCCATGATGAGCTTCACAGACCTCCCTGATTTTCTTTGGGGACATTCATTGTTAACTTCAATTCTATCTACTGAATAGGGTTCCCTCTAAAACCGTTCCTACCACACCGTATGAGATATGGCACGGTAAGAAACCAAGTCTGAGTCATCTCAGAATTTGGGGTTGTCCGGCTCATGTCAAAAGACAACAAGCGGACAAGTTAGAGTTTAGGTCCTTTAGAGCTCGATTCATAGGATATCCTAAAGAGTCATTAGGATACTATTTCTACATTCCAGAAGACCACAATGTGATTGTGAGTCGACATGCCATCTTTCTTGAAAAATAGTTTATTCAAGATAGCGGCATTGGAAAGCAGATTAAGCTTGATGAGAAAGTCTCACAAGCAGAAACGAGCTAAGGACCAATTGGAACCAAATCAGGTTGAGCCAATAAGAACACTACCTCCTCCACCTCGTAGATCGGAAAGAGTTTCCCATCCCCCTGAAAGATACTTAGGTATTATTTCAGAGGACGTAGAGGAAATGTTCCTCGTAGGTAATGGTGCTCATGGTGATGATCCCAAAACCTACAACGAGGCGATATCAGATATCGACTCCGAGAAATGGCTTGAGGCAATGAAGTCAGAAGATTGACTCGATGCACTCAAACCAAGTCTGGACCTTGGTAGATCCACCAGAAGGTATAGTACCTATTGGGTGTAAATGGATCTTCAAGAGAAAGATTGGTGCAGATGGGAATGTGGAGACATTCAAGGCTAGACTGGTGGCAAAAGGTTATAGTCAACGCGAAGGCATTGACTATCAGGATACCTTTTCCCCAGTAGCTATGCTAAAATCCATCCGCACATTGCTTGCCTGTTGCAGCCTATTTCGATTATGAAATATGGCAAATGGACGTGAAAACGGCATTCCTAAATGGATATCTTGAGGAAGATATCTATATGGAACAGCCGCTAGGTTTCACATCCAGTGATACTGATCACAAGGTTTGCAAGCTGCAAAGGTCCATATATGGACTTAAGCAAGCATCTCGGAGCTGGAACACTCGTTTCAATGATGTGATCAAAAAGTTTTGGTTTCATCAAAAATGAAGAGGAACCATGTGTTTTCAAAAAGGGTCAGTGGGAGCGCTGTTGTCTTCCTCGTATTGTACGTGGATGACATCCTCCTTATTGGGAATGATATTCCCATGTTGACATCAGTCAAGATGTGGTTGTCCAAGGAATTCTCCATGAAAGACCTAGGTGAAGCATCCTTTATTCTAGGAATTAAGGTCTATAGGGATAGACCGAATAGGATGCTAGGACTTTCACAGAAGATGTACATAGAGGAAGTACTAAAGAGGTTTAGTATGGAAAACTCTAAGAGGGGATTAATACCCTTCAGACATGGTATTCATCTTTCCAAGAAGATGTGCCCTAGCACACCTGAGGAAATAGAATGCATGAGCAAGATCCCTTATGCTTCTGCAATAGGGAGCCTCATGTATGCCATGCTATGTACACGACCTGATATAGCCCATGCTGTGAGTGTCACAAGCAGATATCAGTCAAATCCAGGTGAAGAACACTGGACTTCTGTGAAATGTATCCTTAAGTACTTGAGAAGAACTAAGGATATGATGTTGGTCTTTGGTAATGGAGAACTCCAAGTTCAAGGGATACACAGACTCGGACTTCATGTCCTGATATAGATGATCGAAAGTCGACATCTGGAAGTCTGTTTGTGTGCAATGGTGGAGCTGTCAGCTGGAAGAGTTCCAAGCAAACTGTGATAGCAGATTCCACCATGGAAGCAGAATATATAGCTGCATCAGAGGCTGCAAAGGAAGCATTCTGGTACAAGAAGTTTGCTGCAGAAATTGGAGTAATGCCATCAGATGCCATTCCTCTTTACTGCGACAACAATGGCGCCATAGCCCTTGCTAAGGAGCCGAGGTCTCACCAGAAGTCCAAGCACATTGAGCGGCGATATCATCTCATCCGCGATTACCTTGAGAAAGGTTACGTTGAGGTCAAGAGAGTCAACTCCGCAGATAATGTGGCAGACCCACTTACAAAGCCGTTGGGCCAGCAGAAGATCGAAGCCCACCTTGAGAAGATGGGACTTAGACTTGTAGCCAATTGGCTTTAGGACAAGTGGGAGATTGTTAGATATATGTGCCCTAGAAGCCAGAATTGGCTGACACTTGTAATACACTTCTAGGGGCAAAATTATAATTTTGACTATAATTAATAAAATGGGTTATTTTCTATCACACCTGTGAATTTAGTGTCTGTGATACATCCTTTGAGTTAATGGTAATGATAATTCATATTTTCAAGAGTTGAAAATTTAAGACATGAATAATCATTATTAACTCATAAACAGCTCCCGACCATAGGATCATCACGAGGATGGTGATTGATCCGGAAGGTTGGTGTACGATCGCTTCTCTTTAGTAGATGAGTCTTGAGTCTACGGTGTGGAGACACCGGAGCGAGAGTACAGGTACTCGTTAGAGAACGAGGGCACTGAGCGTGACCACCTCGAGTAGTCATTAGGAAGTCTACCTTCTCGTCAATGACTGACTCGATGCTGCAGTAGTGTGTCTGGTTCTTTGACCTGAGATGCATCGGCAGTTCACCTTGAGGGTGTTATAGTTTGACTACACCATTACTCGGTCTCCTAGCCATATGGAACCCTGAGGTGTATGTTGGCTATAGCATGTTCATTGTAGGAACTGGATTGCATCAAGATGGAATCTATCTACCTCGGTGGTAGAGGAGCAGCCCTATGATGATCATGAGAATCAAGTCCAGAAAGCCCATGGCCATGGTAGAGTGAAATAATAGAAAGAGTTTCTATTTAGATTTTCACATTGGACTCGAATCGAATGATTACATCATATGACAGAGACTAGGGTTTGACGAGTTTACCTTAACCCTAATCTGATCGGGGCTCAAGATAGAAGAACTTAATCACACAGGTAGCTGCACCAAGAGGTTCGCATTCAGCTCTGATGGGTTGCCACCATATACTGCTAGGTGTCACTGGTGGATTTTGGGAGCAATTAGAATGATTTAGATGATCGATCATTCTAGCTGTTCGAATCAGAAGAGTTCTGATCCATCGAAAGGAGTTTCGATGATGTCGATGATAGAGATCATGACATATCCCATTACCATACAGAACTGAACCTAACTGGGTCACACAAACAAGGGTTTGAATCTGGTGATCATCAATTGAACTGATCTAGTTCAATTGATCTGAATGAGATTCAATTAGGTTCAAGGAAATCGTGCTAGCACTCGATTGAACCTAACGTTCTTCTTTTACTATCATAAATAAGTTGTCCTGACTGAGCCAAAGGAGTTTGTGCTCAATCAGAGGCCTTCATATGGTCTGACTGGAGGTTGTCCAAGTCAGAATAGGTTGTCTTATTTGTAAGACATTACCTGCCATTTTTGGTCACCTGCCATTTCTTGTTCTTTGACTTTGGTCAAAAGTCTACCTTTGACTGGTCAAATATTGACCATTGACCCTTTGACTTTTGACCACATGTCATGCACCTATTGGAGAGCTGGTGGGGGCCTGTCCCCCTGCCAGAACCTGGCAAGGAGAAGGGCGCACGCCAAGGGTGGCGTGAGCCCAAGTAGGAGGCGCCTAGGAGTCCTTGTTGGACAAGGACTCCACCTCCCTTTTGGATTCCAATCAGAGTTCTACTAAGAATCCAGTTTGACTGGTCTTAGGCACCCTCTAAGGAGGAATCCAGGGGTCTCTATTCCAACCAATCAGATTTAGATCTGATTTCACAAAGGGTTGTGATTGGTTGAGAGGAAGAGGAGTTGGATCACGCTTAGTCTATAAATAAGACCCTGCGCCCAACTCTAATTGCTAATGCAATTCAATTGAGAAACCCCATGCCCCAAGGCTGCCTCTCCCCTCCTTCTCCACGCCATAGTCTCTTCTCCCCTTGCTCTCCACATCCAAAAGAGTTTTGGACTTAGGTTGGTGCGATTCAGATCAAGGAAAGGCGATCAAAAGCAAGAAGGCTGCGCTGCTGCAAAAGGACGACTGCAGATCTTCAAAAGAGTTTTGAAGATCCTCCAGATCAGATCCAGATCTGATTTTTGGAGGTGTGATAGAGAAGAAGAGGATCTCCAGATCCAACCCGAGTGGATACCGGTAGAGGCCAGGCGCTTGCGTGGCTAGATCCAGAACCTTCCGCTGCAATCAGGATCATCTACAGGGTAATAGGATTACCCAAATCAGGTAAATTAAATTTGATTTAATTTATCTTATTTTATTTTATTTATTAAAATAATAAGAATCAGATCTGAAACATATCAAGATCTGATTGAGATCAAGAGAAAATTTTTGAAATATATCTCTTGATCTATCAGATCTGA
>QRFJ01000932.1:59754-75723 GCA_006176705.1 Cocos nucifera | reverse complement strand
ATTGGAATCCAAAAAGGAGGATGGAGTCCTTGTCCAACAAGGACTCCTAGGCGCCTCCAACTTGGGCACACGCCAAGGGTGGCGTGCGCCCTTCCTCCTTGCCAGGTTCTGGCAGGGGGACAGGCCCCCACCAGCTCTCCAATAGGTGCATGACATGTGGTCAAAAGTCAAAGTGTCAATGGTCAACGTTTGACCAGTCAAAGGTAGACTTTTGACCAAAGTCAAAGAACAAGAAATGGCAGGTGACCAAAAATGGCAGGTAATGTCTTACAAAATAAGACAACCTTTTCTGACTTGGACAACCTCCAGTCAGACCATATGAAGGCCTCTGATTGAGCACAAACTCCTTTGGCTCAGTCAGGACAACTTATTTATGATAGTAAAAGAAGAACGTTAGGTTCAATCGAGTGCTAGCACGATTTCCTTGAACCTAATTGAATCTCATTCAGATCAATTGAACTAGATCAGTTCAATTGATGATCACCAGATTCAAACCCTTGTTTGTGTGACCCAGTTAGGTTCAGTTCTGTATGGTAATGGGATATGTCATGATCTCTATCATCGACATCATCGAAACTCCTTTCGATGGATCAGAACTCTTCTGATTCGAACAGCTAGAATGATCGATCATCTAAATCATTCTAATTGCTCCCAAAATCCACCAGTGACACCTAGCAGTATATGGTGGCAACCCATCAGAGCTGAATGCGAACCTCTTGGTGCAGCTACCTGTGTGATTAAGTTCTTCTATCTTGAGCCCCGATCAGATTAGGGTTAAGGTGAACTCGTCAAACCCTAGTCTCTGTCATATGATGTAATCATTCGATTCGAGTCCAATGTGAAAATCTAAATAGAAACTCTTTCTATTATTTCACTCTGCCATGGCCATGGGCTTCTGGACTTGATTCTCATGATCATCATAGGGCTGCTCCTCTACCACCGAGGTAGATAGATTCCATCTTGATGCAATCCAGTTCCTACAATGAACATGCTATAGCCAACATACACCTCAGGGTTCCATATGGCTAGGAGACCGAGTAATGGTGTAGTCAAACTATAACACCCTCAAGGTGAACTGCCGATGCATCTCAGGTCAAAGAACCAGACACACTACTGCAGCATCGAGTCAGTCATTGACGAGAAGGTAGACTTCCTAATGACTACTCGAGGTGGTCACGCTCAGTGCCCTCGTTCTCTAACGAGTACCTGTACTCTCGCTCCGGTGTCTCCACACCGTAGACTCAAGACTCATCTACTAAAGAGAAGCGATTGTACACCAACCTTCCGGATCAATCACCATCCTCGTGATGATCCTATGGTCGGGAGCATTTTATGAGTTAATAATGATTATTCATGTCTTAAATTTTCAACTCTTGAAAATATGAATTATCATTACCATTAACTCAAAGGATGTATCACAGACACTAAATACACATATGTGATAGAAAATAACCCATTTTATTAATTATAGTCAAAATTATAATTTTGCCCCTAGAAGTGTATTACAAGTGTCAGCCAATTCTGGCTTCTAGGGCACATATATCTAACAATCTCCCACTTGTCCTAAAGCCAATTGGCTACAAGTCTAAGTCCCATCTTCTCAAGGTGGGCTTCGATCTTCTGCTGGCCCAACGGCTTTGTAAGTGGGTCTGCCACATTATCTGCGGAGTTGACTCTCTTGACCTCGACGTAACCCTTCTCGAGGTAATCGCGGATGAGGTGGTATCGCCGCTCAATGTGCTTGGACTTCTGGTGAGACCTCGGCTCCTTAGCAAGGGCTATGGCGCCATTGTTGTCGCAGTATAGAGGAATGGCATCTGATGGCATTACTCCAATTTCTGCAGCAAACTTCTTGTACCAGAATGCTTCCTTCGCAGCCTCTGATGCAGCGATATATTCTGCTTCCATGGTGGAATCTGCTATCAGTTTGCTTGGAACTCTTCCAGCTGACAGCACCACCATTGCACACAAACAGACTCCCAGATGTCGACTTTCGATCATCTATATCGGACATGAAATCCGAGTCTGTGTATCCCTGGACTTGGAGTTCTCCATTACCAAAGACCAACATCATATCCTTAGTTCTTCTCAAGTACTTAAGGATACATTTCACAGAAGTCCAGTGTTCTTCACCTGGATTTGACTGATATCTGCTTGTGACACTCACAGCATGGGCTATATCAGGTCGTGTACATAGCATGGCATACATGAGGCTCCCTATTGCAGAAGCATAAGGGATCTTGCTCATGCGTTCTATTTCCTCAGGTGTGCTAGGGCACATCTTCTTGGAAAGATGAATACCATGTCTGAAGGGTATTAATCCCCTCTTAGAGTTTTCCATACTAAACCTCTTTAGTACTTCCTCTATGTACATCTTCTGTGAAAGTCCTAGCATCCTATTCGGTCTATCCCTATAGACCTTAATTCCTAGAATAAAGGATGCTTCACCTAGGTCTTTCATGGAGAATTCCTTGGACAACCATAATCTTGACTGATGTCAACATGGGAATATCATTCCCAATAAGGAGGATGTCATCCACGTACAATACGAGGAAGACAACAGCGCTCCCACTGACCCTTTTTGAAAACACATGGTTCCTCTTCATTTTTGATGAAACCAAACTTTTTGATCACATCATTGAAAACGAGTGTTCCAGCTCCGAGATGCTTGCTTAAGTCCATATATGGACCTTTGCAGCTTGCAAACCTTGTGATCAGTATCACTGGATGTGAAACCTAGCGGCTGTTCCATATAGATATCTTCCTCAAGATATCCATTTAGGAATGCCGTTTTCACGTCCATTTGCCATATTTCATAATCGAAATAGGCTGCAACAGCAAGCAATGTGCGGATGGATTTTAGCATAGCCACTGGGAAAAAGGTATCCTGATAGTCAATGCCTTCGCGTTGACTATAACCTTTTGCCACTAGTCTAGCCTTGAATGTCTCCACATTCCCATCTGCACCAATCTTTCTCTTGAAGATCCATTTACACCCAATAGGTACTATACCTTCTGGTGGATCTACCAAGGTCCAGACTTGGTTTGAGTGCATCGAGTCAATTTCTGACTTGCATTGCCTCTAGCCATTTCTCGGAGTCGATATCTGATATCGCCTCGTTGTAGGTTTTGGGATCATCACCATGAGCACCATTACCTACGAGGAACATTTTCTCTACTTCCTCTGAAATAATACCTAAGTATCTTTCAGGGGGACGGAAAACTCTTTCCGATCTACGAGGTGGAGGAGGTAGTGTTCTTATTGGCTCAACCTGATTTGGTTCCAATTGGTCCTTAGCTCGTTGTACTTGTGAGACTTTCTCATCAAGCTTAATCTGCTTTCCAATGCCGCTATCTTGAATAAACTATTTTTCAAGAAAGATGGCATGTCGACTCACAATCACATTGTGGTCTTCTGGAATGTAGAAATAGTATCCTAATGACTCTTTAGGATATCCTATGAATCGAGCTCTAAAGGACCTAAACTCTAACTTGTCCGCTTGTTGTCTTTTGACATGAGCCGGACAACCCCAAATTCTGAGATGACTCAGACTTGGTTTCTTACCGTGCCATATCTCATACGGTGTGGTAGGAACGGTTTTAGAGGGAACCCTATTCAGTAGATAAATTGAAGTTAACAATGAATGTCCCCAAAGAAAATCAGGGAGGTCTGTGAAGCTCATCATGGATCGAACCATATCCAATAGAGTCCGATTTCTCCACCGTTCTGAAACCCCGTTGAGTTGAGGTGTTCCTGGTGGAGTCCATTGAGAGACTATGCCATTTTCCTTAAGATAGTCTAGGAATTTTCGGCTAAGGTATTCACCTCCTCGATCTGATCGAAGAACCTTAATGGGTTTTTTAGTTTATTTTTCTACTTCATGTCTGACTTAATCCTTTTAGGCTGGTCAATTTAAGCATTGTTGATCCCATCTAACCAACTCTTGATTCAGTTTGATCAACCGCTTAGACCTAATTGAGCTACCTAAACCCGAACCCAGTATTATGAATATGTCTTAGATCTAAAATTCTCAATTTTAGACCTAATTTATATTTCATAATCTTAATTCTTAATTAAGTAGGGTTTATAAACAAAATATGCACAATAAATCCTAGGATTTCAGGATCTAGGGTTTTGCAGAAAGTAAGTTTTGGATTTTTGATTAAGGACGAATGCGCAGCACCCCTATACATCATAAGAACACCCCATTGGAAGGGAGGAGAGGGCCTTTAAACCCTTCTTCGTTCTTATGACTGGACGGTCAAGAGGAACGCCTTAATCAGGAACATGCAATACTACAAAATAGTTTTAGATCTATATCATATATCTTATATACAAATTAGATCTAATCATGGCATATTTTGTATATATCTCATGTATCGAATCATGCATATTTTCAGATCTAAATTATCTCATAATAATTTGAAGAATTAGATTTAAATTGATCTCATCAAAATAAACTCTAATCTAGCCAACTATGTAGAACTATTCTACAACTAGTCTAGACATGCATCAATCATATCTCATATGATGTTTAAAATTAAATAATTTTTATTTACTATTTTTTAGATGTTATTATATTAATTATAATATCAAAAAATAGTAAATAAATAGATCTAAAATATGATTTAATCAGATTAAATCATAAACATGCAAGACTATTCTATAGAACTATTCTATTTTAGAACTAGTCATGCATATTTTCTAATCTTAGATCTAAATCATTTAATTTTAATTTTTTCTGATTTTAGATCTAATCACATCTCATATGACATCTGAAATCACTTATTTTTTAATTAGAATAAATTTAAAATCAGATCTAAATACTTTAGAACCTTGGCTCTGATACCAGTTGAAGGGAAATCTTAATTTCTCGGACCAGGTTCGTTCAGATCTGATCGAATCAAGAGATATATTTCAAAATTTTTTTCTCTTTGATCCTAATTAAATTTAAGATATTTTAGATTTGATTCTTATTATTCTAATAAAAAAAATAAAATTAAAATAAATTAAATAAAATTTAATTTATCTTGATGTTGGGTAATCCTATTACCCTCTAGCCCATAGCATCCAATGCCTAATAGACATGGTTGCATCTTCTTGGTGCAACTGAGCCACTATATCCAGTCGAGAACAATCAACCCCGGGAAGGGCCTGCACATCTACAATGGTGGAAGAGCTCAAACTTAATCTTTTCTTAGGGAGAATTGATTCAGGTCTCATTAAACTAGACTTGTCATAGTCATAACAATTATGACTAACCTAGTGGCATGGGTTAGCTCGGATTATTGACCACCTCAGATCAAAACTGTGTCAATAGATATGGCCAGGTAAGTGAGACCGGTGGAAGGAATATGCCATTAACTCGTACAAGAATGCATTCAGGTCGAGTAGCTTCCAATTAAAAACCAGTCGGTCGTATGTGCCAAACTTACCTTAGACACCAAATTGTTGAGTCAGAACCAATTGGGTTAGCCTACAATCCAGACTCTAACCTCTGAGCCTAATTAGGTCTTGCTTGATCGTGACTCGATCTTGACCCAGACTTAATCCTATTAGGCTGGTCAATTTAAGCATTGTTGATCCCATCTAACCAACTCTTGATTCGGTTTGATCAACCGCTTAGACCTAATTGAGCTACCCAAGCCCGAACCCAGTATTATGAATATGTCTTAGATCTGAAATTCTCAATTTTAGACCTAATTAATATTTCATAATCTTAATTTTTAATTAAGTAGGGTTCATAAACAAAATATGCACAATAAATCCTAGGGTTTCAGGATCTAGGGTTTTGCAGAAAGTAAGTTTTGGATTTCTGATTAAGGACGAACGCGCAGCACCCCTACACATCATAAGAACACCCCATCGAATGGGAAGGAGAGGGCCTTTAAACCCTTCTTCATTCTTATGACCGGACGGCCAAGAGGAACGCCTTAATCAGGAACATGCAATACTACAAAATAGTTTTAGATCTATATCATATATCTCATATACAAATTAGATCTAATCATGGCATATTTTGCATACATCTCATGTATCGAATCATGCATATTTTCAGATCTAAATTATCTCATAATAATCTAAAAAATTAGATTTAAATTGATCTAATCAAAATAAACTCTAATCTAGACAACTATGTAGAACTATTCTACAACTAGTCTAGACATGCATCAATCATATCTCATATGATGTTTAAAATTAAATAATTTTTATTTGCTATTTTTTAGATGTTATTATAATAATTATAATATCAAAAAATAGTAAATAAATAGATCTAAAATATGATTTAATCAGATTAAATCATAAACATGCAAGACTATTCTATAGAACTATTCTATTTTAGAACTAGTCATGCATATTTTCTAATCTTAGATCCAAATCATTTAATTTTAATTTTTTCTGATTTTAGATCTGATCACATCTCATGTGACATCTAAAATCACTTATTTTTTAATTAAAATAAATTTAAAATTAGATCTAAATACTTTAGAACCTTGGCTCTGATACCAGTTGAAGGAAAAATCCTGATTTTTCGGATCCAGGTTCGTTCAGATCTGATTGAATCAAGAGATATATTTCAAAAATTTTTTCTCTTTGATCCTAATCAGATCTTGAGATATTTTAGATCTAATTCTTATTATTTAATAATAAAAATAAAATTAAAATAAATTAAATCAAATTTAATTTATCTTGATGTTGGGTAATCCTATTATCCGTTGATGATCCTGTAAGCAGCGGAAGGTTCTGGATCTAGCCACGCAAGTGCCTGGCCTCTACCGGTATCCACTCAGGACTGGATCTTGAGATCCTCTTCTTCTCTATCACATCTCCAAAAAATAGATCTGGATCTGATCTGGAGGATCTTCAAAATACCTTTTGAAGATCAGCAGTTGTCCTTTGCAGCAGCGCAGCCTTCTAGCTTTTTGTCGCCTTTCTCTCATCTGAATTGCACCAACCAAGAACCCAAAACACTTTTGGACGTGGAGAGGAGAGGGAGAAGATGCTTTGGCATGGAGGAGGATGAGGGAGGTAGCCTTGGGGCATGGAGAATTATGATTTTCAATACTTCTTTGAGTTGGGCGCAGGGTCTTATTTATAGACTAAGCGTGATCCAACTCCTCTTCTTCCCAACCAATCACAACCCTTTGTGAAATCAGATCTAAATCTGATTGGTGGGAATAGAGTCTCCTGGATTCCTCCTTAGATGGTGCCTAAGACCAGTCAAACTTGGTTCTTAGGAGAAGTCTAATTGGAATCCAAAAAGGAGATGGAGTCCCTGTCCAACAAGGGACTCCTAGGCGCCTCCAACTTGGGCACACGCCAAGGGTGGCGTGCGCCCTCCTCCTTGCCTAGGTTCTGGCAGGGGGACAGGCCCCCACCAGCTCTCCAATAGGTGCATGACATGTGGTCAAAAGTCAAAGTGTCAATGGTCAACATTTGACCAGTCAAAGGTAGACTTTTGACCAAAGTCAAAGAACAAGAAATGGCAGGTGACCAAAAATGGCAGGTAATTGTCTTACAAAATAAGACAACCTTTTCTGACTTGGACAACCTCCAGTCAGACCATATGAAGGCCTCTGATTGAGCACAAACTCCTTTGGCTCAGTCAGGACAACTTATTTATGATAGTAAAAGAAGAACGTTAGGTTCAATCGAGTGCTAGCACGATTTTCTTGAACCTAATTGAATCTCATTCAGATCAATTGAACTAGATCAGTTCAATTGATGATCACCAGATTCAAACCCTTGTTTGTGTGACCCAGTTAGGTTCAGTTCTGTATGGTAATGGGATATGTCATGATCTCTATCATCGACATCATCGAAACTCCTTTCGATGGATCAGAACTCTTCTGATTCGAACAGCTAGAATGATCGATCATCTAAATCATTCTAATTGCTCCCAAAATCCACCAGTGACACCTAGCAGTATATGGTGGCAACCCATCAGAGCTGAATGCGAACCTCTTGGTGCAGCTACCTGTGTGATTAAGTTCTTCTATCTTGAGCCCCGATCAGATTAGGGTTAAGGTGAACTCGTCAAACCCTAGTTTCTGTCATATGATGTAATCATTCGATTCAAGTCCGATGTGAAAATCTAAATAGAAACTCTTTCTATTATTTCACTCTGCCATGGCCATGGGCTTCTGGACTTGATTCTCATGATCATCATAGGGCTGCTCCTCTACCACCGAGGTAGATAGATTCCATCTTGATGCAATCCAGTTCCTACAATGAACATGCTATAGCCAACATACACCTCAGGGTTCCATATGGCTAGGAGACCGAGTAATGGTGTAGTCAAACTATAACACCCTCAAGGTGAACTGCCGATGCACCTCAGGTCAAAGAACCAGACACACTACTGCAGCATCGAGTCAGTCATTGACGAGAAGGTAGACTTCCTAATGACTACTCGAGGTGGTCACGCTCAGTGCCCTCGTTCTCTAACAAGTATCTATACTCTCGTTTCGATGTCTCCACACTGTAGACTTAAGACTCATCTACTAAAGAGAAGCGATAGTACACCAACCTTCTGGATCAATCACCATCCTCGTGATGATCCTATGGTCGGAAGCATTTTATGAGTTAATAATGATTATTCATGTCTTAAATTTTCAACTCTTGAAAATATGAATTATCACTACCATTAACTCAAAGAATGTATCATAGACACTAAATACACATATGTGATAGAAAATAATCTATTTTATTTATTATAGTCAAAATTATAATTTTGCCCTTAGAAGTGTATTACAAGTGTCAGCCAATTCTGGCTTCTAGGGCACATATATCTAACAGAATGATGATCATTTTTGATCGAAAGACCATCAAAGATCACATTTATTATAAAAGATAGACAATAGTGACAATCACTCAAAATGACATCTTTTAAAAATAAGCTTGATAATTTCTAAAGCTAGGATTGGAATAGAACTTTCTTCCCTAACGTTCAGGAATCTCTCACCATTTTCAAACATTTTACTTACCTGAAGTCTTTGCAATGAATTGCATAAGACCACCGGTATCTAATATCTAAGTAGTAGAATTACAAATAGAAAAATTTCAAGGTGTTATCATATAACATCTTTGATAAGCAACTCCTTGCTTCTTTCTCTTGTTCAACCTGTTATGGTCAAGAGAAGCAAGATATTCAGAACAATACTTCTTCCTGTGACCCTGCTTCTAATAGTAAAAGCACTCTACCTGAATGTGGTTAATCTTAGACCTTTTGTTTTGACTGGACTTATAAGCCCCAGCACGAACCCTTTTGTGTTGTTGAACCAAATTCAACTTCCGATACTAAATATTGAAATTGAGTCCCATAAGTCATCACTATCTAATAGTGATTGGAGTAATTAGGATTTAGCCTTATTCTATGAGAAAAAAGAATATAGACCTAATGTATATGAATTATTTTAAGTCTAAAGACTTGGACATTAGTCTAAAGATTCTTCTAATATTTTATTTAAATTGGTAGCCTCTACCTCCAATTCGAGGAATCACTTTAATTTTCTAGTAGGTACTAGAATCCGCATAGACTGCACACAAGCCCGACTATGACTGGTCAACCCATATGCATCTATGGGTAGGTTCTTTAACCAATTATTTCTCCAAACAACTTCTAGTAATTTAGGTTTTGCCCCTGGCTCTCAATTAGTAGGCTAGGGCCTCCACTGCAAGGATCTGGTTAGGTCCAACCATTAACATGACCATACTTGGTACATCTAACCGATGAATAATTAAGTCTAACTATGGTTGGTCAACCTAACCACCATTAGAGAGATTCTTTCAAGTTATTCATATTATGAATGATAATTCCACTAGTTCAATTAGCACCAAGCCTTTGGGCCTCCAATGATTATTGAGCTAATGGATCCATTATCATCCAACTTAATGGAAGGCTATGACTCAGTTATCCTCATAACTTTAACATTTTAAGGATCTAATAATTTAAAGGAATTTAACTTAATTTGTGCTTTAAGGATAGAAAATATATGGACCAAATTACTTCCACTGACTTCACCAAGTCAAATTCTTTCCACTGACTTCTCAAGTTATTCATAAGGACTAGGATCAATTTCAGTCCATATGCACCTAAATCAGTCTCACTGAATAAAATTAGTCTCACTGATTTTCTATGTGATATGGGTTAGCATGAATCAATGAGCAACCTAATCTAGACCTGATTAACCATATTAGCCTAGATAAGTGAGATCGATGAGAAGGTCTGCCAAGGCTTGCCTTAGACATCATTAAAAATGGTCAGATAAGTGGGTTGCTAATTAAAAACTACCGATCTAGAAATGCCAGACTTACCTTAGACACCAATCAGTTTATCAATTTTGATTTGGTCTACCTAAAGACTTGGGCTCAACCACTGAGCAACGATCATGGTCTATTTGTTAGATGTATGGACTTTGATCAACTACAACTATTGAATTGATTTATAAAAAAAAAAGATCTAATCCTAATTAACTATTAATTAGGTTTGATCAATTTCTTAACTTAGTCCATATTTAATCTAACCCTAGGTCTAACCTAGTTAAGGACCTAATCAAAGCTAACCCATTACCCTTTAACCCATGTTTTATGAAAATGTCTTAGAATCTTCAAATCACAAACCTAGATCCTAAATATTCACTTAATTCTCAATTAAGTTCAAGACTTATGGGTTAGGATTTGGATCCTCAGAACTACATTTTGATTTAATCATTTGAAATATTTTCAAATTTTGTAAATAATTTATAATGAATCGCATTCATTTCATGGTTTTAGATCTGATTTATTTCAATATTTCAATCATATCCTAGGATTTTGAATCTAGGATTTTGTAAAAAGTAAGTTCGTAATTTAATTTCTATAAAGCAAATATGTCATACATATTCTAGATTCAAAAGTAAAGCTACATATCAATATATACAACATGAGGATCTAGATCTAAACATGAAACATATCATATGGATCTAATCTAAATGATCAAAATCAGATCATAAACTAACTAATATTATATTTAAAATCTAAAAATAAATCATAAATTATTTTAGATCTTATCTAATTTATTTATGATTTTGGAAGCATATACTAGGACAATCTCTTAACTATAAGAGATAAATCTTGTAGTAGGACAACCTTATAATCGGTGTGTGCAATCCAAAATTATTTCGATCTAATCTAAATAATCTAAAATATATCTAATATTTATTTATTTATTTTAAATTTAAAATTATAAAATAAATTATAAAATTATTTAGATTATATTAAACTTATTCATGATTCATGAAAATTAGATCAGCACATACTAGGACAACCTTTTATTGTAAGGGGTTAACCTTACAACAGAACAACCTTATATCAGTATGTGCAATCTTTAATATTTTATTTTTAAATTTATTTTAATATAAATATGATCATATTATAAAAGAACCTAGATGCTCTGATACCACTATTGAAAAATATGCAGGATTTCATGCATATATTTCAAAAATTTTTCAAATTTACAAGCAGTGGAAGATGGATTAAATAATTTAACCTATAATATATATGTAATCTGATCGTAAAATCTTATATCCAAGATCTATAACATGCCATGATGCAAACGTAAATCAAAAAATTAAAACATGAAAGATTGGTATTGATCAAATCAATACCTAGATTTAGAACTATTTCAGAAATCCTAGATCATATCTAGGTCAACAAGAGATCCAATCTCTTACCTTTGCATGGGTCAAGAACACCATAGTTAAATTTCATTATTGTCCTTATTCTTTGGAGTTGCATATGCATCCGGCCTCTATAGGTAATCCATATGAAGCTGCAACATAGATTAAAGGTTTGTCGAATGAAGATCCGCTCGAAGTGCTAGCTTCTCATGGATCCCTCCTAACGGTTAATCAAAAAATATTCTTTGGATCTCTTAGATACTCTAAGAGATGAAGAACACAATGAAAAATAAGAGAGAAGACCAACTTTTGGATCTTCCATAAATCAAAATATAAAAAACAAGAGAAATGCCTTAAGAGAAGACAGATCTTCTCTTTTAGGACATCAACGATTGATGTCCTGAAGACATCTTCATGTCAGGACAAGAGGAGACATTCTTCTCTAAAATTTTCTCACACTTTTAGATCTATTATTCTCTGATTTTTTTCATGAAAAATCTCATACAAAGATGGGGAAGAAGGGTTCTCAAAGAAACCCTAAGAGAAGACTATCTTCTCTTCTTCTTCTCTTATCAGGACATGATAAGATCATGTCCAAAATATGCCTCCATGCCCCAACTCCATGGAGCACTCATCCAACATGCCCTCTCTCTCTCTCTCATTCTCTCTCTCTCTCTCTCTCTGATTTTTCTCATAGAAAAGTCTCACCAAAATAAAGAAGAAAGACTTAGAAAGAAAATCACAAGAGAAGATAATCTTCTCTCTTACTTTTGTCTCAACAAGACATCAAATTTTGATGTTTTAATGAAACCTTTCCTCCAACAATCATGGCACCCCAAACCTCCATGCCTCCTCCTCCTTTTTTTCTAATTTTTTTATAAATTTCTTTGAGATTTTTCACGTCCAAAAAACATCTTATAAGAGGTTCCCTAATTAGATAAGGAAGACTAGGTCAAACCTAGTCTTATATGGACACTAGGGAGGAGTTTTAGGAGGCGTCCAACTCTTGGAAGCCTCCCCCCTATTTTCTTTTTTTATGTGAAGACTAAAAAAACACATACAAAATCAAATGAAATAAGCACATAAAAGAAAAAGAGGCATGGAGAAAAAATTTCATAAGAAAAGAAGGTGTTTTGGAGAATTGGGACTCTATCAAATAGAGTCCAAGTCTTAACAAATTTCATTATTTGATCAAGTCAAATAAAATTCTAAAAACACCTGGTAGGGGATGTGGAGAACCTCTCTTAGGCATGGAGAAACTCAAAAAAATCTAAAATTAAAAATATAATGGGCATGGGATCTTTCTTAGGTAGCGCAAGGATGAAGGGAAGAGTCCTAGTCTAACTAGGACTCTCCAATATAGACTAGGTCAAATCCAATTTAAATCTTATTTAAATTAGATTTGAGTTAACCTAATAAAAAATAATCCTAATCCTAATTATAAGTCTTATTAAATCAGATTTAATCAAATTTAAAATGAGTTTAATTTTTAATCAAATTAGAAATTATGTACACTTAAGTCCAAATTGAACAAGAACTTATTCTTCCTTACAATTGGCTTATCCAATAAATTAATTAGACTTAATCTAATTAAATCTAAACTAATACTAATTAAATTTAATTCAATTAAACTTAATCTCAAGCCTGATTACTCAATTAAATTAAATTAATTAATAATCTAATTGCTAATTGATCCTCCTGCAATAATTGCATTATGTCAAACATCAATCGTATTGATTATTTGACCTAAGAATGATTCTAAATCATTGATCAACAATCCAATCAGGTAACAACCTCTTATGTGTATAACCTCATAGGTTTGAACCTAAGTTGGTAGCATAGGAATTAATTTTTATATCAATCAGAATGACCATCTAGCAATGGTACTCGACATTCAGATAGGTCGAATGTATGCAAAGCAATATTCTTAGAACCCTGACCTATGGTTACTGTATAATTCATCCCTTTGATCAATAATGCTTAAGATGACTTCGAGTATACTATCAACACTCAATACAAGTCATCCATATTATATCTTAAAATTTGCAAATCCCATGACTCTTCATGAGGATTACCCAAGCCTAGGTTTTGCTAAATTGAAATACAGCGAGACATTCACTTCCTAAAGTTAATCAGGAGTGGTCAATCCCATCTTGACTCATACACTAACTTTACAAGTACTTGACTATACCTAAAAATCTTTCAATACTGTATTATTAATACAGATAGGTTGGCACCAAAGTATAGTGAGTTGCTTGCAAGTCACCTGAAGGAAAATCCTGATTTCCCGGTCTAGGTTCGTTCAGATCTGATAAAATCAAGAGATATATTTCAAAAACTTTTTTCTTTGATCTATAT
Source organism: Cocos nucifera (assembly GCA_006176705.1). Taxonomy (NCBI): domain Eukaryota; kingdom Viridiplantae; phylum Streptophyta; class Magnoliopsida; order Arecales; family Arecaceae; genus Cocos; species Cocos nucifera. The sequence continues at coordinate 61,704 of QRFJ01000932.1, read as the reverse complement.
CAGATCTAGGATATTTTAGATCTAATTTTTATTATTTTAATAATAAAATAAAATAAGAATAAATTAAATCAAATTTAATTTATATGATTTGGGTAATCCAATTATCCGTTGATGATCCTGTATGCAGCGGAAGGTTTTGGATCTAGCCATGCAAGTACCTGGCCTCTACCGATATCCACTTGGGCTGGATCTGGAGATTCTCTTCTTCTCTATCATGTCTCCAAAAATTAGATCTGGATCTGATCTAAAAAATCTTCAAAACTTCTTTTGAAGATCAACAGTCATCCTTTGCAGCAGTGCAGCCTTCTAGCTTTTGATCGCCTTTCTCTTGCTTGAATCGCACCAACAAAAATCCAAAACTCTTTTCGGACGTGGAGAGCAAGGGGAGAAAGTGGTTTGGCATGGAGAAGGAGGGGAGAGGTAGCCTAGGGGCGTGGGGAATCGTGATTCAATCATCTCATTAACAATCTAAGTTGGGCACAGGGTCTTATTTATAGACTGACTGTGATCCAACTTCTCTTCTTCCCAACCAATCTACCTTTGAATCCAATATGGTGTAGATCCCTGGATCCTCCTTAGAGGGCCTAAGACCAGTCAAAGTTGTTCTTAGAGACTCAAAGGAATCTAGGAAAATTTAATATTTTACATCTCCGACAAAAAATGATGCGTGCTAATTTATAGCTATGGCAAGTGCACCAGTCGATCAAGTAATAAAGTGAATGAGTAGAGTATCGTCCCTAGAGGATTGGAAAAATAAGTACTGAAAAGCTCTTTCCTATGCTTTATTTAGAAGATCGATTTATGAGAATAAGAAATTAAAAAAATAAAAAAAATAATTAAAAGTTTTTAATTAAATAGAGAGAGTGTAAATTATTAGGGTTTTAAATTCAAGAGCAATGGATTACTAAGGCAATCGGTTCACCAACTCAGTCAATACAATATTCAGATTTTTAGATTAATTTTATTTCATGTGACGGTGGAGTCTCCTAATTTATTCACTATCCTTTGGTCCAGGCATAGCAAAACTATTAATATTTATTAATTATCCTTTGGTCCAGGTGTAATTTAAATAAATATTAATGCATTAGGTTTTGTGAAACCCTCTAATTAAAATACGCTGCGTCCAAAGCGCACTAAAATTCCTGCATGCATATGAATTCTAATTTGATTCATAATACAAGGTATATAATCAAGAAGCATTAACATAGATGTACTTGGTCCGTAACATCTATGTTCATCAGATCAATTAGAAGATGGCCAGTAATCTAAAAGCATTAAGATCAGATTTATATACTCCTCATGAATAAAATTTAAAAATAAATCATACTGAATATTGCATCAAAAGAGTGGCTACACCTTAGCCTTAGTAAAATAAAATTTAGTTCATGATAACAAATTCAAAAATAGCAAATAAAATAAAAAGCATGAAGAAATTAGACTGTTTGATTGCTGAAATTGATTGTCTGCTGCTCTTGATGTGGAGAACTTGGCGAAGAAGAAGAGGCTCCTTGATGTCTTGATCGTTGAAGAAAAATAAAAAAAAAACCCTTTTAATTTTCTCACAAATCACTTTTTTTTATCTCTCTCCTCTCTCTTTCTCTCTCTCTTTCTCCCTCTCTCTTTCTCCCCGTCTCTCTCTTTGTCTCTCTCTTTTTCTTTTTTTTATTTCACGGCAAACATAGGTTTTATATCTAAAGAATTTGATTTCTCCTCAAATTCCATCAAAAACTAGGTTTAAGACTCCCAAAACAACTCAAATTAAGATCTGGATAATTCTGACCGTTGGATGGTGATCAAACGGTCCAAAAACCACTCAAAAACCCCTTAAAATAACCCAGATCAAGTCGGATTTAATCTCAGCCGTTGGATCGACCGTTGGATCGAATCTGGACCGTCCGATCGCGTTGAAATAAGCCTTCAGACCTTTAGTTTTATGTCGGGATGAATCTC
>QRFJ01000932.1:32412-59729 GCA_006176705.1 Cocos nucifera | reverse complement strand
GCCGCCAAACATGAAGATATCAAGAACTGCTCGCCAAATGTTGGCTCACCTACAGGAGATGTTTTGGGTAACAGAGCGCCAGCCAAGGTATCAGTCATGAAACAACTTTTTAACGGCTAAGTGCATGATGCGGCAATCAGTCCTAAGATCACTATCTGCGACAATGATTAAGGATATGGAAGGCTTGCAAAAGCCTAGTGTGAAGATACTAGACTTGCGACCGCTATAGAACGAATTATTCTGCAATCCTTGACTGATGCATATGGCGATTCATCCATGAAATTACCACATGCATAAAACTTCAAAAATGCCGTTAGATCGAATTAATGAATATGCTGGTACCGCTGAGCTTTCTTGAAAGGTTGCAATAAACGCTTAGTTACATTGCTATAGTGGAAACTGACTTCTTCCATAAAGACTACAGGTTGCATGTATGAAAAGAATAAACTACACGAACAGTGTCTACAGAAAAAAAGCAGAAGGTGGATAACGAAAACAAATTAAGGAAAGAAGGTAGAACCATAAGAATCAAGAGGCCAATTGTCAACCAGGAAAAGTATTTCCATTGCAACAGCGGACGAGCTATTGAAAGCAAGAAAACTTACTCCCTACTTACCATGGCCACCCTGTCGAAGAACAAGTAAGGAAGGGTTCCTTTCTGTGTGAGGTTATGCTCGTTATTTGAGTCTAACCTTATGTTTCTTCTGGCAATCCAGTTGGGTGCTTGACCTCTGGGTTCTAGTGCTCACTTGTGCCATTCGTTCATTGCCAGGATCTTAGATAGCAGGAGCGCTGAGGGATGGAAGACATGATCCTAACGCATCGATAAATGGAGCAGAGTTGCCTGCAGTAGCCGTGGAGAAACATACCCTCTGATCGATTACCATCTGGTTTTAGACTTAGTTTTGAAAGACTGTTCTATAAATGTGCCTGCCAGCTAGCAGGAATTTGATTTTTTGTTTCATGGCTTAGCAACAAGAAGGCTATGTGATTACCTTCTTTAAGGACCATTGTAACATTCTTTATTGAGAAGAAATAAAATTGCAAAGTGGTCTTCGCTTATAATCCAACCTCTTAGCAGCTACATATTGATGTACCATTTCTAACTATCGAGCAAAAGGAATGGCCAAACGACCTAGGATATCTCAGAACGATCCAGAATGAATCTATTGGCCACCTAAGAGTTAAGCGGTCCATATAGCAGAAAGATAGTATGATAGTACTAACAAATTGGAGAAAAATGCGGCTATTAAAGTCGCATTGAACTTCTGAGTCATATCCAAACTTATGAATCTATCTTCAAGGCAAAATGACTAAACTCTCCTTTTGTTGGACCATGGGGAGAGGCCACAGATTTCCTTTGCCCTAGTACATATTTTGATGTGTGTACCCATTTGATGTGCTGCGCTAGAGGCAATTTTGTCTGCTTCATTTTCCTTTATCGCATGATCTGTCTAGGTAGGATGATGGTGTGATCTTATCGGACACAAGTCTGAAGCTTTTTGAAATAGTTCAAAGAATTCAGACATGAAGTAGAAAAACAAATTGCGAAATCCATAGGTTCTTCGATCAGATCGAGGAGGAATACCTTAGCGAAAATTCCTAGATATTATAGACACAAAATGGCATGGTCTCTCAAATGGACTCCACCAGGAACACCTCAACTCCAAATGGTTCAGAAATAGACTAATCGGGGAACTCTATTGAGATATGGTCGATCTCCATGATGAGCTTCACAACATTCCTGATTTCTTTGGCGACACTTATTGATAACATTCACATTTATCTACCTAACCATAAGGCGGTTCTCGTAAAAATCTTCCTACCACCATCATGACTAGAATATGGACAGTAAGAAAACCAATCTAAGTCATCTCAGAATTTGGGGTTGTCCGCTTCATGTCAAAAAGTAGCTAAACAAGGCGGACAAGTTATGGAGGTATTTTGAATCCTTAGAGCTCGATTTCATAGGTATATCCTAAAGGTATTAGGATACTATTTCTTACATTTCCAGAGACCACAATGTGATTGTGAGTTTCGATATGCCATCTTATTTAGAAAAATAGTTTATTCAGAGATAGCGGCAAATTCGAAAATAGATTAAGCCGTTGCATGAGAAAGTCTCAACAAGTAACAATGAGCTAAGGACAATTTGGAACCAAACAGGTTGAGCCAATAAGTAACCACAAACTCGCTCCTCCTCCTCGAAGATCGAAAGAGTTTTCCACATTCCTTCTGAAAGATACCATCTAGGTATTAATTTCAGAGAAGTAGAGAAATATTCCTCGGAGGTAATGGTGCATCATGGTGATGACTCGCCAAAAATCCTACAATCAGAGCGATAGTCAGAATAATCGACTTCAAGAAATGGCTCAGAGGAATTGCAAGTCAGAAACATTGACTACGAAGCACTCAAAACCGAAGTCTGGACCTTGGTGAAGGATTCCCACCAGAACGTTTAGGTAAGACCTTATTGGGGTAAATGGGCATCTTCAAGAGAAGATTGGTGCTAGATAGGATAATATGGAGATCATTCAAGGCTGACTAATGGCAAAGGTTATAGCTGCCAACGCGAACGCGCCATTGATATCAGTGATACCTATTTTGCCCAGGTGGCTATGCTAAATCCATCCGCAATTGCTTTGCCATTAGCACGCTATTATCGATTTATGAAATATGACAAATGGAACTGTGAAAATGGCAGTTCTTAAATGGGTATATCTTGAGCGAAGATATTATCATGAAGCACACCCTAGGTTTTACCATCCAGTGATACCTGAATGCACAAGATTGTGCAAGCAATGCCAAAGCGTCCATATGTTATCAAGAGTACTTAAGCAATCGCATTCTCGAAGCTGTGAAACACTCGCATTTCAATGATGTTGAATCAAAAATGTTTGGTTTCATCAAAAATAAAAAGGAACATATCGTGTCTTTCAAAAAGGTCAGTGGGAGTGCTGTTGTCTTTTCTCGTTAGGTGTTACGTGATGAGACATTCTGCCTTATTAGGATATGATATTCCATGATGAGACATCAAGAATTATGGTTGTCCAAGAAATTTCTCATTGAAAGACCTAGTGAAGCATCCTTTATGGTAAGAATTAAGGTCTAATAGGAGATAGACACAAATACGAATGCTGAGGACTTTCACAGAAAATGTTACATAGATGAAAGTACTAAAGAGGTTAGTATGGAGAGAAACTGCTAACGAGCGGTGATTAATACCCTTGGCAGACATGGTTTTTCATCTAGTCCAAGGAAGAGTGCCCTAGGAGCAACTGAAGAAATAGAATGTCATGAGCAAAGAATCTCTTATGCTTCGACAATAGGGAGCCTCTGTATGCCGATGCTAATTTACACGATCTTAATTAGTCCCAGCCCTGTGTGAGTGTCAACAACAAGATATCAGTCAAAATCCAGTGTGAAAAACACTAGACCTCTCTGATGAAACTGTATTCCTCTAATACTTGAGAAGAACTAAGGGAATATGATGTTGGTTCTTTGGTAACTGGGCAGAAACTCAACAGTCCAGTAGGATACACAGACTCAATTTCATGATTCCGTATATAGATATCGAAAAGTCGACATCTGGGAGTTGTTTGTGTGTGGTACCAATGATGGCGTCCTATTCACCTCAGCCACGATTACCTCGAGAAGGATTACGTCTTGAGGTTCAAGTTAGTCAACTCCATGAGATAATTGTGACAGACCCAGCTTACAAAGCCGTTGGGACAGCAGAAGATCGAAGCCCACCCTGAGAAGATTGACTAGAACTTGTAGCGCAATTGGCTTTAGGACAAGTGGGAGATTGTTAGATAATATGTGCCTTAGAAGTCCCAGAATTTGCGCTAACATTGTAATTACACTTGTTGGGCAAAATTATAATTTTACTATAATGAATAAAAATGGTTATTCTATCACATATGTGCATTAGTGTCTGTGATACATACCTTTTGAGTATAATGGTAATGAAATTCCATATTTTCAAGAGTTGAAAATTTACAGACATGAATAATCATTATTAGACTCATAAAATGCTTCCGGGCCATGGACCATCACAGGATGGTGATCAATCCGAAAGTTGGCCTTGTACAATTGCTTCTTCTTTAGTAGATGAGTCCTTGAGTCTACCAGAGTGGGAACACTGGAGCGAGGAGTACACGTGTACTCGTTAGAGAACGAGGCGCACTTGAGCGTTGGACCACCTCGGAGAGTTCATTAGGGAGCTCTACCTTCTCCGTCCAATGACTGACCTCGATGCTGCCAGTAGTGATGTCAGGTTCTTTGACCCTTGAGTGACATCGGCAGTTCACTCTGAGGGTGTTTATAGTTTTGACATACACCACTTACTCGGTCTCTTAGCCATATGGAACCCTGAGGTGTGTATGTTGGCTATGCATGTTCATTGTAGGAACTAGATGCATCAAGATGAGAATCTATCTAACCGGTGGTAGAGGAGGCCATCCCTATGTATAATCATGAGAATCAAGTCCAGAAGCCCGTGGGCCATGACAGAGTAAAAAAATATAGAAAGAGTTTTCTATTTTAGATTTCTTACATCGGGATTCCCACGGAATATCGGAATGGATTACATCATATGACAGAGACTAGGGTTTGACAAGTTACCTTAACCCTAATCCTCTGAGGCGGGCAAGTTAGAAGAACTTAAATCACACAGGTCTAGCGCTTGCACCAAGCAGGTCGCATTCAGCTCTCGCTGGGTTGCCACATATACTGCTAACCGGTGTCACTGGTGGATTTGGGAGCAAACTAGAATGATTTAGATGAGTCGCATCATTCTGCTGTTGGAATTCAAAGAGTTCTGATCCATCGAAAAAGTGTTCGATTGATGTCGATAATAGAGATCATGGACATTATCCCATTATCCATACATAACTGAACTTAACTGGGCTATATACAACATAGGTTTTGAAAATCTTGGTGATCATCAAAATTGCAACACTGGATCCTAAATTCAATTAATCTGAATGAGAAATTCTAATTAGGTTCTTACAAGAAAATGCTGTGACATAGCATTCGATTGAACCTAACGTTCTTGCTCTTTATATCTAATGTTGTCGACTACTATCTATGAAAGATGGATTCGTATCTGGCTAAAGATTAGTGCCAACAGGACGCTTCATAATATGGTCTCCGACTGAAGGGTTGATCCCAAGTAAAAAGGTTTGTCTTATTTGAGTTAAGAGACATTACCTTTGCCATTTTTGGTGCACCTGCCGATTTTTCATTGTTACTTCTCGACTTTGGTCAAAGTCTCACTGATAAGTGCGGCTCAAAGCAATATACTAAATTAAAATATTAAATTATAAAATAAATTTAATTATATTTTATTAGAAATGGCGGTGAGCTCTTTATTAAATCTTGATGTAGGGAAAGAAGGCCACCAATGTCGAAAGATCTTCATTTTTCTGGTTCAGATGAAAAAAATTTCAAGCAAAACGGACTCAAACGAGTCCCAAATAAAGTTCAAAAAAAAAAAAAAAAAAAAAATGATTGCAAACGCTGACGTCAGGATGACGTCAGCATTTTTTGTGGTGCACGGTGGACCATCTGAAGGGTAATTCGAGGAATTTCCATAGCTTAAAGCGTGCGCTGATTGTTGAAGACAACGATGCGTCCACGCCAACACCGGGCTCGCGGCACGTTCCGACGGAGAGGCATATTTGGGAATTCTGGCGTATCCAACGGGTGATTTACTGAAGCTTGATCGCGGTGACGGACGAGAAGAGAGGCACTGATGGATGGCATCCGCAGGCTGCACCGCGTCGAGATCCAATGAATCGAATAAGATGGCGCCTACCTTCTTTGACTTTTTCCATATGTTATGTCACATAAATATTTTTTAATTAGCATGGACATCTGATATGAGGTGCAGAAGAGTTCTTCTATAGATGAAATACTTCTTTTTCCTTTTAAATTTTTCGCCCAGGATGTCTTGTCGCCCAAGACCCCTTGCCGCCCAAGACTCCATGCCGCCTACTCCTCCTTGACGTCTCTTGGACTAAGTCAAAGTCTCTTGGAACTTTGACTATTCAAAGTTTATCTCCATGCCTTCTTGCTGATTGGGCATCCCTTTTTAGAGCCATTGGATGGCCTTGTTTCATGATCTAATGGATGAAAAGGGTGGCGCCAAAGATGAATTATTGCGACTCTTCATAAAAACTTACGTAGAATTAATCCAAGAGTCCTTCTGCTTTAAGGCACCTCTTGGACTAAGTCTATATCTCATTTTTTACTGATGAGGCATGAGATTGGCTGATAGGGCATGAGAATTTGATGAGGAAAGGTCATGAGATTTTTTAGTTGGCACCCCTTACGTACATTATAAATAGGGGTGCACACCAAGAGTCTGTGGGAGTGAACATTATCTTTTCTTTCTTACAAGAATTTCTTTTTGTCCAATTTTCTTTCTTTCTTTCTCTTGTCTAGACCTTGTCATTATAAGGACAAGAAGTCATCTTAAGACTAAGAGATTAGGAAGGAAAATTAAGAAGACAAAAGAAAAAGAAAGATAGATAAGGAAAGGCAAGGAAGGTGACATAAAGGCTTAAGAAGGTCTTGCCCATTTAATTAAAGTTCTTATTATAAGAATTTTAATTATATAAATCAAAAGTGCTGGTGTCTTGGTCAAGTCTCTATGTAGATCAACATTAGAGGGTGAACACGTGGGCACCTAGTGGAATCCCTGATGAACTACTACCGACGATCAGGGTCAATTTAGGGTTTAGCGATAAGAGGTATGTTCTAATACTTTCTTTTATATTATAAATACATGTTATATGATTTAATTGCTAATAAGGTGGTCCTAGGGTTTGAGTTTGGTTTATTTGATTTCATGTTTTTGCTTTAAAATCCATGCTTCCGCCCTGTACACTAAATCCATCAGATTCTTCATGAAAGTTTAGGATAAATGATGTGGCTGCTAAGTAGGAGGATGCGTACAACTCCAAGAATGGTACATAGGTATAAGCCAAGGTCTTCAGCGGTGGAGGTGGTCATCCTAAAGGCCTCAAAGGGAGCTCAGCAGTTGAAGAAAGATGGCAGTGGCAAGGTGTGCATAAGTAGTTATCAGGACATGCATCGACAACAGGATCATGCAGAAAAATATTACCAGGTGTGCCAAGACTTGGGCGCACCTAGGTGGAGATTGTAGGATCAGGTGTGGTGCTCCCAAGCCTTGAGGGGCCATGGAAGAAGTCAGGTTGTTGGCTCCAAAAGACTAGGATGGGTATGGTCCTGGGACTAGAATAGGAGTTGTCCTAGGATGAAGGCGGCATGTAGCTCTGGACAGATTCAAGGTTCAAGTATGAGGATCTTGAGGGGTGTTTGGTAGGTGCTTCAGAGACCTAAGATACAAGATGGAGCAAAGAACCAAAGCTAGGAGAAGAATCAGCCAAGATAAGGGGCTGACATACAGATGGGTTGGCTTGGATACGCAGTCAAGCCGGCTTAAGCTAAGATCGAGCTAACTCAGGGTGCAGTCGAGCCGGCTATCTCAAACAGATAGAAGATAGAGTTCAAACGATATGCAGTCAAGCCAGTTCAGGTGCTGATAGAGCTGACTTGATGGTGATGAACAGAACTGGATGGAAGTTTTTTGTTTGGGGTCTTAAGGCCTAGTCCAAAAAGGTCTTAAGGTGGCTAACACATATATGGATTGGGTTTAGATGCAGGAGGTGAGAGCATAGAAGACATGGGTGTACATGGGCTTGGTGAGTACTTTTATGTATTGGATTAGCTTAGGAGAGTTTTTCAGTTGAAGTTTGGGTTTATTAAGGTTCATGTGGTATAGTAGAAATCCTAAGATATATAAATCCAGGTATTGTAATCTTTACAAGAGAGTAAAATCAATATACATCTTCTTCCTAGCTCTCTTCTCTCTTTTCTCTCTGGTTCCAATGCCAAGCCCTAGGTGCCGCCATCAATTTTTTTTGCTCTTCTTCATATTTTTAGATTAATATCCAGATTCATGCAAGAGATCGGATCTACGACTGTGATTTTGAGCAGTCGTAGGTATAATAATTGGTATCAAATTAGTACCAATTATTCCAATACTTTGTATCAGAGCTAGGTGATGCCTTGGTGATGCGCTAACAAGTAGTATTCTAATTGCTTCTAATCTAGCTATTGGGGCAAATATTTCATCAAAATCAATACCTTCTTCTTGATTATATCCTTTAGCTACTAATATAGCTTTGTTTCTAGTAATTATTTCCAGTTTTATCTAGCTTATTTCTAAATACCCATTTGGTTCCAATTACTTAATGGTCACTTGATCTATCAACTAGGCTCCAAACTCTATTTCTTTCAAATTGATTTAATTCTTCATGCATTCCATTTATCCAATTTGGATTCATTTTTAGATTTTTCTATAGTTTTTGGTTCAATTTGAGATACAAAAGCTAAATAATTATTGATATTTCTTAAGGATGCACGAGTTCTTACCCCTTATGATGGATCATCAATAATTTGATCTTTAGGGTGGCTAAATGCATACCTCCATTCCTTTGGTAGATTTTGAATTTGAGTATCATCAGGATTTTCTTCTTTAGGTTCAGCTTCCTTCTCTTCTTTATTTTCTTGAGTTGTTGATTCCTTGAGTGTAATTTTCTTCACTCCTTTCTTAATGATTCCTGCATCATCATTAGCTATATCCTCTTTTCTAGAAGATAAGTTGTTAGTTTCATCAAATACCATATGTATAGACTCTTCAACGATTAATGTACGCTTGTTAAAAATCCTATATGCTTTACTAGAGATAGAATGTCCTAAGAAGATGCCTTCATCAGATTTTGCATCGAATTTGCCTAAGTTATCTTTGCCATTATTTAGATCAAACCATTTGCAAGGAAAAACATGAAAATAGCTAATCTTTGGTTTTCTATTTTTCCAAAGTTCATAAGGAGTTTTCCTTAATATCAACCTTATTAATGCTCTGTTTAGAACATAACACGCTGTATTGATAGCTTCAGTCCAAAAATATCTTGGAAGATGGCTTTCACACAACATGGTTTGGGCCATTTTCTCTAGGGTTTTATTTTTTCTTTCAACAACCCCATTTTGTTGAGGTATTTTAGGAGTAGAAAAATTATGTTCAATCCTTATTTCATTACAAAAAGTTTCAAAAAGTTGGTTTTCAAACTCCATTCCATGATCACTTCTAATACAAACAATAGAGAGATTCTTTTCATTTGAGACTTTCTTGAAAAACTTAGTAAATGTAGAAAATGCTTCATCCTTTTATGCTAAGAATAAAATCCAAATAAATCTCAAAAAATCATCTATAATTATAAGTCTATATTTCTTACCACCTAGGCTTGTGGTCCTAATTGGTCCAAATAGATCTGTGTGAAGTAGTTCAAGAGGTCTAAAAATTGAAATAATATTTTTTTATTTGAAAAAGCTTCTAGTTTATTTTTCTAATTAACATGCATCACATATTTTTTTTTTCTCGAAACTAAGTTTTGGCAAACCTTTTACAAGATTCTTTTTGATTAGTTTAGAAATCAAATCTATGCTAGCATGTCCTAGTCTACGATGCCAGAGCCAACTATTTTCATTGGTCTTAGCATTCATTGCAACTAAATATTGACTTCTTTTGATGGAAGAGTCATCTAAATCTACTAGGTAGACATTTCCATACCCATGTCCAATAAGAGCTATACTATTATCAATAGGACTAATGATAATATACATGAGTGATTCAAAAATAACTTTAAATCTTTTATCACAAAGTTGACTAATACTTAATAAATTATGCTTTAATCTATCTACTAAAACTACATTATCTATAAATGTAAAAGGAATGATACATATTTTATCACTTTCGATGATATGTCCTTAGCCATTGTCATCAAAGGTCACTATTCGTCCTTTAGCTTCAAGAATGATGAAATATTTCTTTTCACCTATCATGTGCCTTGAGCAGCCACTATCTAGATATCATTTTTCTTTCTTTCTATCGGCTGTAAGATACACTAGCAATCAAAAATCAAGTAGGAGTTTTAGATATCCAAGTCATCTTGGATCCTTTAGGATTAGTAACCATGGTTCCTTTGGGAACCCACACCTTCTTAATTTTTAAACTATTTTTTATTTTTCTAAAATTATAAATATAAGATTTGTATCCAAATTTTTTACAACAAAAATAGATTGATTTTTATGGAGTTGAAGATGGATCATTTATAGAGAAATTTTTTAAAAATTTTTATTTCTTTTGAGTTCTAAAATCAATTTTAGCTTTGATAAAAATAGCTTTCTGATTATTAAGTAATAATTATAGTTTTTTAGAACTTCATGTAAACTTATCAATTATAGATTAATATTTTTCAAGTTTTTCATTAGGTTCTAGTTTTCTGCAGAAATAAGCTCTTTTCTCTCAATATTTCTTCCTTTTCTTTGATTAGATTTTGATTGATTGATTTTAGATTTTTATTTTTTAAGATTAACTTTTTAAGATTATTATACAATTCATAAAATGCTTCTTGTAATTCATCAAATAAAAATTCAGATTAATTATCAAGTGTTACCTCATCCTCTTGAGCCATGAGACATAAATTGACTATTTCTTATCCCTTTTTATCTGAACTTGAATCTTCACTATTACTCCATGTTGCCATCATTGCTTTCTTCATTACTTTCTTAGAGGATTTCTTCAATAGAGGGCAGTCTACCTTGAAATGACCTGGTTTCTTATATTCGAAATATGTAGGTTGCTCCTTGCCTTTGTCTTTCTCTCGATCATTACTAGCTTCACTTTTGGAGAAGGATCTTCTCTTAAAGTTTGATCTCTTTTTTTTATAAATCTTCTAAATTTTTTTTATTAGGAGGGCCATTTCTTCATCATCGTCTCCTTCCTCAAAATTTTTACTTTCTTCATCTTCTTTTTTTACTATGGACTTGAGGGCCACGGCCTTCTTTTTCTTAACTTCATCTTCCAAGTTTTGTTTCATGGTTAACTCATGTGTCATGAGAGAACCAAGAAGCTCTTCAAAGGGTAAGGTGTTGAGATCCTTAGCTTCTTGTATAGCCGTCATCTTCGCCTCCTAAGTTTGAGAAAGATATCTAAGAATTTTTTCTCATAAGTTCACTGTTAGTATATGATTTTTCTAAGCTTTTAAGTTCATTTATAATATCAGTAAATCATATAAATATTTTAGAAATGCTTTCAGTTGATTCCATGTTAAAAAGTTTATACTTATGTACTAGCATATTTATTTTGGATTTCTTTACTTGATTGGTATCCTCATGGATAATCTCAAGTTTATCCCATATTTCTTTAGCTAAAATATAAGTAGAAATCTAATTAAATTCATTGGCATCAAGTGAACAATAAAGCACATTCATTGCTTTAGCGTTCAATTAGGCCAACTTCTTATCATTTTCATCCCAATCTCTTTCGAGTTTAGGAATTACATTATCTTCAATGATTATTATAGGTGTGTATGGTCTATTGATTATGACACTCCTTATATCATAATCAAGTGTTTGAATGAATATGCGCATGCATGCCTTTCAATATATGTAGTTACAACCATTAAACAAGGATGACCTATCTGTGGACTGACCTTCCATTAGGAAGATATTTAAGTAGGTTGCCATCTTAATCGATTACTCTAAAATATCAAATAATATAAGAGCACCTGCTCTAATGCCACTTGTTGCCCAGAAGAACAACCCAAGAGGGGGGGGGAGGGTGAATTAGATTTTTTAAAAATTTTTAGATTACTAAGTGTATGTGCAGAATTAGAATACTACTATGCTAAAAATGCAGTGATTAAATGAGCAAAAAATTATAAAAGCTAATAAAAAAAATCAAACACACAAAGTTATAAGATTTTTATAGTGGTTCAGTGTCAAACCCAATACCTATGTTCACTCAAGCACTTCACTTGAGAATTCTACTATAATCTCTAAGATTACAACAAGATTATTTTTCTTCCAGGTTCATAATCTAAACCTTGTTAATTTTGCAAGCTTACCAACTAAAATCTATTCTCAAGCCACTCCTAGGTTTGTACAAATCCAAGTCAAGGCTTGGATGAGCCTATCCCCCAAGTTTCAGTCCTTTGAAACTTGAAATACAAAGATTTCAAAATGCAGAAATTTAAAATAACAACAAACTCTTTTGGAAGAGCATATTTGAGGCTTTGATGCATAAGCTAAGTAGTTGGAGGGCTTTTGCAATGAATGATCCCTTCCTTCACTTGAGAATACCTTGATTGCATAGCTGGTTGAGTGGTTGAATAGCAATGAAGGCTCTTTTAGGCTTATTGTTTAGATAGCACATAGTTTTTGAAAACCTTGCTAATGTTTTCCACTTTCTTGCATTTGTATCTTGAGTTTCCAAGCCTTACTCTTATCTTAGAAGCCTTCTAATCCAAGTTAAGAAGTCCAAAAATGGGTTTGTAGCTGTTGGAATGCTAGAAAAAGCCATTTAGAGTGTCCAAAATGATGTCTGGATAGTTCTGGAAACTTGCCGTTGGGGCTGTCAGAAGCTTGAAACTCAACTCCCCAAAGTCTTGAGTCGACTCCAGTCACGGGATGAAAAATTTGACTCTCTATATTTTCTATCCCGTACTAGTTCTGCATGCCGGAGTCGACTCCTGAACTTATGAGTCAACTCCAGTCGTAGGATGAAAAATTCAACATTCTATTCTTGGACTGGTATCTTTTCTAAGATGAGAGTTGGCTCTTATTTTTCATGAGTCAACTCCTCCATAAGTCGACTCCTGCGATAGGGTTCATACTGAAGTCTTCTATTTTGAGCCTGGTGCCTATCTGAGCCTGTGAGTTGGCTCCTACCAATCTAGAGTCGACTCTTGATCTATGCCAAATGCTAAAATCATACCAAATTTATCTTTAAACTTTCTTTGAGTTGGTTCATGACTCAATACTCTTTGAAAATATTTGGCTTGATCTCTTTTAGCTCCTTTTTTTTGGTTCTTTCAATCAAGCATGGAGCATTATTTAAATGGATTCCTGTCTTCTTGAATTTTATCTTAAACATTTCAACCAAGTTGTTAGCATCTAAAATTGACTCAAATATTTTATTATTCATCAAAATTATAGCTAAGGTCAATAGAAAATCATAAGAGAAGACAATCTTCTCTCTTACCTTTATCTCAACAAGACATCAACTTTTGATGTATTAATGAAACCTTTCTTCCAACAATCTTGGCACCCCAAACCCCCATGCCTCCTCATCCTTTTCCTCTAGTTTTTTTATGAATTTTTTAAAATTTTTCACATACAAAAAATATCTCATAGTAGGTGCCCCAATTAGATAAGGAAGACTAGGTTAAACCTAGTCTTATATGGACTATAAGGAGGAGTATTATGAGGCATCCAACCCTTGGATGCCTCTCCTCCTTTTTTCTTTTTATGTGAAGACTAGAAAACTATATACAAAACTAAAGAAAATAAGTGAACAAAAGAAAGGAAGACATGGAGAAAAAATTTTATAAGGAAAGGAGGTGTTTTGGAGAATTGGAACTTTATCAAATAGAGTCCAAGTCTTAACAACTTTCTTTATTTGACCAAGTCAAATAAAATTTCAAAAGCATCTGGTAGGGGTCATGGAGAACCTCTCTTAGGCATGGAGATTCTCAAAAAAATCTGAAATTAAAAATATAATGGATGTGGGTTCTTCCTTAGGTGGCGCAAGGGTAAAGGGAAGAGTCCTAGTTAGACTAGGACTCTCCAATATAGACCAGGTCAAACCCAATTTCAATTTTATTTAAACTAAATTTGAGTCAACCTAATTAAAAAATAATCTTAATCTAATTAGGAGTCTTATTAAATAAGATTTAATCAAATTTAAATCTATTTTAATTTTTAATCAAATTAGAAATTAGGTACACTCAAGTCCTAATTGAACAAAAACTTATTCTTCCTTGCAATTAGCTTATCCAATAAACTAATTAAACTTAATCTAATTAAATCCAAACTAATTATAATTGAATCTAATTTAATTAGACTTAATCTCAATCTGATTGCTCAATCAAATTGAGCTAATTAGCAATCTAATTATAAATCGATCCTCCTACAACACTTGCATTAGGTCGAACATCAATCATATTGATTATTTGACCTAAGAACGATTCTAAATCATTGATCAACCATCTGATTAGGTAACAATCTTTTATATGTGTGATCCCATAGGTTCGAACCTAAGCCAGTAGCATAGAAATTAATTTTTGTACCAATTAAAATGACCATCTAGCAATGATATCCGACATCTAGATAGGTCGAATGTATGCAAAGCAACATTCTTAGAATCTTGGCCTATGGTTATCATATAATTTATCCCTTTGAACAATAATACTCAAGATGACTTCGAGTATACTATCAATACTCATATAAGTCATTCATATTATATCTTAAAATTTGCAAATCTCATGACTACTCATGAGGATTATCCAGGCCTAGATTTTGCTAAATTGAAATACAACGAGACATTCACTTTCTGAAGTTAATCAGGAGTGGTCAATTCCATCTTGACTCATACACCAACTCTATAAATACTTGACTGTACCCAAAAATCTTTCGATGCTGTATTAGAAATATAGATAGGTTAGCACCAAAGTATAGTGAGTTGCTTAAAAGTCACCATGGTGATATCAAATCGGAGGAACACTTATACTCATCGGTCTTAACTAGATATTCTTGATAGTAAAGTACTATATTAATCATGTTCAGTATAGATGTACTCTTATATCTTATCTGGGTGCCATACTAGTGTCTCCATACTATTTGATTATGAGGACAACCAATGTATATGACATACAATGATTTACACTCGATAAGTTATCATCCTTATTAATAACTTATCATTTGATCGTGAACAGTTTAAGAACTATCTGATAAATCCTTCTTTATTGATTGATTATAATTCTAAAGACTTCATCATAATTTAGAAGTTCATTTAGCAAAGATAGAACTTTGATGATGAATAAGCCAAATAACTATTATTATATGATAATTTATATACTAATTTCAATCATCTACAACTTAGATGATTGGCTTTAGGACACATTTTCCAATAACTTTCACTTGGACTAAAGCCAATCAGAATAATATCAAATATCCTATCTTTCACTTGAGCTAGTAGAACTCCTTAGTTCTGAGGCTTTGTCTAATGGGTTGGTCAAGTTCTCCCTTTCCATCAATTTTCAAAAGGTCGACTTCATCCTGATCTAAAATTAAAGGTGATAGTGATGCAGAATATGCTGATCCTTTGGTTCTTTAGCCTGAGCTATGGCTCCAGTGCTATGATAGGATTGGACCATCTTTTGAGGGTGCTACTCCAAACCTACTAATAAACCATAGCAACTGCACAGCTTATGTGGTAGCATTAGATGTCGCATGATGTACTCTACATTCACTAACTAGAATAAGCTACAATATCCTACTTGGAACCTTTCCAGCAGATTGCTCCTATCAATTAAGGATAAATTCATGACATTGACTCTCTTTTATTGTCATCTTGATTTGGACTAAAACTAGAATCAAAATATTTCACATATTTTCATAGTCAGTATTCTACATATTATGAGTTACTGGATCTTAGTATTTTCCGAAATACTTAAGGAATTGCCTATACAATCTTTCAATTGATTCTCACTTACATCAAACTGGTATCTACTCACTACATCTAGTGAGTATACCATATTTGATTCTAGAACATAAAAAAATTAGATGATAGCCTAAACTTTTATTTCTTGTAATACTTGGAATGTCATTTCTGATTAAAAAAATATCATCCTTACAGACAACATAAGGAATAACACTATAGAACATTCTGCCCATTTATAAATGTAGGAATTTTTTTTTGTTCATAACAAAGACATACATTCAAAACGTATGTTCCAAACTCTGAGATAATAGCCAAATGGGACTTTATAGGTCTTCTACCTTTCCGTCTGCATTACTCTGATCCTTTTTGAAAATTCATTCACACACTAATTGGATTTTATTCCCTTTCAGGTGAATCATCTAAGTGTCCGCATACACTATTGATTTTCATGGACTCCAATTTGGGATTTAATAGCTCCAAGCCACTTCTCATAGTTCAGAACTTTACTATATTGCATCCCATATAGATGATCGAATCCTTGTTGTTCTCATCGACCTCAATATGATCGACATTTCAGACCTAGATATTAAAGTATCTATTTACCCGGCTAATGCGGTACTTTATCGGAATCTTCCTTAAGGGATGCCAAATTGAATGGGCTTCCGATTTGATTCTGATCAAATCTGGATTCTATAGATCTACTAGATTCATGCCGGTTCATTTCTACTAGTTGAACTTTTCTCAAGTTCAACTTAACAAGGCATTCAGTTTCCTTCTTTAAGAAACTTTTTTTCCAAAAAAAACTGCTGATGAACATTCGATGTTCTTCAAGCATGATAGAATTAATAATCCATTATAAACATACACCTATTGGGACCAAGATTCAAGTTTATCTATTGTGCAAACATTTGATGCAGACCCTGATCAACCCTAAAGCTCAAAGGTGAAGAGAGTCTAGGTCTATGCCCTGTTCCATATCCCATATGGAAGATCTTATGCAATAAATTTACTTGGAATAAATTTTAGAGTAAAACAATTAGTCATCGGGAGCTTACGACCCTTAAAATAGGCAGACTAGTAAACTCCATTCATGGATTGAACCATGTCTAATAAAGTTTGATTTCTTCTTTTTGATACACTATATTTTGGAAAAGGAGTCCTACTGAGAGAGAATCCCATTCATTCTTGGATATGTCAAAAACTCACTGGGATAAGTATTCACCTCCTTGATTTGATCGAAGAGTTCTAATATCATTTTTCAATTTATTTTTCTATTTCATTATGGAATCATTTGAACATTTCAAAAGATTCAGGCTAGACACACTCATGCCAAGATAGGTCGTCTATAATAAAATATTGATATCCTTGACATTATCTAACTTTGGATATTTATTCGATGTATACATTATAATTAACAGGCTGTATAAATATTAAATATAATTTGTTTATTATCCATATATTATTGTAACATCATTCATAATGATATTACAATAATCTCTATTTATAGATGAATGTGAAAGAAAATCCTGATTTTCTAGATCAGGTTCGTTCAGATCTGATCGGATCAAGAGATATATTTCAAAATTTTTTTTTTTTGATCCTAATTAGATCTGAGATATTTTAGATCTAATTCTTATTATTTTAATAATAAAAATAAAATCAAAATAAATTTAATTTAATTTAATTTACCTTGATGTTGGGTAATCCTATTACCCGTTGATGATCCTATAAGCAGCAGAAGGTTCTGAATCTAGCCACGCAAGTGCCTGGCCTCTACCGGTATCCACTCAGGCTGGATCTAGAGATCCTCTTCTTCTCTATCATATCTCCAAAAATTAGATCTGGATCTGATTTGGAGGATCTTCAAAATATCTTTTGAAGATCAGCAGTTGTCCTTTGCAGCAGCGCAGCCTTCTAGCTTTTTGTCACCTTTCTCTCATCTGAATTGCACCAACCAAGAACCCAAAACACTTTTGGATGTGGAGAGGAGAGGGAGAAGATGCTTTGGCATGGAGGAGGAGGGAGGCAGCCCTGGGGCATGGAGAATTATGATTTTCAATACTTCTTTGAGTTGGGCGCAGGGTCTTATTTATAGACTAAGCGTGATCCAACTCCTCTTCTTCCCAACCAATCACAACCCTTTGTGAAATCAGATCTAAATCTGATTGGTGGGAATAGAGTCCCTGGATTCCTCCTTAGATGGCACTTAAGACCAGTCAAACTTGGTTCTTAGGAGAAGTCTAATTGGAATCCAAAAAGGAGATGGAGTCCCTGTCCAATAGGGACTCCTGGGCGCCTCCAACTTGGGCGCACGCCAAGGGTGGCGTGCGCCCTCCTCCTTGCCAGGTTCTGGCAGAGGGACAGGCCCCCACCAGCTCTCCAATAGGTGCATGACAAGTGGACAAAAGTCAAAGTATCAATGGTCAACATTTGACCAGTCAAAGGTCAACTTTTGACCAAAGTCAAAGGACGAGAAATGGCAGGTGACCAAAAATGGCAGGTATTGTCTTACAAAATAAGACAACCCTTTTCTGATATGGACAAACTCCAGTCAGATCAGATGAAGGCCTCTGAATGAGCACAAACTCCTTTGGCTCAGTCAGGAACAACTTATTTATGATAGTAAAAGAAGAACGTTAGGTTCAATCGAGTGCTAGCACGATTTCCTTGAACCTAATTGAATCTCATTCAGATCAATTGAACTAGATCAGTTCAATTGATGATCACCAGATTCAAACCCTTATTTGTGTGACCCAGTTAGGTTCAGTTCTGTATGGTAATGGGATATGTCATGATCTCTATCATCGACATCATCGAAACTCCTTTCGATGGATCAGAACTCTTCTGATTCGAACAGCTAGAATGATCGATCATCTAAATCATTCTAATTGCTCCCAAAATCCACCAGTGACACCTAGCAGTATATGGTGGCAACCCATCAGAGCTGAATGCGAACCTCTTGGTGCAGCTACCTGTGTGATTAAGTTCTTCTATCTTGAGCCCCGATCAGATTAGGGTTAAGGTAAACTCGTCAAACCCTAGTTTCTGTCATATGATGTAATCATTCGATTCAAGTCCGATGTGAAAATCTAAATAGAAACTCTTTCTATTATTTCACTCTGCCATGGCCATGGGCTTCTGGACTTGATTCTCATGATTCATCATAGGGCTGCTCCTCTACCACCGAGGTAGATAGATTCCATCTTGATGCAATCCAGTTCCTACAATGAACATGCTATAGCCAACATACACCTCAGGGTTCCATATGGCTAGGAGACCGAGTAATGGTGTAGTCAAACTATAACACCCTCAAGGTGAACTGCCGATGCACCTCAGGTCAAAGAACCAGACACACTACTGCAGCATCGAGTCAGTCATTGACGAGAAGGTAGACTTCCTAATGACTACTCGAGGTGGTCACGCTCAGTGCCCTCGTTCTCTAACGAGTACCTGTACTCTCGCTCCGGTGTCTCCACACCGTAGACTCAAGACTCATCTACTAAAGAGAAGCGATTGTACACCAACCTTCCGGATCAATCACCATCCTCGTGATGATCCTATGGTCGGGAGCATTTTATGAGTTAATAATGATTATTCATGTCTTAAATTTTCAACTCTTGAAAATATGAATTATCATTACCATTAACTCAAAGGATGTATCACAGACACTAAATACACATATGTGATAGAAAATAACCCATTTTATTGATTATAGTCAAAATTATAATTTTGCCCCTAGAAGTGTATTACAAGTGTCAGCCAATTCTGGCTTCTAGGGCACATATATCTAACAATCTCCCACTTGTCCTAAAGCCAATTGGCTACAAGTCTAAGTCCCATCTTCTCAAGGTGGGCTTCGATCTTCTGCTGGCCCAACGGCTTTGTAAGTGGGTCTGCCACATTATCTGTGGAGTTGACTCTCTTGACCTCGACGTAACCCTTCTCGAGGTAATCGCGGATGAGGTGGTATCGCCGCTCAATGTGCTTGGATTTCTGGTGAGACCTCGGCTCCTTAGCAAGGGCTATGGCGCCATTGTTGTCGCAGTACAGAGGAATGGCATCTGATGGCATTACTCCAATTTCTGCAGCAAACTTCTTGTACCAGAATGCTTCCTTCGCAGCCTCTGATGCAGCGATATATTCTGCTTCCATGGTGGAATCTGCTATCACAGTTTGCTTGGAACTCTTCCAGCTGACAGCACCACCATTGCACACAAACAGACTCCCAGATGTCGACTTTCGATCATCTATATCGGACATGAAATCCGAGTCTGTGTATCCCTGGACTTGGAGTTCTCCATTACCAAAGACCAACATCATATCCTTAGTTCTTCTCAAGTACTTAAGGATACATTTCACAGAAGTCCAGTGTTCTTCACCTGGATTTGACTGATATCTGCTTGTGACACTCACAGCATGGGCTATATCAGGTCGTGTACATAGCATGGCATACATGAGGCTCCCTATTGCAGAAGCATAAGGGATCTTGCTCATGCGTTCTATTTCCTCAGGTGTGCTGGGGCACATCTTCTTGGAAAGATGAATACCATGTCTGAAGGGTATTAATCCCCTCTTAGAGTTTTCCATACTAAACCTCTTTAGTACTTCCTCTATGTACATCTTCTGTGAAAGTCCTAGCATCCTATTCGGTCTATCCCTATAGACCTTAATTCCTAGAATAAAGGATGCTTCACCTAGGTCTTTCATGGAGAATTCCTTGGACAACCATAATCTTGACTGATGTCAACATGGGAATATCATTCCCAATAAGGAGGATGTCATCCACGTACAATACGAGGAAGACAACAGCGCTCCCACTGACCCTTTTTGAAAACACATGGTTCCTCTTCATTTTTGATGAAACCAAACTTTTTGATCACATCATTGAAAACGAGTGTTCCAGCTCCGAGATGCTTGCTTAAGTCCATATATGGACCTTTGCAGCTTGCAAACCTTGTGATCAGTATCACTGGATGTGAAACCTAGCGGCTGTTCCATATAGATATCTTCCTCAAGATATCCATTTAAGAATGCCATTTTCACGTCCATTTGCCATATTTCATAATCGAAATAGGCTGCAACAGCAAGCAATGTGCGGATGGATTTTAGCATAGCTACTGGGGAAAAGGTATCCTGATAGTCAATGCCTTCGCGTTGACTATAACCTTTTGCCACTAGTCTAGCCTTGAATGTCT
The DNA here is from genome assembly GCA_006176705.1 of Cocos nucifera. Classification (NCBI taxonomy): domain Eukaryota; kingdom Viridiplantae; phylum Streptophyta; class Magnoliopsida; order Arecales; family Arecaceae; genus Cocos; species Cocos nucifera. The sequence goes on along the minus strand of QRFJ01000932.1, from coordinate 38,936 downwards.
CCACATTCCCATCTGCACCAATCTTTCTCTTGAAGATCCATTTACACCCAATAGGTACTATACCTTCTGGTGGATCTACCAAGGTCCAGACTTGGTTTGAGTGCATCGAGTCAATTTCTGACTTGCATTGCCTCTAAGCCATTTCTCGGAGTCGATATCTGATATCGCCTCGTTGTAGGTTTTGGGATCATCACCATGAGCACCATTACCTATGAGGAACATTTTCTCTACATCCTCTGAAATAATACCTAAGTATCTTTCAGGGGGATGGGAAAACTCTTTCCGATCTACGAGGTGGAGGAGGTAGTGTTCTTATTGGCTCAACCTGATTTGGTTCCAATTGGTCCTTAGCTCGTTGTACTTGTGAGACTTTCTCATCAAGCTTAATCTGCTTTCCAATGCCGCTATCTTGAATAAACTATTTTTCAAGAAAGATGGCATGTCGACTCACAATCACATTGTGGTCTTCTGGAATGTAGAAATAGTATCCTAATGACTCTTTAGGATATCCTATGAATCGAGCTCTAAAGGACCTAAACTCTAACTTGTCCGCTTGTTGTCTTTTGACATGAGCCGGACAACCCCAAATTCTGAGATGACTCAGACTTGGTTTCTTACCGTGCCATATCTCATACGGTGTGGTAGGAACGGTTTTAGAGGGAAACCCTATTCAGTAGATAAATTGAAGTTAACAATGAATGTCCCCAAAGAAAATCAGGGAGGTCTGTGAAGCTCATCATGGATCGAACCATATCCAATAGAGTCCGATTTCTCCATTCTGAAACCCCATTGAGTTGAGGTGTTCCTGGTGGAGTCCATTGAGAGACTATGCCATTTTCCTTAAGATAGTCTAGGAATTTCCGGCTAAGGTATTCACCTCCTCGATCTGATCGAAGAACCTTAATGGGTTTTCCAGTTTGTTTTTCTACTTCATGTCTGAATTCTTTGAACTTTTCAAAGGCTTCAGACTTGTATGTCTCATAAGATACACATACCTATACCAGACATCATTGTAAAGGTAATGAAGTAGACAAAATTGAGCTACATCAAATGGGCCGCACACATCAGTATGTACTAGGGCAAGGAGATCTGTGGCCCTTTCCCCATTCCAACAAAAGGGAGTTTAGTCATTTTGCCTTGAATTAAGTAGGATTCATAAACAAAATATGCACAATAAATCCTAGGAAGTCAATGGACTCAATAGCCCATTTTTCAGAAAGTTAAGTTTTGGATATCTTCTGCTATAATGACCTAATCTCAGGCACCCCTATACATCATAAGAACTACCCCATGGTAATGGGAGGAGAGGGCCTTTAAACCCTTCTTCGTTCTTATGAACTGGACGGTCAAGAGGAAGCCTTAATCAGGAACATGCAATACTACAAAAAGTTTTAGATCTATATCATATTCTCATATAAAATTAGATCTTAATCATGGCATATTTTGCATACATCTCATGTATCGAATCATGCATATTTTTAGATCTAAATTATCTCATAATAATTCTTAAAAAATTAGATTTAAATTGATCTTATCAAAATAAACTCTAATCTAGACAACTATGTAGAACTATTCTACAACTAGTCTAGACATGCATCAATCATATCTCATATGATGTTTAAAATTAAATAATTTTTTATTTACTATTTTTTCAGATGTTATTATAATAATTATAATTCAAAAAATAGTCAAATAAATAGATCTAAAATATGATTTAACTCAGATTAAATCATAAACATGCAAGACTATTCTATAGAACTATTCTATTTTAGAACTAGTCATGCATATTTTCTAATCTTAGATCCAAATCATTTAATTTTAATTTTTTCCTGATTTTAGATCTAATCACATCTCATCATGACATCTGAAATCACTTATTTTTTAATTAGAATCAAATTTAAAATCAGATCTAAATACTTTCAGAACCTTGGCTCTTGATACCAGACTTGAAGTGGAAATCTTAATTTCTCAGGACCAGGTTCAGTTCAGATCTGATCAGAATCCAAGAGATATATTTCAAAATTTTTTTCTCTTTGATCCTAATTAAATTCTAAGATATTTTAGATTTGAAAAATTCTTATCTGATTCTAATAAAAAAAATGAAAATTAAAATAAATTAAATCAAAAATTTAATTTACTCCTTGATGTTGGGTCTCTCACCGTATCCGAAATATTGAGCCCAACTCATCCTCCAGCCCATAGCATCCAATGCCTAATAGACATGGTTGCATCTTCCCGGTGCAACTGAGCCACTGTATCCAGCCGAGAACAATCAACCCCGGGAAGGGCCCGCACATCTACAATGGTGGAAGACCTCAGACTTAATCTTTTCTTAGGGAGAATTGATTCAGGTCTCATTAAACTAGACTTGGCTTAGTCATAACAATTATGACTAACCTAGTGGCATGGGTTAGCTCGGATTATTGACCACCTCAGATCAGAACTGTGTCAACAGATATGGCCAGGTAAGTGAGACCGGTGGAAGGAATATGCCATTAACTCGTACAAGAACGCATTCAGGTCGAGTAGCTTCCAATTAAAAACCAGTCGGTCGTATGTGCCAAACTTACCTTAGACACCAAATTGTTGAGTCAGAACCAATTGGGTTAGCCTACAATCCAGACTCTAACCTCTGAGCCTAATTAGGTCTTGCTTGATCGTGACTCGATCTTGACCCAGACTTAATCCTATTAGGCTGGTCAATTTAAGCATTGTTGATCCCATCTAACCAACTCTTGATTCGGTTTGATCAACCGCTTAGACCTAATTGAGCTACCCAAGCCCGAACCCAGTATTATGAATATGTCTTAGATCTGAAATTCTCAATTTTAGACCTAATTAATATTCCATAAATCTTAATTCTTAATTAAGTAGGGTTCATAAACAAAATATGCACAATAAATCCTAGGGTTTCAGGATCTAGGGTTTTGCAGAAAGTAAGTTTTGGGATTTCTGATTAAGGACGAACACGCAGCACCCCTACACATCATAAGAACACCCCATCGAATGGGAAGAGAGGGCCTTTAAACCCTTCTTCGTTCTTATGACCGGACGGCCAAGAGGAACGCCTTAATCAGGAACATGCAATACTACAAAATAGTTTTAGATCTATATCATATATCTCATATACAAATTAGATCTAATCATGGCATATTTTGCATACATCTCATGTATCGAATCATGCATATTTTCAGATCTAAATTATCTCATAATAATCTAAAAAATTAGATTTAAATTGATCTAATCAAAATAAATTCTAATCTAGACAATTATGTAGAACTATTCTACAACTAGTCTAGACATGCATCAATCATATCTCATATGATATTTAAAATTAAATAATTTTTTTATTTTATTATAATATCAAAAAATAGTAAATAAATAGATCTAAAATATGATTTAATCAGATTAAATCAAAACATGCAAGACTATTCTATAGAACTATTCTATTTTAGAACTAGTCATGCATATCTTCTAATCTTAGATCCAAATCATTTAATTTTAATTTTTTTCTGATTTTAGATCTGATCACATCTCATGTGACATCTGAAATCACTTTATTTTTTAATTAAAATAAATTTAAAATCAGATCTAAATAATTTTAGAACCATGGCTCTGATACCAGTTGAAGGAAAATCCTGATTTCCCGGATCCAGGTTCGTTCAGATCTGATCAGATCAAGAGATATATTTCAAAAATTTTTTCTCTTTGATCCTAATCAGATCTTGAGATATTTTAGATCTAATTCTTATTATTTTAATAAATAAAATAAAATTAAGATAAATTAAATCAAATTTAATTTACCTTGATTTGGGTAATCCTATTACCCTGTTGATGATCCTGATTGCAGCGGAAGGTTCTGGATCTAGCCACGCAAGCGCCTGGCCTCTACCGGTATCCACTCGGGTTGGATCTGGAGATCCTCTTCTTCTCTATCACACCTCCAAAAATTAGATCTGGATCTGATCTGGAGGATCTTCAAAACTCTTTTGAAGATCAGCAGTCGTCCTTTGCAGCAGCGCAGCCTTCTTAGCTTTTTGATCGCCTTTCTTGATCTGAATCGCACCAACCAAGAATCCAAAACACTTTTGGACGTGGAGAGGAGAGGGAGAAGAGACTTTGGCATGGAGGAAGGAGGGGAGAGGCAGCCTTGGGGCATGGGAATTATGATTTTCAAAGACTTTTGAGTTGGGCGCAGGGTCTTATTTATAGACTAAGCTTGTGATCCAACTCCTCTTCTTCCCAACCAATCACAACCCTTTGTGAAATCAGATCTAAATCTGATTGGTGGGAATAGAGTCCCCTGGATTCCTCCTTAGAGGGCGCCTAAGACCAGTCAAACTTGGATTCTTAGGAGAACTCTAATTGGAATCCAAAAAGGAGATGGAGTCCTTGTCCAACAAGGACTCCTAGGCGCCTCCAACTTGGGCTCACGCCAAGGGTGGCGTGCGCCCTTCCTCCTTGCCAGGTTCTGGCAGGGGGACAGGCCCCCACCAGCTCTCCAATAGGTGCATGACATGTGGTCAAAAGTCAAAGTGTCAATGGTCAACATTTGACCAGTCAAAGGTAGACTTTTGACCAAAGTCAAAGAACAAGAAATGGCAGGTGACCAAAAATGGCAGGTAATGTCTTACAAAATAAGACAACCTTTTCTGACTTGGACAACCTCCAGTCAGACCATATGAAGGCCTCTGATTGAGCACAAACTCCTTTGGCTCAGTCAGGACAACTTATTTATGATAGTAAAAGAAGAACGTTAGGTTCAATCGAGTGCTAGCACGATTTTCCTTGAACCTAATTGAATCTCATTCAGATCAATTGAACTAGATCAGTTCAATTGATGATCACCAGATTCAAACCCTTGTTTGTGTGACCCAGTTAGGTTCAGTTCTGTATGGTAATGGGATATGTCATGATCTCTATCATAGACATCATCGAAACTCCTTTCGATGGATCAGAACTCTTCTGATTCGAACAGCTAGAATGATCGATCATCTAAATCATTCTAATTGCTCCCAAAATCCACCAGTGACACCTAGCAGTATATGGTGGCAACCCATCAGAGCTGAATGCGAACCTCTTGGTGCAGCTACCTGTGTGATTAAGTTCTTCTATCTTGAGCCCCGATCAGATTAGGGTTAAGGTGAACTCGTCAAACCCTAGTCTCTGTCATATGATGTAATCATTCGATTCGAGTCCAATGTGAAAATCTAAATAGAAACTCTTTCTATTATTTCACTCTGCCATGGCCATGGGCTTCTGGACTTGATTCTCATGATCATCATAGGGCTGCTCCTCTACCACCGAGGTAGATAGATTCCATCTTGATGCAATCCAGTTCCTACAATGAACATGCTATAGCCAACATACACCTCAGGGTTCCATATGGCTAGGAGACCGAGTAATGGTGTAGTCAAACTATAACACCCTCAAGGTGAACTGCCGATGCATCTCAGGTCAAAGAACCAGACACACTACTGCAGCATCGAGTCAGTCATTGACGAGAAGGTAGACTTCCTAATGACTACTCGAGGTGGTCACGCTCAGTGCCCTCGTTCTCTAACGAGTACCTGTACTCTCGCTCCGGTGTCTCCACACCGTAGACTCAAGACTCATCTACTAAAGAGAAGCGATTCGTACACCAACCTTCCGGATCAATCACCATCCTCGTGATGATCCTATGGTCGGGAGCATTTTATGAGTTAATAATGATTATTCATGTCTTAAATTTTCAACTCTTGAAAATATGAATTATCATTACCATTAACTCAAAGGATGTATCACAGACACTAAATACACATATGTGATAGAAAATAACCCATTTTATTAATTATAGTCAAAATTATAATTTTGCCCCTAGAAGTGTATTACAAGTGTCAGCCAATTCTGGCTTCTAGGGCACATATATCTAACAGAATGAGATATTTTTTCAAAAGACATCAAAGCACATTTAGCAAAAGATAACAATAGTGACAATTAAAATGACATCTTTTAAAATAAGCTTGATTTCAAATAGATTGGAATGAATTTCCCTAAGTCAGGCTTCACCATTTCAAACTTTTACTTACCTGAAGTCTTTGCAACTTGCGACCACCGGTATCTAATATCTAAGTAGTAGAATTACAAATAGAAAAATTTCAAGGTGTTATCATATAACATCTTTGATAAGCAACTCCTTGCTTCTTTCTCTTGTTCAACCTGTTATGGTCAAGAGAAGCAAGATATTCAGAACAATACTTCTTCCTGTGACCCTGCTTCTAATAGTAAAAGTACTCTACCTGAATGTGGTTAATCTTAGACCTTTTGTTTTCACTGGACTTATAAGCCCCAGCACGAACCCTTTTGTGCTGTTGAACCAAATTCAACTTCCGATACTAAATATTGAAATTGAGTCCCATAAGTCATCACTATCTGATAGTGATTGGAGTAATTAGGATTTAGCCTTATTCTATGAGAAAAAAGAATATAGACCTAATATATATGAATTATTTTAAGTCTAAAGACTTGGACATTAGTCTAAAGAT
>QRFJ01000932.1:0-31412 GCA_006176705.1 Cocos nucifera | reverse complement strand
CGCTGCTGCAAAGGACAACTACTGATCTTCAAAAGATATTTTGAAGATCCTCCAAATCAGATCCAGATCTAATTTTTGGAGATATGATAGACAAGAAGAGGATCTTCAGATCCAGCCTGAGTGGATACCGGTAGAGGCCAGACACTTGCGTGGCTAGATTCAGAACCTTCTGCTGCTTATAGGATCATCAACGGGTAATAGGATTACCCAACATCAAGGTAAATTAAATTAAATTAAATTTATTTAGATTTTATTTTTATTATTAAAATAATAAGAACTAGATCTAAAATATCTTAGATATGATTAGGATCAAAGAAAAAAATTTTGAAATATATCTCTTGATCCGATCAGATCTGAACGAACCTGATCTAGAAAATCAAGATTTTCTTTCACATTCATCTATAAATATAGATTATTGTAATATCATTATGAATGATGTTACAATAATACATGGATAATAAACAAATGATATTTAATATTTACATAGCCTGTTAAGTATAATGTATACATCGAATAAATATCCAAAGTTAGATAATGTCAAGGATATCAATATTTTATTATAGACGACCTATCTTGGCATGAGTGTGTCTAGCCTGAATCATTTGAAATGTTCAAATGATTCCATAATGAAATAGAAAAATAAATTGAAAAAGATATTAGAACTCTTCGATCAAATCAAGGAGGTGAATACTTATCCAGTGAGTTTTTGACATATCCAAGAATGAATGGGATTCTCTCTTAGTAGACTCCTTCCGGAACATAGTGTATCAAAAAGAAGAAATCAAACTTTATTAGACATGGTTCAATCCATGATGGAGTTTACTAGTCTGCCTATTTTAAGGTTAAGCTCCTGAGACTAATTGTTTTACTCTAAAATTTATTCCAAGTAAATTTATTGCAAAGACTTCATATGGGATATGGAACAGGCATAGACCTAGACTCTCTCACCTTTGAGCTTAGGGTTGTCAGGGTCTGCATCAAATGTTTGCACATAGATAAACTTGAAAATTGGTCCCATAGGTGTATGTTTATAATGGATTATTAATTCTACCATGCTGAAGAACATAAGATATTTTTTTTGGAAAAAAAATTCCTTAAAGAAGGAACTGATGCCTGTTAAGTTGAACTTGAGAAAGTTCAACTAGTAGAATGAATTGACATGATCTAGTAACCTACAGAATCAGATTTGATTAGATCAAATCGAAAGCCCATTAATTTGGCATCTTTAAGGAGATTCGGCAAAGTATTGTGTTAGCTAAATAGATACTTCAGTATCTAGGTCTGAAATGGCAATCTTATTGAGCTTGATGAGAACAATAAGGATTCGATCATCTATATGGATATTATGTAAAGTTCTGATTCTAAGAAGTGGCTTGGAGCTATCAAATCTAAATTGGAGTCTATGAAAATCAATAGTATGCGGACACTAGTTGATTCACCGAAAGAAATAAAATCCATTATGTGTGAATGAATTTTCAAAAAGGATCAGAGTAGCGCAGATGAAAAGGTAGAGACCTATAAAGTCTATTTGGCTATTATCTCAGAGTTGGAACATACGTTTTGAATATATGTCTTTGTTATGAACAAAAAAAAATTCAACATTTATAAATGGGCAAATGGTTCTATAGTGTTATTCCTTGTATTGTTTAAGGATGATATTTTTTTAATCGAGAATGATATTCCAAGTATTACAAGAAATAAAAGTTTAGTTGTCATCTAATTTTTTCATGTACTAGACCAGACATGGTATACTCACTAGAGGTAATAAGCCAATGCCAGTCAGATCTAAGTGAGAATAATTGAAAAATTGTATAGACAATCCTTAAGTATTTCGAAAATACTAAGATCCAGTAACTCATATATGTAGAAACTGATATGAAACATGTGAAATATTTTGATTCTAGTTTTAGTCAGATAAAGATGACAATAAAAGAGTGTCAAGTCATGAATTTATCCTAATTGAAGGACCAATCTGCTGGAAAGGTTCCAAGTAGAATATAGCAGCTTATTCTATTAGTGATGTAGAGTACATCGTGGCATCTAATGCTACCACATAAGCTGTGCAGTTGCTATGGTTTATTAGTAGGTTTGGAGTAGCACCCTCAAAAGATGGTCCAGTCCTATCATAGCACTGAAGCCATAGCTCAGGCTAAAGAACCAAAGGACCCGCATATTCTGCATCACTATCACCTTTAATTTTAGATCAGGATGAAGTCGACCTTTTGAAGATTGATGGAAAGGGAGAACTTGACCAACCCATTAGACAAAGCCTCAGAACTAAGGAGTTCTACTAGCTCAAGTGAAAGATAGGATATTTAATATTATTCTGATTGGCTTTAGTCCAAGTAAAAGTTATTGGAAAATGTGTCCTAAAGCCAATCATCTAAGTTGTAGATGATTGAAATTAGTATATAAATTATCATATAATAATAGTTATTTGGCTTATTCATCATCAAAGTTCTATCTTCGCTAAATGAACTTCTAAATTATGATGAATCTTTAGAATCATAATCAATCAATAAAGAAGGATTTATCAGATGGTTCTTAAACTGTTCACGATCAAATAATAAGTTATTAATAAGGATGATAACTTATCGAGTGTAAATCGCTGTATGTCATATGCATTGGTTGTCCTCATAATCAAATAGTATGGAGACACTGGTATGGCATCCAGATAAGATATAAGAGTACATCTATACTGAACATGATCAATGTAGTATTTTACTATCAAGAATAGCTAGTTAAGACTGATGAGTATAAGTGTTCCTCTGATTTGATATCACCATGGTGACTTATAAGCAACTCACTGTACTTTGGTACTAACCTATCTATATTTCTAATACAGCATCAAAAGATTTTTGGGTACAGTCAAGTACTTATAGAGTTGGTGTATAAGTCAAGATGGAATTGACCACTCCTGATTAACTTCAGAAAGTGAATGTCTCGTTGTATTTCAATTTAGCAAAATCTAGGCCTGGATAATCCTCATGAGGAGTCATGAGATTTGCAAATTTTAAGATATAATATGAATGACTTATATGAGTATTGATAGTATACTCGAAGTCATCTTGAGCATTATTGTTCAAAGGGATAAATTATACGATAACCATAGGCCAAGATTCTAAGAATGTTGCTTTGCATACATTCGACCTATCTAGATATCGGATATCATTGCTAGATAGTCATTTTAATTGGTACAAAAATTGATTTCTATGCTATTGCCTTAGGTTCGAACCTATGGGATCATACATATAAAAGATTGTTACCTAATCAGATGGTTGATCAATGATTTAGAATCGTTCTTAGGTCAAATAATCAATATGATTGATGTTCGACCTAATGCAAGTATTGTAGGAGGATCGATTTGTAATTAGATTGCTAATTAGCTCAATTTGATTGAGCAATTAGATTGAGATTAAGTCTAATTAAATTAGATTCAATTAGAATTAGTTTGGATTTAATTAGATTAAGTTTAATTAGTTTATTGGATAAGCTAATTGCAAGGAAGAATAAGTTTTTGTTCAATTAGGACTTGAGTGCACCTAATTTCTAATTTGATTAAAAATTAAACTATATTTAAATTTGATTAAATATTATTTAATAAGACTCCTAATTAGATTAAGATTATTTTTTAATTAGGTTGACTCAAATTTAGTTTAAATAAAATTGAAATTGGGTTTGACCTGGTCTATATTGGAGAGTCCTAGTTAGACTAGGACTCTTCCCTTTACCCTTGCGCCACCTAAGGAAGAACCCACATCCATTATATTTTTAATTTCAGATTTTTTTGAGAATCTCCATGCCTAAGAGAGGTTCTCCATGACCCCTACCAGATGTTTTTGAAATTTTATTTGACTTGGTCAAATAAAGAAAGTTGTTAAGACTTGGACTCTATTTGATAAAGTTCCAATTCTCCAAAACACCTCCTTTCCTTATAAAATTTTTTCTCCATGTCTTCCTTTCTTTTGTTCACTTATTTTCTTTAGTTTTGTATATAGTTTTCTAGTCTTCACATAAAAAGAAAAAAGGAGGAGAGGCAACCAAGGGTTGGATGCCTCATAAAACTCCTCCTTATAGTCCATATAAGACTAGGTTTAACCTAGTCTTCCTTATCTAATTGGGGCACCTACTATGAGATATTTTTTGTATGTGAAAAATTTAAAAAAATTCATAAAAGAACTAGAGGAAAAGGATGAGGAGGCATGGGGGTTTGGGGTGCCAAGCTTGTTGGAAGAAAGGTTTCATTAAGACATCAAAAGTTGATGTCTTGTTGAGATAAAGGTAAGAGAGAAGATTGTCTTCTCTTATGATTTTCTATTGACCTTAGCTATAATTTTGATGAATAATAAAATATTTGAGTTGATTTTAGATGCTAACAACTTGGTTGAAATGTTTAAGATAAAATTCAAGAAGACAGGAATCCGTTTAAATAATGCTCCATGTTTGATTGAAAGAACCAAAAAAAAGGAGCTAAAAGAGATCAAGCCAAATATTTTCAAAGAGTATTGAGTCATGAACCAACTCAAAGAAAGTTTAAAGATAAATTTGGTATGATTATAGCATTTGGCATAGATCAAGAGTCGACTCTAGATTGGTAGGAGCCAACTCATAAGCTTAGATAGGCATTAGGCTTAAAATAGAAGACTTCAGTATGAACCCTATCACAGGAGTCGACTTATGGAGGAGTTGACTCATGAAAAATAAGAGCCAACTCTCATCTTAGAAAAGACACCAGTCCAAGAATAGAATGTTGAATTTTTCATCCTACGACTGGAGTTGACTCATGAAGTTCAGGAGTCGACTCCGGCATGCAAAACTAGTGCGGGACAGAAAATACAGAGAGTCAAATTTTTCATCCCATGACTGGAGTCGACTCAAGACTTTGGGGAGTTGAGTTTCAAGCTTCTGACAGCCCCAACGACAAGTTTCCAGAACTATCTAGACATCATTTTGGACACTCTAAATGGCTTTTTCTAGCATTCCAACAGCTACAAACCCATTTTTGGACTTCTTAACTTGGATTAGAAGGCTTCTAAGATAAGAGTAAGGCTTGGAAACTCAAGATACAAAAGCAAGAAAGTGGAAAACATTAGCAAGGTTTTCAAAAACTGTGTGCTATCTAAACAATAAGCCTAAAAGAGCCTTCATTGCTATTCAACCACTCAACCAGCTATGCAATCAAGGTATTCTCAAGTGAAGGAAGTGATCATTCATTGTAAAAGCCCTCCAACTACTTAGCTTATGCATCAAAGCCTCAAATATGCTCTTCCAAAAGAGTTTGCTATTATTTTAAATTTCTGCATTTTGAAATCTTTGTATTTCAAGTTTCAAAGGACTGAAACTTGGAGGATAGGCTCATCCAAGCCTTGACTTGGATTTGTACAAACCTAGGAGTGGCTTGAGAATAGATTTTAGTTGGTAAGCTTGCAAAATTAACAAGGTTTAGATTATGAACCCGGAAGAAAAATAATCTTGTTGTAATCTTAGAGATTATAGTAGAATTCTCAAGTGAAGTGCTTGAGTGAACATAGATATTGGGTTTGACACCGAACCACTATAAAAATCTTATAACTTTGTGTGTTTGATTTTTTTTATTAGATTTTATAATTTTTTGCTCATTTAATCACTACATTTTTAGCATAGTAGTATTCTAATTCTGCACATACACTTAGTAATCTAAAAATTTTTAAAAAATCTAATTCACCCTCCCCCCCCTCTTGGGTTGTTCTTCTGGGCAACAAGTGGCATTAGAGCAGGTGCTCTTATATTATTTGATATTTTAGAGTAATCGATTAAGATGGCAACCTACTTAAATATCTTCCTAATGGAAGGGCAATCCACAGATAGGTCATCCTTGTTTAACGGTTCTAACTACATATATTGAAAGGCATGCATGCGCATATTCATTCAAACACTTGATTATGATATAAGGAGTGTCATAATCAATAGACCATACACACCTATAATAATCATTGAAGGTAATGTAATTCCTAAACTTGAAAGAGATTGGGATGAAAATGATAAGAAATTAGCCTAATTGAACGCTAAAGCAATGAATGTGCTTTATTGTTCACTTGATGCCAATGAATTTAATTGGATTTCTACATATATTTCAGCTAAAGAAATATGGGATAAACTTGAGATTATCCATGAGGATACCAATCAAGTAAAGAAATCCAAAATAAATATGCTAGTACATAAGTATAAACTTTTTAACATGGAATCAACTGAAAGCATTTCTAAAATATTTACATGATTTACTGATATTATAAATGAACTTAAAAGCTTAGAAAAATCATATACTAACAGTGAACTTATGAGAATAAATTCTTAGATATCTTTCTTAAACTTAGGAGGCGAAGGTGATGGCTATACAAGAAGCTAAGGATCTCAACACCTTACCCTTTGAAGAGCTTCTTGGTTCTCTCATGACACATGAGTTAACCATGAAACAAAACTTGGAAGATGAAGTTAAGGAAAAGAAGACCGTGGCCCTCAAGTCCATAGTAAAAAAAGAAGATGAAGAAAGTAAAAATTTTGAGGAAGGAGATGATGATGAAGAAATGGCTCTCCTAATAAAAAAATTTAGAAAATTTATAAAAAAAAAGATCAAACTTTAAGAGAAGATCCTTCTCTAAAGGTGAAGCTAGTAATGATCGAGAGAAAGACAAAGGCAAGGAGCAACCTACATATTTCGAATATAAGAAACCAGGTCATTTCAAGGTAGACTGTCCTCTATTGAAGAAATCCTCTAAGAAAGTAATGAAGAAAGCAATGATGACAACATGGAGTGATAGTGAAGATTCAAGTTCAGATAAAAAGAGATAAGAAATAGTCAATTTATGTCTCATGGCTCAAGAGGATGAGGTAACACTTGACAATTAATCTGAATTTTTATTTGATAAATTACAAGAAGCATTTTATGAATTGTATAATAATCTTAAAAAGTTAATCTTAAAAAATAAAAATCAAAAATCAATCAATCAAAATCTAATCAAAGAAAAGGAAGAAATATTGAGAGAAAAGAGCTTATTTCTGCAGAAAACTAGAACCTAATGAAAAACTTGAAAAATATTAATCTATAGTTGATAAGTTTACATGAAGTTTTAAAAAACTATAATTATTACTTAATAATCAAAAAGCTATTTTTATCAAAGCTAAAATTGATTTTAGAACTCAAAAGAAATAAAATTTTTTTAAAAATTTCTCTATAAATGATCCATCTTCAACTCCACAAAAATCAATCTATTTTTGTTGTAAAAAATTTGGACACAAATCTTATATTTATAATTTTAGAAAAATAAAAAATAGTTTAAATATTAAGAAGGTGTGGGTTCCCAAAGGAACCATGGTTACTAATCCTAAAGGATCCAAGATGACTTGGATATCTAAAACTTCTACTTGATTTTTGATTGCTAGTGTATCTTACAACCGATAGAAAGAAAGAAAAATGATATCTAGATAGTGGCTGCTCAAGGCACATGATAGGTGAAAAGAAATATTTCATCATTCTTGAAGCTAAAGGATGAATAGTGACCTTTGATGACAATGGCCAAGGACATATCATCGAAAGTGATAAAATATATATCATTTCTTTTACATTTATAGATAATGTACTTTTAGTAGATAGATTAAAGCATAATTTATTAAGTATTAGTCAACTTTATGATAAAAGATTTAAAGTTATTTTTGAATCACTCATGTACATTGTCACTAGTCCTATTGATAATAGTATAGCTCTTATTGGACATAGGTATGGAAATGTCTACCTAGTAGATTTAGATGACTCTTCCATCAAAAGAAGTCAATATTTAGTTGCAATGAATGCTAAGACCTATGAAAATAGTTGGCTGTGGCATCGTAGACTAGGACATGCTAGCATAGATTTGATTTCTAAACTAATCAAAAAGAATCTTGTAAAAGGTTTGCCAAAACTTAGTTTCGAGAAAAATAAAATATGTGATGCATGTTAATTAGAAAAATAAACTAGAAGCTTTTTCAAATAAAAAAATATTATTTCAATTTTTAGACCTCTTGAACTACTTCACACAGATCTATTTGGACCAATTAGGACCACAAGCCTAGGTGGTAAGAAATATAGACTTATAATTATAGATGATTTTTTGAGATTTACTTGGATTTTATTCTTAGCACAAAAGGATGAAGCATTTTCTACATTTACTAAGTTTTTCAAGAAAGTCTCAAATGAAAAGAATCTCTCTATTGTTTGTATTAGAAGTGATCATGGAATGGAGTTTGAAAACCAACTTTTTGAAACTTTTTGTAATGAAATAAGGATTGAATATAATTTTTCTACTCCTAAAATACCTCAACAAAATGGGGTTGTTGAAAGAAAAAATAAAACCCTAGAGAAAATGGCCCAAACCATATTGTGTGAAAGCCATCTCCTAAGATATTTTTGGACTGAAGCTATCAATACAGCATGTTATGTTCTAAACAGAGCATTAATAAGGTTGATATTAAGGAAAACTCCTTATGAACTTTGGAAAAATAGAAAACCAAAGATTAGCTATTTTCATGTTTTTCCTTGCAAATGGTTTGATCTAAATAATGGCAAAGATAACTTAGGCAAATTCGATGCAAAATCTGATGAAGGCATCTTCTTAGGACATTCTATCTCTAGTAAAGCATATAGGATTTTTAACCAGCGTACATTAATCATTGAAGAGTCTATACATATGGTATTTGATGAAACTAACAACTTATCTTCTGGAAAAGAGGATATAGCTAATGATGATGCAGGAATCATTAAGAAAGGAGTGAAGAAAATTACACTCAAGGAATCAACAACTCAAGAAAATAAAGAAGAGAAGGAAGCTGAACCTAAAGAAGAAAATCCTAATGATACTCAAATTCAAAGTCTACCAAAGGAATGGAGGTATGCATTTAGCCACCCTAAAGATCAAATTATTGATGATCCATCATAAGAGGTAAGAACTCGTGCATCCTTAAGAAATATCAATAATTATTTAGCTTTTGTATCTCAAATTGAACCAAAAACTATAGAAAAATCTAAAAATGATCCAAATTGGATAAATGGAATGCATGAAGAATTAAATCAATTTGAAAGAAATAGAGTTTGGAGCCTAGTTGATAGATCAAGTGACCATTAAGTAATTGGAACCAAATGGGTATTTAGAAATAAGCTAGATAAAACTGAAATAATTACTAGAAACAAAGCTATATTAGTAGCTAAAGGATATAATCAAGAAGAAGGTATTGATTTTGATGAAATATTTGCCCCAATAGCTAGATTAGAAGCAATTAGAATACTACTTGTTAGCGCATCACCAAGGCATCACCTAGCTCTGATACAAAGTATTGGAATAATTGGTACTAATTTGATACCAATTATTATACCTACGACTGCTCAAAATCACAGTCGTAGATCCGATCTCTTGCATGAATCTGGATATTAATCTAAAAATATGAAGAAGAGCAAAAAAAATTGATGGCGGCACCTAGGGCTTGGCATTGGAACCAGAGAGAAAAGAGAGAAGAGAGCTAGGAAGAAGATGTATATTGATTTTACTCTCTTGTAAAGATTACAATACCTGGATTTATATATCTTAGGATTTCTACTATACCACATGAACCTTAATAAACCCAAACTTCAACTGAAAAACTCTCCTAAGCTAATCCAATACATAAAAGTACTCACCAAGCCCATGTACACCCATGTCTTCTATGCTCTCACCTCCTGCATCTAAACCCAATCCATATATGTGTTAGCCACCTTAAGACCTTTTTGGACTAGGCCTTAAGACCCCAAACAAAAAACTTCCATCCAGTTCTGTTCATCACCATCAAGTCAGCTCTATCAGCACCTGAACTGGCTTGACTGCATATCGTTTGAACTCTATCTTCTATCTGTTTGAGATAGCCGGCTCGACTGCACCCTGAGTTAGCTCGATCTTAGCTTAAGCCGGCTTGACTGCGTATCCAAGCCAACCCATCTGTATGTCAGCCCCTTATCTTGGCTGATTCTTCTCCTAGCTTTGGTTCTTTGCTCCATCTTGTATCTTAGGTCTCTGAAGCACCTACCAAACACCCCTCAAGATCCTCATACTTGAACCTTGAATCTGTCCAGAGCTACATGCCGCCTTCATCCTAGGACAACTCCTATTCTAGTCCCAGGACCATACCCATCCTAGTCTTTTGGAGCCAACAACCTGACTTCTTCCATGGCCCCTCAAGGCTTGGGAGCACCACACCTGATCCTACAATCTCCACCTAGGTGCGCCCAAGTCTTGGCACACCTGGTAATATTTTTCTGCATGATCCTGTTGTCGATGCATGTCCTGATAACTACTTATGCACACCTTGCCACTGCCATCTTTCTTCAACTGCTGAGCTCCCTTTGAGGCCTTTAGGATGACCACCTCCACCGCTGAAGACCTTGGCTTATACCTATGTACCATTCTTGGAGTTGTACGCATCCTCCTACTTAGCAGCCACATCATTTATCCTAAACTTTCATGAAGAATCTGATGGATTTAGTGTACAGGGCGGAAGCATGGATTTTAAAGCAAAAACATGAAATCAAATAAACCAAACTCAAACCCTAGGACCACCTTATTAGCAATTAAATCATATAACATGCATTTATAATATAAAAGAAAGTATTAGAACATACCTCTTATCGCTAAACCCTAAATTGACCCTGATCGTCGGTAGTAGTTCATCAGGGGTTCCACCAGGTGCCCACGTGTTCACCCTCCAATGTTGATCCACATAGAGACTTGACCAAGACACCAGCACCTCTTGATTTATATAATTAAAATTCTTATAATAAGAACTTTAATTAAATGGGCAAGACCTTCTTAAGCCTTTATGTCACCTTCCTTGCCTTTCCTTATCTATCTTTCTTTTTCTTTTGTCTTCTTAATTTTCCTTCCTAATCTCTTAGTCTTAAGATGACTTCTTGTACTTATAATGACAAGGTCTAGACAAGAGAAAAAAAGAAAGAAAATTGGACAAAAAGAAATTCTTGTAAGAAAGAAAAGATAATGTTCACTCCCACAGACTCTTGGTATGCACCCCTATTTATAATGTACGTAGGGGTGCCAACAAAAAATCTCACACCATTTCCTCATCAAATTCTCATGCCCTATCAGCCAATCTCATGCCTCATCAGTAAAAAATGAGATATAGACTTAGTCCAAGACGTGCCTTAAAGCAGAAGGACTCTTGGATTAATTCTACGTAAGTTTTTATGAAGAGTCGCAATAATTCATCTTTGGCGCCACCCTTTTCATCCATTAGATCATGAAACAAGGCCATCCAATGGCTCTAAAAAGGGATGCCCAATTCAGCAAGAAGGCATGGAGATAAACTTTGAATAGTCAAAGTTCCAAGAGACTTTGACTTAGTCCAAGAGACGTCAAGGAGGAGTAGGCGGCATGGAGTCTTGGGCGGCAAGGGGTCTTGGGCGACAAGACATCCTGGGCGAAAAATTTAAAAGGAAAAAGAAGTATTTCATCTATAGAAGAACTCTTCTGCACCTCATATCAGATGTCCATGCTAATTAAAAAATATTTATGTGACATAACATATGGAAAAAGTCAAAGAAGGTAGGCGCCATCTTATTCCATGCGCCAAAGAGTCCTTTGCGCATGAAAGACTTCCCACACGCAAGAGAGAGACTCTCTGGAATGTGGGATGTAGGTATGTGGCACCCAATCTAAAGCCCAATCAATCTAGGCTAATCCAACTCAAGATCAAATCCTATTTGGCTCAAATCGGATCTTAATTAGCCCAAATAGGAAGCCGATTCGAATCCAATTCGAATTCAGGTGCTAGGGTTTGCTATATATGCTAGCATATTCATCTTGCAAACATGGTCTAATCTAATTAGACCCTTAATCAATTCTCTTTGTGTGTGACCCATTGGGTTTCCACATCTAACCAGCAGTGAGTCAGGGTGTGATTTGACCTAATCTGGTTAGAACTCAACCAAACCGATTTAGGTCAAAACTAGCCAACCCAATTTGACTTAATTTAGAACACTTTCTAATTTAATGATCAAATTAAAATTTTAATTTGATCAAACACACAAGACATGATTGACGTCTAGCAATGTATCATGACTATCTGAAAGATGTGAAATTTTGATAAAAATACCAAAAATATCCTTCAGTGAAAATTATCATGCAACTAGATCCTTCGATCTTCCTGCATCCTGAATATGACTCTGGGTATGAAAATATGTCAATCCCAATATCATATTCATTTCTCTTTCAATCTTATGATAATGATTCATTTAATGAAACATTAGAAACCATTTCTAATTTTCATCATGCTTTGATTAAAGTCTTCCTAAATCATTATTTGTTTGAAGCAGGTAGAATGCTATTTCCTCTTACCAGGAGTGATCGATTCCTTGTTAACCTACTCACAATCTTCATATATATAATCTACCATATCTAGATCATCCCATACATAACTAAGTCATGAATGAATATGAACCAAAATATGGATTAATATGTATATAAGATTCTATGGTAGTTTTAGGTCAAAGGATTACAAGCACAAATTCTATTATGAGAACCATCTATTGACATGTAGATAAGACCCCATTAGATATTCTCAATTTGGATCAATTCAGTCATTCTGTAATGAGTACCCACATTCTTGTATTAGTGTCATACACAAGATATTGTGAAATCAATCACCCTCTTAATCAAGCATACAAAGAATGTGCTAGTCTTATCGAAAAACATTGATCCCTAACTCAATGTTCCATCAACTAGAAATATTTAAATTAGGATTTTAAGATTTTAGGTCTCACTAGTATGATCTCATCATAATCCTAAAACCATAGTCCTAATTTATAGATTTCATCATAATCTTAAATAAATAATAAGACACTACATATGATGAAATAAATGCCTTTATTTATTAAAAATTGTCATTACATGAGTCTGGCAGACAAAGAACATCCCAAAAATAAATTGGCTTGAGGGCATATTCCTTTCAATCTCCCACTTGCACTAAAGCCAATTGCCCTTATATTTTAATCCCATAAAATCAAGGTGGCGATCAAATAGTTGCAGTGGTAAAGCCTTATTGAATGGGTCTACTATGTTGTTCTTTGTATCCACTCATTCTATAACTACATCTTATCTTTCAATAATTTCTCAAATGAGATGGAAGTATCTCAGAATGTGTTTGGATTTATAATGAGACCTTGGTTCCTTTGCTTGAGCTACAGCTCCAGTATTATCATAGTAAAGTGGTACTGGATTCTCAATTTCAGGAATAACACCTAATTCAATGATGAACTTCTTCATCCAGACAGCTTCCTTGGCGGCTTCACTTACAGCTATGTATTCTGCTTCAGTGGTTGAGTCAGCTACAGTTGGCTGCTTAGTACTCTTCCAACTCACTGCTCCAGTATTCAGAGTAAAGACATATCCTAAAATGGATTTGCTATCATCTGGGTCTGATTGAAAACTAGAGTCAGAATATGCTTCTAGTTTAAGATCAGAACCACCATATACAAGAAAAATATCTTTAGTCCTTCTTAAGTACTTAAGAATATTTTTCACAGCTTTCCAATGATCCTCTCCTGGATCAGCTTGAAATCTACTTGCAATGCCTAAAGCATAAGCAACATCAGGCCTTGTACATAACATGGCATACATTATTGATCCTACAGCCGAAGCATAAGGAATAGAACACATTCTATTTCTCTCTTTTGGTGTCTTTGGAGACATTTTTTTTAGAGAGATGTATGCCTTGACTCATGGGTAAATAACCTCTTTTACTCCCATCCATACTGAATCTTTTCAGTATTAAGTCAATGTACCTTGATTGGGACAAGCCTAGCATCCTCTTAGATCTATCTCTATAGATCTTTATTCCTAGTATATAGGATGCTTCTCCCAAATCTTTCATGGAAAACTTATTTGATAGCCATAATTTGACTGATTGTAACATTGGGATATCATTCCCAATGAGGAGTATGTCATCTACATACAGAACCAAGAAGACTATGGTTCTCCCACTAGTTTTCTTGTACACACATGGTTCATCCACATTCTTGATAAAACCAAACTCTTTTATTATTTCATCAAAATGGATGTTCCAACTCCTTGATGCTTGCTTTAATCCATAAATGGATCTCTTAAGTTTGCATACCTGATTTGGTCTCTCATTTGACTCAAATCCTTCTGGCTGTGACATATAGACCTCCTCCTCAAGGAAACCATTAAGGAAGGTAGTCTTTACATCCATTTGCCATATTTCATAGTCGTGGTATGCTGCTATAGCAAGCATAATTCCGAATAGATTTGAGCATGGCAACAGGTGAAAATGTTTCATCATAATCAATCCCCTATTTTTGCCTAAAACCCTTAGCCACCAATCTGGCCTTATAGGTTTCAATTTGACCATCAGCTCCAATCTTTTTCTTAAAAATCCATTTGCATCCAATAGGATTTATATCCTCTGGTGCATCCACCAAAGTCCATACTTTGTTGGTGTGCATGGATTCCATTTTGGATTGCATGGCAGCCAGCCATTTGTAAGAGTCCTTACTTTTGACTACTTCCGTATAGGTCAGAGGTTCGTCATTCTTCAATGACTTGGGCTTCATTGTTCTCAATAATGAACCCATACCTCATAGGTGTATTTCTTACTCTTTTAGACCTACGGATAGGAGTTATGTGTTCTGGTTCTTTTATGTGATTATATGGTTGAGAAAATTTCTATTTGATTTTTCTTGAACTTCACTAAGTTCAATATTTCTGCCACTGCCCTTTTCTAGGATAAATTCTTTTTCCATGAAAATGGCATGCCTACTTACAAATACCTTTTGTTCAGTAGGATGGTAGAATAAATATCCTATACTATTTCTAGGATATCCTATAAATAGACATCTGTCTGATCTAGCATCAAGTTTATGTCCAAAATTTCTTTTGACATAAGCTGGACAACCCCATATCTTAAGATACTTAAGATTAGGTTTCTTACTTCTCCATATGTCATATGGAGTACTAGATACAGATTTAGAAGGTACTCTATTCAAGATGTAAATTGCAGTCTCCAGAGCATGACCCCAGAAGAAAATAGGTAAATTAGTGAAGCACATCATGGACCGTACCATATCTAATAAGGTATGATTTTTTCTTTCGACTACACCATTTAATTGCGGTGTATAAGGAGGTGTCCATTCAGAGAGAATCCCTTTAACTTTAAGATAGTCAAGAAACTCACTAGATAAGTATTCTCCTCCCCGATCAGATCGAAGGATTTTTATACATTGTCCAGTTTGTTTTTCGACCATACTTTGATACTCTTTAAATTTATCAAAGGCTTCTGATTTGTGTTTCATAAGATACACATATCCAAACCTAGATAAATCATCAGTGAATGTAATAAAATAAGAGTATCCTCCTCTAGCTTGAGTTGTCATAGGACCACATACATCCGTATGTACAAGTCCTAATAACTCATTTGTCCTTTCTCTATGTCCACTAAATGGAATCTTGGTCATTTTACCCATGAGGCATGATTCACAAGTTCCCAATGATTCATAATCAAAAGGATCAAAGAACTTTTCTTTGTATAACTTGTTAATCCTAGCCTCACTAATATGACCTAATCGACAATGCCAAAGTAAAGTATTATTTATGTCATCTCTCTTACGTTTTTCATTTTCATCAATATGAAATATATTATCATCCAAACATAGAGTCAACAAACCATTGCTAAATATGCCAAAACAAATATTTTCATTAGAATATTTGATCGAGCAACCTTCGCTCGTTACATTAAGACTATAACCTTGTTTTAATAACAAGGGTATAGATATAATATTTCTAATGATCTTAGGCATATAATAACAATTTGTAAGCTCTAAGATCTTCCCATAAGGTAACTTCAATATATTTGTCCCTACAGCTTCTGCTTGGATAGATTTTCCTCCAGTGCCATAGAGCTTGAAGTCACCTTTCTTCAAACTCTTAATTTTCTGCAGCCCCTGCAAAGATTTGCAGATATGAAAACCACAGCCGGTATCTAATACCCAAGAATTTGAAATGGAAAGAATTTAATGATAATATAGTATGTATCTCATACATACCTTTTGGTGCATTATTTGCACCAGACTTCACAGGTTGCAAGGTAAGCCTTGCAATTCCTCTTCCAATGACCTATTTTGCCATAGTGAAAATAGGTCATTTGTCCAGGAGACCTTCTTCCCCTTTTTCTTCTTATTTATACCACTTTTAGGATTCAACCTTCTCTTTGAACCCTTTTTGCCTGCCTTCTTCTTGGAGATCCCTTCCACAAGAAGAAGAGGAGCCTTATCTTTCTTGATATGGCTTTCTACTATCTTGAGCATATTTAACAGCTCAGGCAATGAAGAATTCAGTTTGTTCATGTGATAGTTCATGATAAACTGAGAAAATAATTCTGGGAGTGATTGCAGGATCAAATCCTGACTTAACTCTCCATCCATAACAAAACCTAATTGACTTAATCGAGTGATTAGGTCAATTACCATCAAAACATGATTTTGTATGGATGTTCCTTCTATCATTCTTGCATGAAATAATTGCTTAGATATCTCATATCTAGCAGTCCTACTATGCTCTCCATAAAGCTCTTTTAGATTGAGCAATATGGATTGAGTGTCCATGCTATCATGCTGCCTCTGTAATTCATTATTCATAGAGGCAAGTATGATGCATTTGACAGTAAGAAATCATTTTGCCACATCTTGTATGTGGACTTATCTTCATCTGTGGCATCATTTTCTAATGGCTTAGGATCAGGGGCATGTCAAGAATATAGGAGAGTTTTTCTTGACTGAGTACTATTTTTAAGATTTCTCAACCAGTCAACATAATTTTGACCAGTCAATTTATTTGAATCCAAAATTGAACGTAATGAAAGTGAAGAAGCCATTTAATCTACATAATAAAGAACAATATATAAGCAAACAATTCATGATGACAAACATAATTAAATTAGGACTTTAATTTAATTATGTCTCCCACTAAAAATCATAACCCTCTTATTGATTTTCTTAGTGAGAATAAGATCCTAATTCCTTATAAAAAGTCTTGTGGTTGCACAACAAACTTGTTATAAGTTCAAAGGTAGGAAACTCTTTCCAATTGCATTTTATGCAACTCTCAAAAAACTTTTGCCTCTAAAACATTAATAGCCTTGTGTTAACACAACAAACTTTAATATTTTAGTTTAAGTAGAACCCTTCATTTCTATACAGTCAAAAATGAAATATAACTACTTTTGTGGTTACACAACAAAGTAGTATATTCAAAATGCTGTAAGCATCTCAATGCACTAGATTAATATTACATCTTTTCCCATGATAGATCTTGTGGTTACACAATAGAACTAATATGGTTCTGGACATAATAAGAAAATAGTATGAAGGAAGGCCTTAATGTAGTGAATATAATATTAAGCATTTCAATCTAGAATTAAATTAATCAAATCGACCAGATAAATGGAAGAGAAATGGGAGTCCTCCCGTTGCTTTCCTTAGACACCAATAAATTTGGCCAGGTCAGACAACGAAACCAATTAAAAAATCATGTTCTCTTTACCAATCATGAACCAATTTTTCTAGACACCGATTGATCAATTAGACATCCTGACTGATTCAGCTATAGATTAATTACACTACAACTTAATATAATTTTTCATAGAGGGATTTAAAAGGTCTCGATGTACATATTGATTTAAATCAAACTAAATGCCTAATAGCATTAATTATGATAAAATTATGCATGTATAATTATTCTAGGACAACCATCATTATATAGTGAATACTTTCCACTATATCAGGGCAACCTTTACAGAATAATATATACAACATAATCTCATTATGATAAGTAAAAGAATATGATCTCATCATATAAATAAAAATATGCTAAAAATATTATATCATATTTTTTATTTATGCCATTATACTGTAAGCAAAGCATTATATGATTTAACCTAATAAGGCTTGCTCTGATACCACTGATGGATTTGGTGTACAGGGTGGAAGCATGGATTTCAAAGCAAAAACATGAAATCAAATAAACCAAACCCAAACCCTAGGACCACCTTATTAGCAATTAAATCATATAACATGCATTTGTAATATAAAAGAAAGTATTAGAACATACCTCTTATCGCTAAATCCCTAAATTGACCCTGATCGTCGGTAGTAGTCCGTCAGGGGTTCCACCAGGTGCCCACGTGTTCACCCTCCAATGTTGATCCACACAGAGACTTGACCAAGACACCAGCACCTCTGATTTATATAATTAAAATTCTTATAATAAGAACTTTAATTAAATGGGCAAGACCTTCTTAAGCCTTTATGTCACCTTCCTTGCCTTTCCTTATCTATCTTTCTTTTTCTTTTGTCTTCTTAATTTTCTTCCTAATCTCTTAGTCTTAAGATGACTTCTTGTCCTTATAATGACAAGGTCTAGACAAGAGAAAGGAAGAAAGAAAATTGGACAAAAAGAAATTCTTGTAAGAAAGAAAAGATAATGTTCACTCCCACAGACTCTTGGTGTGCACCCCTATTTATAATGTACGTAGGGGTGCCAACAAAAAATCTCACACCCTTTCCTCATCAAATTCTCATGCCCCATCAGCCAATCTCATGCCTCATCAGTAAAAAATGAGATATAGACTTAGTCCAAGAGGTGCCTTAAAGTAGAAGGACTCTTGGATTAATTCTACGTAAGCTTTTATGAAGAGTCGCAATACTTCATCTTTGGTGCCACCCTTTTCATCCATTAGATCATGAAACAAGGCCATCCAATGGCTTTAGAAAGGGATGCCCAATCAGCAAGAAGGCGTGGAGAAAATCTTTGAATAGTCAAAGTCCCAAGAGACTTTGACTTAGTCCAAGAGACGTCAAGGAGGAGTAGGCGGCATGGAGTCTTGGGCGGCAAGGGGTCTTGGGCGACAAAACATCCTGGGCGAAAAAATTTAAAAGGAAAAAAAAGTATTTCATCTATAGAAGGACTCTTCTGCTGCCCCATATCAGATGTCCATGCCAATTAAAAAATATTTACATGACATAACATATGGGAAAAGTCAAAGAAGGTAGGTGCCATCTTATTCCATGCGCCAAAGAGTCCTTTGCGCATGAAAGACTTCCCACGCACAAGAGAGAGACTCTCTGGCATGTGGGATGCAGGTATGTGGCATGCCCAATCTGAAGCCCAATCAATCTAGGTTAATCCAACTCAAGACCAAATCCTATTTGGCTCAAATTGGATCTTAATTAGCCCAAATCGGAAGCCGATTCGAATCCAATTCGAATCCAGGTGCTAGGGTTTGCTATATGTGCTAGCATATTCATCTTGCAAATATGGTCTAATCTAATTAGACCCTTAATCAATTCTCTTTGTGTGTGACCCATTGGATTCCACATCTAACCAGTAGTGAGTCAGGGTGTGATTTGACCTAATCTGGTTAGAACTCAATCCAAACCGATTTAGGTCAAAACTAGCCAACCCAATTTGACTTAATTTAGAACACTTTCTAATTTAATGATCAAATTAAAATTTTAATTTGATCAAACCCACAAGACATGATTGACGTCTAGCAATGTATCATGACTACCCAAAAGATGTGAAATTTTGATGAAAATACCAAAAATATCCTTCAGTGAAAATTACCATGCAACTAGATCCTTCGATCTTCCTGCATCCTGAATATGACTCTGGGTATGGAAATATGTCAATCCCAATATCATATTCATTTCTCTTTCAATCTTATGATAATGATTCATTTAATGAAACATTAGAAATCATTTCTAATTTTCATCATGCTTTGATCAAAGTCTTCCTGAATCATTATTTGTTTGAAGCAGGTAGGATGCTATTTCCTCTTACCAGGAGTAGATCGATTCCTTGTTAACCTACTCACAATCTTCATATATATAATCTACCATATCCAGATCATCCCGTACATAACTAAGTCATGAATGAGTATGAACCAAAATATGGATTTATATATATAAGATTCTATGGTAGTTTCAGGTCAAAGGATTACATGCACAAATTCCACTATGAGAACCATCTATTGACATGTAGATAAGACTCCATTAGATATTCTCAATTTGGATCAATTCAGTGAACTCATTCTCTAATGAGCACCCACATTCTTGTATTAGTGTCATACACAAGTTATTGTGAGATCAATCACCCTCTTAATCGAGCATACAAAGAATGTGCTAGTCTTACCGAAAAATATTGATCCCTAACTCAATGTCCCATCGACTAGGAATATTTAAATTAGAATTTTAAGATTTTAGATCTCACTAGTATAATCTCATCATAATCCTAAAACCATAGTTCTAATTTATAGAGTTCATCATAATCTTAAATAAATAATAAGATACTGCATATGATGAAATAAATGCCTTTATTTATTAAAAATTGTCATTACATGAGTCTGGAAAACAAAGAACATCTCAAAAATAAATTGGCTTGAGGGCATATTCCTTTCAGAATCTACAGCAATCCTATGTCAATGCCCACTGCATACCTGACAAGGTCTTCTCAGAACTTTGCCTATCCTTTCGCACATGCTGCTCCACCTGAAACTATGCATCTCCGACATTGGTGCTAGGATATTGATCCTCTTACACTCCTCCGCTCTGAACTTCTACCAGAAATCTCTTCATTTATGAAGCTACCTCTATCCGATGCTCCACCTGAAGCTAAAGTTCCTTTGATGTCGGAGAAGCTGACTCTATAACCAAGTCCCTTGAGGTCAACCACTCAATGTTGTACTGTCGAGCCTGTCGCTACATCTCAAATACAATCGCTGCTCCTTCAGATCCTTCGCACTCTGTAGATCCCTCCAAAACTATCTCAGATACACTGCACCCTGTAAGCTCCTCTGAAACCATCAAAAGCTCATCCGACTCTTTACTTTCAGTGACTGAAATGATGGAATCTAACTTTTCTCCTTCTTTGCACTTTTTTTCAAAATAGATATTCTCACTTAAAGTGCCCTGCTTCACCATGCTTGAAGCACTTCTTGGATCTCTTGCTACCCCTTCTCTGATCCTTCTTCTTTTCTTGCCTGGGCCTCTCTGACACCATGAGATCCTCCTCGAAAATCTTTCTCTTTGTCATCCATTCTCACTGCTCATTGGATCTTAGCACTGATACGATCTCCTCGTACACCAATATCTCCTTATCATAAAGTATCGTGGTTACCAATGGATCAAAGCTTCTGAATAGCGAACATAGCAGTAATAAACTCTTGTCCTCCTCTTCGAGCTCCACCCTAATATTGAGCAAGTTCATGCTCATCCAATCGAAATGTTGAATATATCCTGCAACATCCTCATCCTCTTGCATCCGAAAGCTATACAGTTTCTTCTTCAGCACCAACTTGTTGCACAAGTTCTTCTCCATGTACAACTGACGTAACCTCAATCTCAATCCTTTGGGTGCCTTCTCTTCCAACATGCCATACAACACCTTATCTACCATACAAGCCCTAATTATGGCACATGCCCTTTTCTTCAAGGACTTCTACTCCTTGTCTGTCATCTTCTCTGGCCTATCCTCCAAGGCTGAATATAGTCTCATCTAAATCAGTAAATCCTCCACCATAATCTTCTACATTATGAAACTATCCTTTCCATCAAACTTCTCAAATCCTACCTTCAACCCACTGTTCTTCATGATCAAACCAAATCAAAAATAGCCAACAGATAGATCTAAAAATTATCTTGACTAGGGATGATGGACAGTAGCCCTTAGATCACTTCCTTCCCTACAAAGCCTAGAGAAAATTTTAGATCTGAACCTCGCTACTGATCTCTGCTAAAACTTGATCTTCTTCCTCCTTCATGCTCAACCGAGCTCTGATACCAAGCGTTAGCACATCAACGTGGCATTACCTAGCTTTGATATCAAGTGTTAGAATAATCGGTACTAATTTGATACCAATTGTTATGCCTATGACTACTCGAAACTATAGTCGTAGATTCGATATTTTATGCCAACCTGGGTGTTAATCCAAAAATATGAAGAAGAGCAAAAAAAATTGATGGCGGCACCTACGGCTTGTCGTTAGAACCAGAGAGAAAAAGAGAAGAGAGTTAGAGAGAGAAAAGTTGTATATTAATTCCACTCTCTTATAAATATTATAATACTTGGGTTTATATACCTTAGGATTTCTACTATACCACATGAATCCGAATAAACCCAAACTCTAGCTGAAAAACTCTCCTAGGCTAATCCAATACATGAAAATACTAATCGAGCCCTGCTGAAAATTGTATCCTAAAGCCAATCATCTAGGTTGTAGATGGTTGAGATAAATATAATCATACTTAAATTATTAATAAATAAAATTATTATTTTGGCCTTTTCATCATTTTGTGCATCTTTCTATAATGAAGTCCTTAGGGCTATTTAGACTCGACAAAGAAGGTTTTGTCATTTAGTCCTTAAATTACTTCACGACCAAATGATATGTTATTAATCAAGACGACAACGTATCAAATATAGATCTTTGTGTGCTATAAGTGTTGGTTGTCCTCTTAACCAAGAAGTATGAAAATACTGTTATAGCATGCAGGTGAAGTGTAGAAATATATTTTACTGAACGTGATCCAATTATGGAGCTCTCTACTGTCAAGAGTTGCTCGTGAAGGATATGGATATAAGTGTCCCTTAAATCTGAGACAACCATGGAGACTTATAAACAACTCACTGTACATAGGTACCAGACTACCTAAATTTTTAATTCAATGACGAAAGGCTATTGGGTGCAGTCAAGTACTTGGCTTGTCGGTGTGTGAGTCAAGATGGGATTGACCCCTCCAAGTGTTGGAGCAAGTGCATCACCATATTTCAATTTAGCAAATCCTCGATCGGGATGGTCCATGTGATGAACACTGAGTTTTGAAATACACTGTGGATGAATTTTAGGATTGACAATAAATCCTAAATCATCCTTTGAGCATCAAGATCAAGAAGATGAATTATACAATAATCATATGCCATAGGTTCATCAATGTTGCATTATAATTATTCGATCTATCTGGATGTCGGGTATCTTTGCTAGATGGTCACATCGATTGGTACAAAAAATTAATTTTTATGTGACCAACTTAGGATTCGAACCTATGGGGTCACACATAATAGGAGTTTCTACCTGATCTGATGGCTGATATTGAGTCTCGATGATCTAAGACTCGGTAGTGGTCAAAAGTCCCACTGGACTAGGACTCTGAGTCCTTCATATTCGGGACTCTCTGATCGAGAGTCTTGATGACCTAGGACTCTGTGGTCAAGTATTCCACTAGACTGAAACTCAGTGATCAAGAGTCCTAGTAAACTAGGACTCTGAGTCCTACTCATTTGGGACTCTCTGATTAAGAGTCTCACTAGTCTGAGACTCTATGATCGTGAGTTCAATTCATTTTGAATACTGGGTTCAAGAGTCCCACTGATTTGGGACTCTTTAGGAGTTTCATGTTGATGGGACTCTATTGCCCAGACACCCACCTGATTGGAACTTCATGTTTATTGAAAAGTTAATTAGCAATTTGATTTTTGATTAGCTTAATTTGATTAAGTGATGGAGACTTGATCAAGTTTGATCGAATTGGATTCGATTGAATTTTACCCGATCAGATCATCAGATGACCTAATTGCTAAGGAAGATTCGATCCTGATTTGATCAGGACCTGGATCTAATTAATTTCTAATTTAATTAAAATTTTATTGGTTTGCGTTAAATCTAATTTGGTTGAATTTAGCTTAGTCTAATTGATTTAAATTAATGGATTTGATTGAAACCAATTTGGACCAAGTCAAATAAGATTTGATTTCAAACTCTCCCTAGGGCCCACCATATTTGACTTTTCCACCTTGACCCATGCCCTCCTCTAATTTTTGTGTGAGATTTCTCACATAGAAATGAATGTGCACTCTTTCTCTCTTCTACCTTTGACCTGGTCCAAGGGTTGGACCAGTTCAGACTAAGTTGAATTTTGAATTCAACTTGGTTGGTTTGAAATTTGAAAAACCTAATCTCTTCCTTACCAATTCTCCATGCCTACCTATCTGATTGAGGGTGAGTAGAAGGAGAGTCCTTCTGCTCATCACCCTCTTGGATGAGGCGTTTGAAAAGGATAAGACCCCATTTGAATTCCAATACTAGAAGTTGGTTGAAACTAGTTCAATCAATCTTAACCTATCCACTCCACATGAAATTTTTACTTATTTTTCATGCTATAAATTATGAGAATTTTTTTGCATGAAGCCCAATGGGTAACTTGTTCGTCTTGGACTCTAAGAATTAATTTTTCTTGTTGAACATCTATTAAAGCTCCTCCAGTTGCTAAAAAGGGTCTCCCTAAAATAAGGGGTACATCATAATCTTCTTCCATATCAAGAACAATAAAATCAACAGGGAAAATAAACTTATTTTCCTTTACCAAGACATCCTCTACTATACCTCTTGGATATTTAATGGATCTATCAACTAATTGAAGAGTAATAGTGGTAGGCTTTGGTTCTCCTAGACCCAGCTTTCTGAAAATAGAAAAAGGCATGAGATTTATGCTTGCTCCTAAATCACACAAAACTTTATCAAAACTACAATCACCAATAATGCAGGGGATAGTAAAACTCTCTGGATCTTTTAACTTCTATGGTAATTTATTTTGAAGTATTGCTGAGCATTCTTCATTCAAATTTATTCTCTCATGCTCCTTCAGCTTTTTCTTATTTGTTAGGATTTCTTTGAGAAACTTGGCATACCTGGGCATTTGAGTAATAGCATCTACAAAAGAAATATTAATATGTAAATTCTTTAAAATTTTGAAAAAATTAGAAAATTCCTTATCTGGATGCTGTATTTGTCTCTCTGGGAATGGTAGTGGCGGCACATAGGGCTTCACATTTGGATCAGCAAACCTTATACCTGGAGACCATCCATCTGCTGGTTCTTTTGGTGACTGACGAATTTGAGTTGATGGTTCCTTATTTGTAGTTGGCTCTTCAGTCTCATTCTTCTGATGTGGCTCCTCCAGCTTTGTACCACTTCTTAGGGTGATAGCATTGACTTGCTCCCTTGGATTTGTCTTCGTATTGCTTGGCAAAGATCCTTGAGGTCTTTCGGAGATTATCTTAGCCATTTGA
Organism: Cocos nucifera; assembly: GCA_006176705.1. Classification (NCBI taxonomy): domain Eukaryota; kingdom Viridiplantae; phylum Streptophyta; class Magnoliopsida; order Arecales; family Arecaceae; genus Cocos; species Cocos nucifera. Next base: position 6,228 of record QRFJ01000932.1, on the reverse strand, counting down.
CCTATTTGCATCTCCAAGTTTCGAATTGCTGCTGTTTGGTCCTGCCTAAGTTTGGCTTCCAAATTTTTTATAGTTGCTTCTTGGTTTTGCATAAATTTAACCATCAGCTCTTCCATGTTGGACTTCTTTTCAGGTACTTGGAATCCCGGGGGTGGTTGTTGTGCTGCATTTTGATTGCTCCATGAGAAATTTGGATGCTGTCTCCACCCTTGATTGTATGTGTTGGAGTTGGAATTATTTTGTTGCGGCCTGAAAAAATTACCAATATAATTAGCTGTATCAGTTGTTTTAGCAAAAGGATTACCTGTCTGGTAATTGCTCGTATAGTGTTCTCCTCCACACAGGTCACAAGTAATGCTCTGAACATGCATAGCTCTTCCTTTTAAATTGTTGACTTCGGCTCTAAGGGCTGCAATTTTAGCTAGTAAAGTTGGCACATAATCAACTCCTTGCACAGCTGCTAGTCTTTATGGCATCATGCGGTCTATCTGCCATTGATAGCTATTTGATGCCATCTCATCGATCAGATCGAAGGCTTCTTCCTCCATTTTTTGAGTAATGGTTCCTCATGCTGCTGCATCAATCATAGATTGATTAGTAGGAGATAAACCATTATAGAAAGTTTGTACCTAAAGCCATACGGATAGTTGATGATGTGGACATCTCCTCAACAGTTCTTTGAAATGCTCCCAAGCCTCATATAGCATCTCCATGTCCATCTACATAAAAGAAGTGATATCGTTGCACATCTTAGCAGTTTTGGAAGGTGGAAAGTACTTGGCTAAGAATTTTTGGGCTAGAACATCCCAAGTTGTGATAGAACCTGTAGGAAGAGAATGAAGCCAATTTTTAGCTTTATCCCATAAAGAGAAAGGAAATAACCTTAATCTAATAGCATCATCCGACACCCCATTAATTTTAAAAGTATCACAAAGTTCAAGAAAATTAGAAATATGGGCATTCGGATCATCATGCACGTGTCCACTAAATTGGATAGTTGATTGAATCATCTGGATCATCGCTGGTTTTATTTCGAAGTTGTTTGCTCGTACAGGCGGTCTCCTGATGCTCGAAGCTGCATCGGCTATAGATGGTGTGATGTAATCATTTAATGGACGATGTACTGGTCGAATAGCTTCATGCTGTCCTTCAATCGCCATATCCACTCCTAGATTGATGTCGTTAGGATCTTCAGCTGCCATATTTCTCTCTTGTTGTAGTCTTCTAATAGTCCTTTCAATTTTTGGATCTAGAGGTAGTAAGTTACTATGTCCAGTACGTGTCATGCACTAAAAAAAAATTTTTTTTTTAATAATAAAAATTAAAAATAAATTTCTAAAGTAAAGCTAGGATCAAAATTTCAATATTATTTTAGACACAATCCCCGGCAACGGCGCCAAAAACTTGATACGTGCTAATTTATAGCTATGGCAAGTGCACCAGTCGATCAAGTAATAAAGTGAATGAGTAGAGTATCGTCCCTAGAGGATTGGAAAGTAAGTACTGAAAAGTTCTTTCCTATGCTTTATTTAGAAGATCGATTTATGAGAATAAGAAATAAAAAAAATAAAAAAAATAATTAAAAGTTTTTAATTAAATAGAGAGAGTGTAAATTATTAGGGTTTTAAATTCAAGAGCAATGGATTACTAAGGCAATCGGTTCACCAACTCAGTCAATACAATATTCAATTTTTTAGATTAATTTTATTTCATGTGACGGTGGAGTCTCCTAATTTATTCACTACCCTTTAGTCCAGGCATAGCAAATCTATTAATATTTATTAATTACCCTTTGGTCTAGGTATAATTTAAATAAATATTAATGCATTAGGTTTTGTGAAACCCTCTAATTAAAATACGCTGCATCCAAAGCGCACTAAAATTCCCGCATGCATATGAATTCTAATTTGATTCATAATACAAGGTATATAATCAAGAAGCATTAACATAGATGTACTTAGGTCCGTAACATCTATGTTCATCAGATCAATTAGAAGATGGTCAGTAATCTAAAAGCATTAAGATCAGATTTATATACTCCTCATGAATAAAATTTAAAAATAAATCATACTGAATATTGCATCAAAAGAGTGGCTACACCTTAGCCTTAGTAAAATAAAATTTAGTTCATAATAACAAGTTCAAAAATAGTGAATAAAATAAAAAGCATAGAGAAATTAGACTATTTGATTGTTGAAATTGATTGTCTGCTACTCTTGATGTGGAGAATTTGATGAAGAAGAGACTCCTTGATGTCTTGATCGTCGAAGAAAAATCAAAAACCCTTCTTGATTTTCTCATAAATCACTTCTTCTTTTTTTATCTCTCTCTTCTCTCTTTCTCTCTCTTTCTCTCTCTCTTTCTCCCGGTCTCTCTCTTTGTCTCTCTCTAATTTTTTTTTTCTCGTCTCTCTCTTTTTCTCTCCCTAATTCCCTTTTTTTTCTCACGGCAACCCTAATTTTTTTTTTATAGATGAAGAGTTTTATTTTCCCCAAAATCCATCAAAAATTAGGTTTAGGACTCTTAAATCAACTCAAATTAAGATCTGGATAATTCTAGCCGTCCGATGTTGATCAAACGGTCCAAAAACCATTCAAAAAGCCCTTAAAATAACCCGGATCAAGTCGGATTTAATATCAGCCGTTGGTCATCCATTGGATCGAATTTGGGCCATCCGATCGCATTGAAATAAGCCTTCAGACCTTTAGTTTTATGTTGGGATGAATCTCGGTCATTGGATCTCGATCGGAAGTTGCGGATGCCATCCATCAGCTCCTTCTTCTCGTCCGTCCGATCAAGCTTCAGTGAAAACCGCCCGTTGGATCAGCCAGGATTCCCAAATTGCCCTCCGTGGACCGTGTGCGAGTCCGGTGTTGCATGGACCACCGCATTCTTCAACCAATCAGCGCACTCTTTATGTTGTAAAATTCCCAAATTACCCTTCAGATGGTCCATCATGCGCCGCGATAAATGCTGACGTCATCCTGACGTCAGCGTTGCATCGTTTTTTTTTTTTTTTTGAAATTCGATTCTAGGCTCATTTGAAGTCCATTTTGCCTAAAAATTTTTTCATCAGAATCAAAAAAATAAGATCTTCACATTGGTGGCCTTCTATCCTACATAAAATTAATAAAAATATTAATTTCTAATAAAATAGATTAATTTATTTTATAATTTAATACTTTTATTAGTATATTTTTACCACTTATCAGAGAGTTAAGTCAGGATTTGATCCTGCAATCACTCCCAGAATTATTTTCTCAGTTTGTCATGAACTATCACATGAATAAATTGAATTCTTCATTGCCTGAGCTGTTAAATATGCTCAAGACAGTAGAAAGCCATATCAAGAAGGATAAGGCTCCTCTTCTTCTTATGGAAGGGATCTCCAAGAAGAAGGCAGACAAAAAGGATTCAAATAGAAGGTTGAATCCTAAAAGTGGAATAAATAAGAAGAAAAAGGGGAAGAAGGTCTCTGGACAAATGATCTATTTTCACTGCAGCAAAGCAGGCCATTGGAAGAGGAATTGCTAGGCTTACCTTACAACTATGAAGTCTGGTGCAAATAATGCACCAAAAGGTATGTATGAGATACATACTATATTATCATTAAATTCTTCCATTTCAAATTCTTGGGTATTAGATACCGACTGTGATTTTCATATCTGTAAATCTTTGCAGGGGCTGTAAAAAATTAAGAGTTTGAAGAAAGGTGACTTCAAGCTTTATGGCACTGGAGGAGAATCTATCCAAACAGAAGCTATAGGGACAAATATATTGAAGTTATCTTATGAAAAGATCTTAGAGATTATAAATTATTATTATATGCCTAAGATCATTAGAAATATTATATCTATATCCTTGTTATTAAAACAAGGTTATAGTCTTAATGTAATGAGCGAAGGTTGCTCGATCAAATATTCTAATGAAAATATTTGTTTTGGCATATTTAGCAATGGTTTGTTGACTCTATGTTTGGATGACAATATATTTCATATTGATGAAAATGGAAAACGTAAGAGAGATGACATAAATAATACTTTACTTTGGCATTGTCGATTAGGTCATATTAGTGAGGCTAGGATTAACAAGTTATACAAAGAAAAGTTCTTTGATCCTTTTGATTATGAATCATTGGGAACTTATGAATCATGCCTCATGGGTAAAATGACCAAGATTCCATTTAATGGACATAGAGAAAGGACAAATGAGTTATTAGGACTTGTACATATGGATGTATGTGGTCCTATGACAACTCAAGCTAGAGGAGGATACTCTTATTTTATTACATTCATTGATGATTTATCTAGGTTTGGATATATGTATCTTATGAAACATAAATCAGAAGCCTCTTATAAATTTAAAAAGTATCAAAGTATGGTCGAAAAACAAACTGGACAATGTATAAAAATCCTTCGATCTGATCGGAGAGGAGAATACTTATCTAGCGAGTTTCTAGACTATCTTAAAGTTAAAGGGATTCTCTCAGAATGGACACCTCCTTATACACCATAATTAAATGATGTAGTCAAAAGGAAAAATCGTACCTTATTAGATATGGTACGGTCCATAATGTGTTTCACTAATTTACCTATTTTCTTCTGGGGTCATGCTCTGGAGACTGCAATTTACATCTTGAATAGAGTTTCTTCTAAATCTATATCTAGTACTCCATATGACATATGGAGAAGTAAGAAACCTAATCTTAAGTATCTTAGGATATGGGTTTGTCCAGCTTATGTCAAAAAAAATTTTGGACATAAACTTGATGCTAGATTAGATAGATGTCTATTTATAGGATATCCTAGAAATAGTATAGGATATATATTCTACCATCCTATTGAACAAAAGGTATTTGTAAGTAGGCATACCATTTTCATGGAAAAAGAATTTATCCTAGAAAAGGGCTGTGGTAGAAATATTGAACTTAGTGAAGTTCAAGAAAAAAAAATAGAAATTTCTCAACCATATAATCATATAAAAGAACCAGAATACATAACTCCTATCCATAGGTTTAAAAGAGCATGAAATATACTTGTGAGGTATGGTTTCATTATTGAGAATAATGAAGCCCAAGTCATTGAAAATGATGAATCTTTGACCTATGCGGAAGTAGTCAAAAGTAAGGACTCTTATAAATGGCTGGCTACCATGCAATCCAAAATGGAATCCATGCACACCAATTAAAGTATGGACTTTGGTGGATGCACCAGAGGATATAAATCCTATTGGATGCAAATGAATTTTTAAGAAAAAGATTGGAGCTGATGGTCAAATAGAAACCTATATGGCCAGATTAGTGGCCAAAGATTTTAGGCAAAAATAGGGGATTGATTATGATGAAACATTTTTACCTATTGTCATGCTCAAATCTATTTGGATTATGTTTGCTATAGCAGCATACCACGATTATGAAATATGACAAATGGATGTAAAGACTACCTTCCTTAATGGTTTTCTTGAGGAGGAGGTCTATATGTCATAGCTAGAGGGATTTGAGTCAAATGAGAAACCAAATCAGGTATGCAAGCTTAAGAGATCTATTTATGGATTAAAGCAAGCATCAAGGAGTTGGAACATCTATTTTGATGAAATAGTAAATGAGTTTGATTTTATCAAGAATGTTGATGAACCATGTGTGTACAAGAAAACTAGTGGGAGAACCATAGTCTTCTTGGTTCTGTATGTAGATGACATACTACTCATTGGGAATGATATTCCAATGTTACAATTAGTCAAATTATGGCTATCAAATAAGTTTTCCATGAAAGATTTGGGAGAAGCATCCTATATACTAGGAATAAAGATCTATAGAGATAGATCTAAGAGGATGCTAGGCTTCTCTCAATCAAGGTACATTGACTTAATATTGAAAAGATTCAGTATGGATGTGAGTAAAAGAGGTTATTTACCCATGAGTCAAGGCATACATCTCTCTAAAAAGATGTCTCCTAAGACACCTGAAGAGAGAAATAGAATGAGTTCTATTCCTTATGCTTTGGCTGTTGGATCAATAATGTATGCCATGTTATGTACAAGGCTTGATGTTGCTTATGCTTTAGGCATTGCAAGTAGATTTCAAGCTGATCCAGGAGAGGATCATTGGAAAGCTGTGAAAAATATTCTTAAGTACTTGAGAAGGACTAAAGATATTTTTCTAGTATATGGAGGTTTTGATCTTAAATTAGAAGCATATTCTGATTCTAGTTTTCAATCAGACCCAGATGA
>QRFJ01000931.1:197631-363523 GCA_006176705.1 Cocos nucifera | reverse complement strand
GGATGAGGTGGTATCGCCGCTCAATGTGCTTGGATTTCTGGTGAGACCTCGGCTCCTTAGCAAGGGCTATGGCGCCATTGTTGTCGCAGTATAGAGGAATGGCATCTGATGGCATTACTCCAATTTCTGCAGCAAACTTCTTGTACCAGAATGCTTCCTTCGCAGCCTCTGATGCAGCGATATATTCTGCTTCCATGGTGGAATCTGCTATCACGATTTGCTTGGAACTCTTTCAGCTGACAGCACCACCATTGCACACAAACAGACTCCCAGATGTCGACTTTCGATCATCTATATCGGACATGAAATCCGAGTCTGTGTATCCCTGGACTTGGAGTTCTCCATTACCAAAGACCAACATCATATCCTTAGTTCTTCTCAAGTACTTAAGGATACATTTCACAGAAGTCCAGTGTTCTTCACCTGGATTTGACTGATATCTGCTTGTGACACTCACAGCATGGGCTATATCAGGTCGTGTACATAGCATGGCATACATGAGGCTCCCTATTGCAGAAGCATAAGGGATCTTGCTCATGCGTTCTATTTCCTCAGGTGTGCTGGGGCACATCTTCTTGGAAAGATGAATACCATGTCTGAAGGGTATTAATCCCCTCTTAGAGTTTTCCATACTAAACCTCTTTAGTACTTTCTCTATGTACATCTTCTGTGAAAGTCCTAGCATCCTATTCGGTCTATCCCTATAGACCTTAATTCCTAGAATAAAGGATGCTTCACCTAGGTCTTTCATGGAGAATTCCTTGGACAACCATAATTTGACTGTTGTCAATCATGGGAATATCATTCCCAATAAGGAGGATGTCATCCACGTACAATACGAGGAAGACAACAGCGCTCCCACTGACCTTTTTGAAAACACATGGTTTCCTCTTCATTTTTGATGAAACCAAACATTTTGATCACATCATTGAAACGAGTGTTCCAGCTCCGAGATGCTTGCTTAAGTCCATATATGGACCTTTGCAGCTTGCAAACCTTGTGATCAGTATCACTGGATGTGAAACCTAGCGGCTGTTCCATATAGATATCTTCCTCAAGATATCCATTTAAGAATGCCGTTTTCACGTCCATTTGCCATATTTCATAATCGAAATAGGCTGCAATGGCAAGCAATGTGCGGATGGATTTTAGCATAGCCTACTGGGAAAAGGTATCCTGATAGTCAATGCCTTCGCGTTGACTATAACCTTTTGCCACTAGTCTAGCCTTGAATGTCTCCACATTCCCATCTGCACCAATCTTTCTCTTGAAGATCCATTTACACCCAATAGGTACTATACCTTCTGGTGGATCTACCAAGGTCCAGACTTGGTTTGAGTGCATCGAGTCAATTTCTGACTGCATTGCCTCTAGCCATTTCTCGGAGTCGATATCTGATATCGCCTCATTGTAGGTTTTGGGATCATCACCATGAGCACCATTACCTACGAGGAACATTTTCTCTACTTCCTCTGAAATAATACCTAAGTATCTTTCAGGGGGACAAAAAACTCTTTTCCGATCTACGAGGTGGAGGAGGTAGTGTTCTTATTGGCTCAACCTGATTTGGTTCCAATTGGTCCTTAGCTCATTGTACTTGTGAGACTTTCTCATCAAGCTTAATCTGCTTTCCAATGCCGCTATCTTGAATAAACTATTTTTCAAGAAAGATGGCATGTCGACTCACAATCACATTGTGGTCTTCTGGAATGTAGAAATAGTATCCTAATGACTCTTTAGGATATCCTATGAATCGAGCTCTAAAGGACCTAAACTCTAACTTGTCCGCTTGTTGTCTTTTGACATGAGCCGGACAACCCCAAATTCTGAGATGACTCAGACTTGGTTTCTTACCGTGCCATATCTCATACGGTGTGGTAGGAACGGTTTTAGAGGGAACCCTATTCAGTAGATAAATTGAAGTTAACAATGAATGTCCCCAAAGAAAATCAGGGAGGTCTGTGAAGCTCATCATGGATCGGAACCATATCCAATAGAGTCCGATTTCTCCGTTCTGAAACCCCGTTGAGTTGAGGTGTTCCTGGTGGAGTCCATTGAGAGACTATGCCATTTTCCTTAAGATAGTTCTAGGAATTTCCGGCTAAGGTATTCACCTCCTCGATCTGATCGAAGAACCTTAATGGGTTTTTCAGTTTGTTTTTCTACTTCATGTCTGAATTCTTTGAACTTTTCAAAAGCTTCAGACTTATGTCTCATAAGATACACATACCCATACCTAGACAGATCATCGGTAAAGGTAATGAAGTAGACAAAATTGCCTCTAGCCGGCACATCAAATGGGCCGCACACATCAGTATGTACTAGGGCAAGGAGATCTGTGGCCCTCTCCCCATGTCCAACAAAAGGGAGTTTAGTCATTTTGCCTTGAAGACAAGATTCACAAGTTGGATATGACTCGGAAAGTCAATGGACTCAATAGCCCATTTTTCTCCAATTTGTTGATCCTATCTTCTGCTATATGACCTAATCTCAGGTGCCATAGATATCTATCGTTTGGACTATCCCTAGGTCGTTTGGCATTCACGTTTTGCTCGATAGTTAGAACAGGTACATCAATATGTAGCTGATAAAGACCATTAATAAGGAAAACCATTTGCAATTTTATTTCTTTCATAAAGAATGTTACAATGGTCCTTAAAGAAGGTAATCACATAAGCCTTCTTGTGCTAAGCATGAAACAGAAATCAAATTCCTGCTAGCTGCAGGCACATAATAACAGTCTTTTCAAAACTAAGTCTAAACCAGATGGTAATCGAAGAGGGTATGTTCCCACGGCTACTGCAGCAACTCTTGCTCCATTACCGATGCGTAGGATCATGTCTCCATCCCTCAGCCTCCTGCTATCCTCAAGACCCTGCATAGAAGTGCACAGATGAGCACTAGAACCAGAGTCAAGCACCCAACTGGATGCAGAAGAAACCGTAAGGTTAGACTCAATAACGAGCATACCTCCAGAAGGACCTTCCTTCTTGTTCTTCAGGGTGGCCAGGTAAGTAGGGCAGTTCCGCTTCCAATGGCCGTCGCTGTTGCAATGGAAACACTTTCCTTTGACATCGGCCTTTCTTCTTCGGCTCTGCCTTCTTCTTCTTTGATCCTTCCACCTTTCTGCTTTTTCACAGACTTCTTTTTCTTTCCATAAGACTTTCTTTTGGAAGAAGTCCGTTCCATAGCAAGAACTGAGCCTTTAGAACCTTTCATAGAAAGCTCAGCGGTAACCAGCATATTCATTAATTCGGCCAAGGAATTTTGAAGTTTATGCATGTGGTAATTCATGATGAATTGCCCATATGCATCAGTCAAGGATTGCAGAATAATATCGTTCTGCAGATCCAAGTCCTAACTTCACACCGAGCTTCTCAAGCTCTTCCATGTCCTTGATCATTCATCAGACAGTGATCTTGGACTGACTGCCCATCACGCATCTTAGCCTTAAAAAGTCATTTCGTGACTTGATACTTGGCTGCGCGACTCTGTTCACCAAACATCTCCTGCAGGTGAGCCAACATTTGGCGAGCAGTCCCGATATCTTCATGTTGGCGCTGGAGCTCATCAGACATCGAGCCCAACATGTAATATCTGGCCTTATTATCTTCGTCTATCCATTTTTTCAGAGATGCTCTCTGTTCAGTGGATGGACGGGCTGGTAAGGTGGGAGGGTCCTGGTCCAATACATGGGTTAACTTCTGAACCCAAAATAATTTTGTAGTTCCTGAGCCAATCTTTATAATTGGGTCCGGTCAGTCTATGTGTGTCCAGGATACGTGCCAATGGGTTGGACGCAGACATTTTTCTGTAGAGAGTCAAAGATTCTAGTTAGATACTGTAATTATGACTTGACCAATTTATTTAGGAAATTTTATTTTTAAACAAATTAGCTCCCACTATTTTCTCGGATCCCTACACTCCCTCTGTAGAGATGCAAAAATCTCCATGATTAATGATTTCTAGTGGGTGGTGCGGTCTCACCAACTGACTCATCACCTCACCTAACAGTTATTGGTGATGGGTTAGCCAATGAGTGAACAACTCTTGTTCAATGATTCTCTAATCATGGTGCACCCAAACTTGGTCTCTAATTCATGAATCTCACCGTATCCGAAATATTGATCCACTCCTTAGTTAAGTCAGACCCACCATTTGCATAGACTGGGATTCCTAATTGAGTCTCTCACCGTATCCGAAATATTGAGCCCAACTCATCCTCCAGCCCATAGCATCCAATGCCTAATAGACATGGTTGCATCTTCCCGGTGCAACTGAGCCACTGTATCCAGCCGAGAACAATCAACCCCGGGAAGGGCCCGCACATCTACAATGGTGGAAGACCTCAGACTTAATCTTTTCTTAGGGAGAATTGATTCAGGTCTCATTAAACTAGACTTGTCATAGTCATAACAATTATGACTAACCTAGTGGCATGGGTTAGCTCGGATTATTGACCACCTCAGATCAGAACTGTGTCAACAGATATGGCCAGGTAAGTGAGACCGGTGGAAGGAATATGCCATTAACTCGTACAAGAATGCATTCAGGTCGAGTAGCTTCCAATTAAAAACCAGTCGGTCGTATGTGCCAAACTTACCTTAGACACCAAATTGTTGAGTCAGAACCAATTGGGTTAGCCTACAATCCAGACTCTAACCTCTGAGCCTAATTAGGTCTTGCTTGATCGTGACTCGATCTTGACCCAGACTTAATCCTATTAGGCTGGTCAATTTAAGCATTGTTGATCCCATCTAACCAACTCTTGATTCGGTTTGATCAACCGCTTAGACCTAATTGAGCTACCCAAGCCCGAACCCAGTATTATGAATATGTCTTAGATCTGAAATTCTCAATTTTAGACCTAATTAATATTTCATAATCTTAATTCTTAATTAAGTAGGGTTCATAAACAAAATATGCACAATAAATCCTAGGGTTTCAGGATCTAGGGTTTTGCAGAAAGTAAGTTTTGGATTTCTGATTAAGGACGAACACGCAGCACCCCTACACATCATAAGAACACCCCATCGAATGGGAAGAGAGGGCCTTTAAACCCTTCTTCATTCTTATGACCGGACGGCCAAGAGGAATGCCTTAATCAGGAACATGCAATACTACAAAATAGTTTTAGATCTATATCATATATCTCATATACAAATTAGATCTAATCATGGCATATTTTGCATACATCTCATGTATCGAATCATGCATATTTTCAGATCTAAATTATCTCATAATAATCTAAAAAATTAGATTTAAATTGATCTAATCAAAATAAATTCTAATCTAGACAATTATGTAGAACTATTCTACAACTAGTCTAGACATGCATCAATCATATCTCATATGATGTTTAAAATTAAATAATTTTTATTTACTATTTTTTAGATGTTATTATAACCATTATAATATCAAAAAATAGTAAATAAATAGATCTAAAATATGATTTAATCAAATTAAATTAAAAACATGCAAGACTATTCTATAGAACTATTCTATTTTAGAACTAGTCATGCATATTTTCTAATCTTAGATCCAAATCATTTAATTTTAATTTTTTCTGATTTTAGATCTGATCACATCTCATGTGACATCTAAAATCACTTATTTTTTAATTAAAATAAATTTAAAATTAGATCTAAATACTTTTAGAACCTTGGCTCTGATACCAGTTGAAGGAAAATCCTGATTTTTCGGACCAGGTTCGTTCAGATCTGATCAGATCAAGAGATATATTTCAAAATTTTTTCTCTTTGATCTAGATCAGATCTAAGATATTTTAGATCTAATTCTTATTATTTTAATAATTAAAATAAAATTAGATAAATTAAATCAAATTTAATTTACCTTGAAGTGGGTAATCCTATTACCCGTTGATGATCCTGTAAGCAGCGGAAGGTTCTGGATCTAGCCACGCAAGTGCCTGGCCTCTACCGGTATCCACTCAGGCTGGATCTAGAGATCCTCTTCTTCTCTATCACATCTCCAAAAATTAGATCTGGATCTGATCTGGAGGATCTTCAAAACTCTTTTGAAGATCAGCAGTCGTCCTTTGCAGCAGCGCAGCCTTCTAGCTTTCAGTCGCCTTTCTCTGATCTGGATCGCACCAACCAAGGTCCAAAACTCCTTTTGGATGTGGAGAGGAGAGGGAGAAGGTGGCTTTGGCATGGAGGAGGAGGGGAGAAGGCAGCCTTGGGGCATGGAGAATTGAATTTTCAGATCTTAATTTGAGTTGGGCGCAGGGTCTTATTTATAGACTATGCTGTGATCCAACTCCTCTTCTTCCCAACCAATCACAACCCTTTGTGAAATCAGATCTAAATCTGATTGGTGGGAATAGAGTCCCTGGATTCCTCCTTAGAGGGTGCCTAAGACCAGTCAAAGTTGGTTCTTAGGAGAACTCTAATTGGAATCCAAAAAGGAGATGGAGTCCCTTGTCCAACAAGGGACTCCTAGGCGCCTCCAACTTGGGCACACGCCAAGGGTGGCGTGCGCCCTCCTCCTTGCCAGGTTCTGGCAGGGGGACAGGCCCCCACCAGCTCTCCAATAGGTGCATGACATGTGGTCAAAAGTCAAAGTATCAATGGTCAACATTTGACCAGTCAAAGGTCAGACTTTTGACCAAAGTCAAAGAACAAGAAATGGCAGGTGACCAAAAATGGCAGGTAATGTCTTACAAAATAAGACAACCTTTTCTGACTTGGACAACCTCCAGTCAGACCATATGAAGGCCTCTGATTGAGCACAAACTCCTTTGGCTCAGTCAGGACAACTTATTTATGATAGTAAAAGAAGAACGTTAGGTTCAATCGAGTGCTAGCACGATTTTCTTGAACCTAATTGAATCTCATTCAGATCAATTGAACTAGATCAGTTCAATTGATGATCACCAGATTCAAACCCTTGTTTGTGTGACCCAGTTAGGTTCAGTTCTGTATGGTAATGGGATATGTCATGATCTCTATCATCGACATCATCGAAACTCCTTTCGATGGATCAGAACTCTTCTGATTCGAACAGCTAGAATGATCGATCATCTAAATCATTCTAATTGCTCCCAAAATCCACCAGTGACACCTAGCAGTATATGGTGGCAACCCATCAGAGCTGAATGCGAACCTCTTGGTGCAGCTACCTGTGTGATTAAGTTCTTCTATCTTGAGCCCCGATCAGATTAGGGTTAAGGTGAACTCGTCAAACCCTAGTTTCTGTCATATGATGTAATCATTCGATTCAAGTCCGATGTGAAAATCTAAATAGAAACTCTTTCTATTATTTCACTCTGCCATGGCCATGGGCTTCTGGACTTGATTCTCATGATTCATCATAGGGCTGCTCCTCTACCACCGAGGTAGATAGATTCCATCTTGATGCAATCCAGTTCCTACAATGAACATGCTATAGCCAACATACACCTCAGGGTTCCATATGGCTAGGAGACCGAGTAATGGTGTAGTCAAACTATAACACCCTCAAGGTGAACTGCCGATGCACCTCAGGTCAAAGAACCAGACACACTACTGCAGCATCGAGTCAGTCATTGACGAGAAGGTAGACTCCCTAATGACTACTCGAGGTGGTCACGCTCAGTGCCCTCATTCTCTAACGAGTACCTGTACTCTCGCTTCGGTGTCTCCACACCATAGACTCAAGACTCATCTACTAAAGAGAAGCGATTGTACACCAACCTTCCGGATCAATCACCATCCTCGTGATGATCCTATGGTCGGGAGCATTTTATGAGTTAATAATGATTATTCATGTCTTAAATTTTCAACTCTTGAAAATATGAATTATCATTACCATTAACTCAAAGGATGTATCACAGACACTAAATACACATATGTGATAGAAAATAACCCATTTTATTGATATTAGTCAAAATTATAATTTTGCCCCTAGAAGTGTATTACAAGTGTCAGCCAATTTCTGGCTTCTAGGGCACATATATCTAACATTGATCATACTCTAGCTTTGCAAGTACTTGACTATGCCCAAAAGTCTTTTGTTGCTGAATTAGAAATTCAGTTAGTCCGGTACCAAAGCACAACGAGTTGCTTACAGGTCACTGCATGATCTCAAGTCAAAGAACTTATACCTATATCCCATCAAGATATTCTCGACAGCAGAATACTCTGGAGTTGGTCATGTTCAAAATGATTAATAAACCTATACATCTCAACTATATGCCATATCAGTATCTTCACACTGGCTTAGTTAAGACAAACTGAAGGAGAAATCCTGATTTCCTGGATCAGGATTCGTTCAGATCTGATCGGAATCAAGAGATATATTTTCAAAATTTTTTTCTCTTTGCATCTGATATTAAATCTAAAGATATTTTAAGATCTAATTTTATTAGATTCTAATAAATAAAAATAAATAGATAAATTAAATCTAAATTTAATTTATATCTAGATGTAGGATAATCCTATTACCCATTGATGATCCTACTGATTGCAGTGGAAGGTTCTGGATCTAGCCACGCAAGTGCCTGGCCTCTATCGGATATCCACTTCAGGCTGGATCTAAAGATCCTTCTTCCTTCTCTATCATCATCTCCAAAAAGTTCAGATCTGAATCTGATTTGGAAAGGATCTTCAAAACTCCTTCTCGAAGATCAGCAGTTAGTCTTCTGCGGCAGTGCTAGCCTTCTAGCTTTTCTCGTCAGCCTTTTTTTCATGGCTAGATTCGCACCAAACTGAGATCCCAAACTTCCCACTTTAGGCGTGGAGAGGAGAGGGAGACGATCAAAAGATGGCATGGAGGAGGGAGAGGGAAACAGCCTTGGGGCTTGGAGCTAAGAGAAACTCTCTGAAAGTTGGGCGTAGATAGGGTTTATTTATAGACCCTGCTGTGCCATGCAGTGCCACATCATCCCGGCCAATCGCATTACTTCATTCTATCAGATCTAAATCTGATTGGTGGATGACATCACCTGATCCAATCAGATAAGAGTCCCACTAATTCTTCCTTAGATGGTGCCTAAGACTGATCAAAGTCTATGGGTAAGGGTCACCTAAGTAGAATCCAAGAAGCAACCTAAAGTCCCATCCGTATGGGACTCCAGGCATCCCTATCCATGGGCGCACGCCATCCTAGGCATGTGCCCCTTCTTTCTAAATTCTAGTAAGGGGACAAGCCCCTATCTGCTCTCCAATAAGTGCATGACACATGGGCAGATGTCCAAGGGTCAAAGGTCAATGTTTGACCAAAGTCAAAGGACAAGAATTAGCAGGTGATGGAAAATGGCAGGTGTTATCTCAAATTTATCTCATAAATTAAAACAATCTATTTCTGACCTAGATAAGCTCCAGTCTGACCATGTAGAGGTACCTGGGTGAGCACAAACTCATTTGGCTCAGTCGAGACAACTTTTAATGATAGTAAAAGGAGAATGTTAGGTTTAATTGTGTGCTAGTATGATTTTCTTGAACCTAATTGAATCTAATTCAAATTAATTAAACTGGGTTAGTCTAATTGATAATATCTAGATTCAAACCCTTATTTGTGTGATCCAGTTAGGTTCAGTTTCATATGGTAATGGGATATGTCGTGATCTCCATCATCGATATCATCGAAACTCCTTTTGATGGATTAGAACTCTTCTGATTCAGACAACTAGAATGATTGATCATCTAAATTATTCTAATTGCTCCCAAAATCCACTAGTGACACCTAGCAATATATGGTGGCAAGCCATCAAAATTGAAAATGAACCTCTCGGTGTAGTTACTTGTGTGATTAAGTTTTTCTATCTGGAGCCCCGATTAGATTAGGGTTAAGGTGAACTCATCAAATCCTAATTTCTATCATATGATTTAATCATTCGATTCAAGTCCGATGTGAAAAACTTTAATAGAAACTCTTTCTATTATTTCACTCTGCCATGGCCATGGGCTTGTGGACTTGATTCTCATGATCATCATAGGGCTACTCCTCATCAACCAAGGTAGATAGATACCCTCTTGGTGTAATCTAATTCCTACAACGATCATGCTATAGCCAACATACACCTCAGGATTCCAAATGGTTAGGAGACCGAGTCATGGTGTAGTCAAACTATAACACCCTCAAGGTGAACTATCGATGCACCTCAGATCAAAGTACCAGACACACCACTGTAGCTTCGAGTTAGTCATCGATGAGAAGGTAGGCTTCCTTATGACAACTCGAGGTGGTCACATTCAGTGCCCTCATTTTCTAACGAGTACCTGTACTCCTACTTTGGTATCTCTACACCGAAGACTCAATACTTATCTACTATAAAGAAGCGATTGTATACTAATCTTTTGGATCAATTACCATCCTCATGACGATCCTACGGTCAGGAGTATTTTATGAGTTAATAAATAAAAATTTATGTCTTAAATTTTTAACTCTTGAAAATATGAATTATCATTATCATTAACTCAAGGAATGTATCACAGACACTAAATACACATTTGTGATAGAAAAATAACCCATTTTGTTATTTATAGTCAAAATTATAATTTTGCCCCTAGAAGTGTATTACAAGTATCAGCCAATTCTGGCTTCTAGGGCACACATATCTAACATTGAGTTCGTTGACTTCTGAGTCATATCCAATTTGTGAATCTTGTCTTCATGGCAAAATGACTAAGCTCCCTTTTGTAGGACATGAGAAAAGGGCCACGAATCTTCTTGCCCTAGTACATACTAATGTGTGCGGTCCATTTGATGTACCGGCTAGAGGCAACTTTGTCTACTTCATAACCTTTATCGATGATTTATCTTGGTATGGATATGTGTATCTTATGAGACACAAGTCTGAAGCTTTTGAAAAGTTCAAAGAATTCAGACATGAAGTAGAAAAGAAAATAAAAAAATCCATTAAGATTCTTCAATCAGATCGAGGAGGTGAATACCTTAGTCAGAAATTCTTGGACTATCTCAAGAAAAATGGCATAGTCTCTCAATGGACTCTACCAGGAACATCTCAACTCAACGGGATTTCAGAATGGAGAAATCGGACTCTATTGGATATGGTTCGATCCATGATGAGCTTCACAGACCTCCCTTGATTTTCTTTGGGGACACTGTCATTGTTAACTTCAATATATCTACTGAATAGGGTTCCCTCTAAAACCATTCCTACCACACCGTATGAGATATGGCATGGTAAGAAACCAAGTCTGAGTCATCTCAGAATTTGGGGTTGTCTGGCTCATGTCAAAAGACAACAAGCGGACAAGTTAGAGTTTAGGTCCTTCAGAGCTCGATTCATAGGATATCCTAAAGAGTCATTAGGATACTATTTCTACATTTCAGAAGACCACAATGTGATTGTGAGTCGACATGCCATCTTTCTTGAAAAATAGTTTATTCAAGATAGCGGACATTGGAAAGCAGATCAAGCTTGATGAGAAAGTCTCACAAGAGCAACGAGCTAAGGACCAATTGGAACCAAATCAGGTTAAGCCAATAAGAATCACTACCTCCTCCACCTCGTAGATCGGAAAGAGTTTTCGTCCCCCTGAAGAGATACTTAGGTATTATTTCAGAGGAAGTAGAGGAAATGTTCCTCATAGGTAATGGTGCTCATGGTGATGATCCCAAAACCTACAACGAGGCGATATCAGATATCGACTCCGAGAAATGGCTAGAGGCAATGAAGTCAGAAATTGACTCGATGCACTCAAACCAAGTCTGGACCTTGGTAGATCCACCAGAAGGTATAGTACCTATTGGGTGTAAATGGATCTTCAAGAGAAAGATTGGTGCAGATGGGAATGTGGAGACATTCAAGGCTAGATTAGTGGAAAAAGGTTATAGTCAACGCGAAGGCATTGACTATCAGGATACCTTTTCACCAATAGCTATGCTAAAATCCATCCGCATATTGCTTGCTGTTGCAGCCTATTTCGATTATGAAATATGACAAATGGATATGAAAATGGCATTCTTAAATGGATATCTTGAGGAAGATATCTATATGGAACAGCCGCTAGGATTTCACATCCAGTGATGATGATCACAAGGTATGCAAGCTGCAAAGGTCCATATATGGACTTAAGCAAGCATCTCGAGAGCTGGAACACTCGCTTTCAATGATGTGATCAAATTAGTTTGGTTTCATCAAGAACGAAGAGACCATGTGTCTTCAAAAAGGTCAGTGGGAGCGCTGTTGTCTTCCTCGTATTGTATGTGGATGACATCCTCCTTATTGGGAATGATATTCCCATGTTGACCATAGTTAAAATATGGTTATCTAAAGAATTCTCCATGAAAGACCTAGGAGAAGCATCCTTTATTCTAGGAATTAAGGTCTATAGAGATAGACTGAATAGGATGCTAGGACTTTCACAGAAAATGTACATAGAGGAAGTGCTAAAGAGGTTTAGCATGGAAAACTTTATGAGGGGTTTGGTACCCTTCAGACATGGCATTCATCTTTTCAAAAGGATGTGCCCTAGCACACCTAGGGAAATAGAACGCATGAGCAAGATCCCTTATGCTTCAGTAATAGGGAGCCTCATGTATGCCATGTTATATACACGATCTGATATAGCCCATGCTGTGAGTGTCACAAGCAAATATCAGTTGAATTTAGTTGAAGAACATTGGACTTCTATGAAATGTATCCTTAAGTACTTGAGAAGAACTAAGGATATATTGTTAGTCTTTGGTAATTAAGAACTCCAAGTCTAGGGGTATACAGACTTGGATTTTATGTCTGATGTAGATGATCGAAAGTTGACATCTGAGAGTCTATTTGTGTGCAATGATGGAGCTATCAATTGAAAAATTTTTAGCAGACAGTGATAGCAGATTCCACCATAGAAGTAGAATATATCGCTGTGTCAGAAGTTGCAAAGGAGCCATTCTGGTACAAGAAGTTTACCACAAAAATCAGAGTAATGCCATTAGATGCCATGCCTTTGTACTGCAACAACAATGGCGCCATAGCCCTTGCTAAGGAGCCGAGGTCTCACCAAAAATCTAAGCACATCGAGTGGTGATACCATCTCATCTACGATTACCTCGAGAAGGGTTATGTCGAGGTCAAGAAAGTCGACTCCGTAGATAATGCGGCGAACCTACTTACAAAGTCGTTGGGCCAATAGAAGATTGAAGCCCATCTTGAGAAGATGGGACTTAGATTTGTAGCTAATTGGCTTAAGGTCAAGTGAAAGTTTGTTAGATATGTGTGCCCTAGAAGCCAGAATTGGCTAACACTTGTAATACACTTCTAGGGGCAAAATTATAATTTTAACTATAACTAATAAAATAGGTTATTTTCTATCACAAATATGTATTTAGTATCTGTGATACATTCCTTGAGTTAATGGTAATGATAATTCATATTTTCAAGAGTTGAAAATTTAAGACATGAATTTTTATTTATTAACTTATAAAATGCTCCTGACCGTAGGATCGTCATGAGGATAGTGATTGATCTAGAAGGTTAGTGTACAATTGCTTCTTTATAGTATATGAGTCTTGCGTCTACAGTATGGAGACATCAGAGTGATAGTATAGGTACTCGTTAGAGAATGAGGGCACTGAGCATGACCACCTCAAGTAGTCATAAAAAAGTCTACCTTCTCATGGATGACTGACTCGAAGCTGCAGTGGTGTGTCTGGTTCTTTAACCTGAGGTGCATTAGCAGTTCACCATGAGGGTGTTATAGTTTGACTATACCATGACTCGATCTCCTAGACATTTTGAATTCCGAGGTGTATGTTGGCTATAGCATGTTAATTATAGAAATTGGATTGCACCAAGAGGGAATCTATCTACCTCGGTGGATGAGGAGCAGCCCTATGATGATCATGAGAATCAAATCCATAAGCCCATGGGCATGGCAGAGTGAAATAATAGAAAGAGTTTCTATTAAAGATTTTCACATCAGACTTGAATCGAATAGATCTAATTAATTTTTAATTTGATTAAAATTTTATTAGATTAGGCTAAGCCTAATTTGGTTGGATTTAATCTGATTTAATTGGGTCTAGATTAATTGGTTTGGTTGAAAATAATTAGGACCAAGTCAAGTGAACTATGAATTCAAATTTTTCCATGCGCCACCATTTTTGACTTTCCACTCTACTTCCTATGCCCTCCCTTTTGTTTGTCGAATATGTTTTGAGAAATAAAAATATGCATGTAGAAGGAGAGTGCTTCTATGTGTTAAACATAAGGGAGGGGGTGTTGGATAAGGATAAGAGGCTCATTTGATTTTTGGAATCGAGTGGTTAAAACCTCTCAACCACTCGACCCTTATCATTTTCCATGCACTTTTCTCATGGTATTCATGTCAATAAATTATGAAAATTTTTGTGTGTGTAGAAGAAGGGGTTAGCATTATGTGGTAAAAATTTTAAAGTATTTAGGCATCAATTCTAGATAAAAAAATCTTGGAGTAAAGGTGAATAGGATCCTGTAGCACTTTTCTTTACCTTTATGCCTCTCTTCTCTTATGATTTTTACCTCTAAGGATATCCTATTTTTTGATATGATCTAAATAGAGATTATAGATATAAAATTTATCTTTCCATGAAAACTTATTTTATAGAAAAACTCCATATAGAGAGGGTGTGATAGGATTTTTAGTGTGTTAGGGTTTTTGGGCCGAGTGAAATCTTAGATTTAGAAATCTGGGTTCGGATGAAGAGATCGAGTGTTGTGAGCATCAGATCAGCACCAAATTTGAAAAATATCTTCATCATCCACCAATATTTATGTTCTAATTTTCTAAAATATCTAAAAAATAAGAAAATATATGATCAATTGGATCGATCATGATTAGCCATCGAAGATCCTGACGAGGAGCTAGCACTCTAGTAGGGCTGATCGAGATCAGGAGCTCTATGTGGACCAACAGTAAAGTCAGATATGTATGTGGTTGTGACATGATACTAGAGTATTATTTGATGGACTCAAATTATAGTGATCGACTACTTGCAAAAAGGTATTGTGTTCTGAGCACGTAGATGTAGTAAATAGTTTATTACATAATTTTATTTTCAGATCTATTGATGTATGCATGCATATTATGTTTAGATCCTAATGTGTAGGGTTAAATAATCTGATATGACTAATAGATAATTAATTAGATTAATTATTTTTTGCTGCATCATTGCTATTTTTGAAATATGTTTTGAAAGTAGCATGGCAAACCCTGCACTATTTTCTTACATAGGTGTGGGTCGGTTCATGCCGTGTATGAAACCAGACTCATGCGGAGACCTTCCTGGATGACTGCGGGGAGCTCGGCTGCTGGAGGAGTCAGGAAGGAGTTCATCCACTAGAGGCGTCTGGAAAGAGTTTGGCTCTAGGAGGAGTTCGACTGTATTGGTAATATGCACTCTTTCCAAATGGATCGGCAAGATCGTCGGTGATTAGCCAAGCAATCAAGAAAGTACTTCTTAGAGATCTCTACAGAAGCATGATCAACTAAATCAAGAAATAGATAAGAAGAGAAGAAGAGATTTCTTGGAGAAAAGAGCTTTTATTCAGTATATTTCAGCATACTTACAACCTTGACCTATTTTCAGTATATATACTTTATAAAGGATCAAGCTCAAGCTCATAGAAAAACTTTCCAAACCAAAACAATCTACGTACATAAAATAATAACCCACGAAAATTGAGTTGGCCTAGTTTCAGACTGAGTCAGCTAACCTACGACTAGGTCGACTCAGTCCCAGACTGAGTCAACCTAGTTGTGTATCGTGTCAATAGTCCAAAAATGCTACTCTCTATCTAGATTTTTCTCTAAGATCTAGCCGACCTAGTCCTGGACTGAGCCAACCCAGTTCCTAACTGAGTCGACTCAATCTCAGAGTGAGCCAGCCTAATTTTTGAACTTTACTATTGAGACTGATTCTTCTATTGACTCACTCCCATCTTCCCATGATCTATCTTCTCATATTTTTAAAACTTGGGAGTGCCACTTCTGAGCTCACATTCTTCACCTTGGTGCTTCCAAGTCCTTGTAAACTCATCTCTTCTCAATAGATCCATCCATGCCACACATCTCTGAAAGCTGTCTCTGGGGAGTACCTTCGTGAGTGCATCAGACTGATTCTCTTTGGTATGGACCTTCATCAGTTCCACTTCACCTTCCTCCACCAGCTCTCTGATCCTATGGTACCTCACGTCTATATGCTTTGTGCACACATGATAGGCTGGGTTTTGTGCCAACAATAGAGCACTTTGACTATTATTGAATAGTGTAATCTTACTCTGCTCTACCCCCAACTCATCAATCAGCCTCTTAAGCTAAAGGTCTTCCTTTGCAGCCTCTGTTATACCAATGTACTTGGCCTCTGTGGTTGACAAGATCGTGATTGACTGAAGGGTTGATCTCCAAGACATCGGTCCACCATGCATGTAGAAGAGGTATCCAGTAGTAGAGCTCCTTGTATCAAGATCACCAGCATAATTTGCATCAACAAATCCTTCCAGAGGACTTGAATCTTCACACATCTTCACAGATTGTTCTCCAAATCCTCCCGACTACCCACCAAATGCCAAACCATAATCTCTTGTTCCATGCAGATATCTCAATATCCATTTTAATGCTTTCTAGTATTCCTTCTCAGGGTTAGCCATCTATCAACTAAACGTGCTCATAGCATGTGCTATATCTGGTGTACAGCACACCATAGTATACATCACATTACCTACAGCATTTGCATAAGGGACTCATTCCATGTACTCTCTCCTCTTTTGACTAGGTCACTGTAACTTGGAGAGAGACATATGGCTCGGCAATAGCATCTCTGTAGGTTTGGTTTTCTCCATCCCAAACCTCTCCAGAACCTTTTGGACATACTTTTCTTATAATAAATGGAGTACTTCTTTGCACCTATCTCTATAAATCTTCATTCCAAGGATTTTCTCAGCTGGACCCAAATCTTTCATCTCAAATTTAGATAATAATGTCCTTTTTAACCTTTTCATAGCATCCATGCTTCTACTAGCTATGAGCATATCATCTACATACAATAATAGGTATAGGACATCCTCCTCATCTATATTCTTGATGTAGATACAACAATCATGTTCACATCTGTTGAAATTCAGGCTCAAGACAAAGCTATCTAACCTTCGATACCACTAACGAGGGGATTGTTTCAAGCCATACAAAGACTTCCTAAGTAAACACACCTTTTCTTCCTATCCCATCTCCATGAAATCATCTGGCTGCTTCATGTAGATTTTTTCTTCTAAAGTTCCATGAAGGAAGGCCACCTTCACATCTATCTGTTCCAATTCCATGTTATGCTGTGCCACTAGTGACAGCAAAATTCGAATAGATGTATGACACACCATAGAAGAGAATATTTTTACGTAGTCAATTTCTTTCCTTTATGAGTATCCCTTTGCTACCAGCCTTGCTTTGAATCTGACTCCATCTTGTTCTGAAGGTGCTTCTTTCTTTGTAAACACCCACTTTGAGTCAATAGGTGAAGCACCCTCTGGAAGATCCACCAGTTACCATGTCTGATTCTTCTTAAGTGATTCCATCTCCTCCATCATGGCCTGCATCCATGAATCATGATCCTCACTCTCTGACTGGCCACCACTATTCATCTTTGTTTTTCTAGTTTCATCTATCCCAGACCTCCTCAAGATGCTCTTCTCATCAAAGATAACATCCCTACTGATCACTGACTTTTGTGCCTGAGAGTCCCACAACAGGTACCCCTTGACTCCTTGTGGATACTTTATGGATGTCATCTTTTGAGATTTCGGATCCAATTTGCTCCTCTTGATTTCCTCCACATGTGCATAGGCTGTGCAACCAAAGACTTTCAGATAGCCAAGCTCTACCTTTTTCCCACTCTAGACCTCTTTTGGAATGCCTCTATTCAGCTTATAATGAGGGGATCTATTCATAAGAAAATAAGAAAAAGTTAGAGCATCACCTCAAAAGGACTTTGAGAGTGATGTCTGCAGCCTCAAACTTCATGCCTTCTCGATCACTCTTCGGATCATCCTCTTCGCGACACCATTCTGCTGAGGAGTCATCCTCACCATGTAATGGTGTTTGATGTCATTTTTCTCACAGTACCTCCTAAACATCAGGCTAGTATACTCTCCTCCATTATCCAACCTCAGATACTTTACCTGTCTCCCTGACTCCTTCTCTACTTCAGCTCTCTAGGCTCTGAATCAAGCAAACACCTCTAATTTTTCTCTGATCAGATAAATGCACACCTTACTTGAGAAATCATCAATGAAAGTAACAAAGTATTTTGCCCCATCTCTAGCTGATGTAGGAGCTGGTCCCCACATATTCGAGTGCACTAAATTCAACACTCCCTTGCCGCACTTGGTACTTCTGGCAAACTTCATCCTATGCTGTTTGCCAAAGATACACGGCTCACAAAAATCTATGCCCTCCTTCTTTAGGGCTAGGATCATACCTCTTCTGCTCAGTTCTGTGAGCCAATGGTCACTCGTATGACCCATCCAATAGTATCATAATTGATATAAAATCTGCTCCTCCTATGCCATTGCTAGCACCTCTGCACTATCATTTACCACTGAGCCTTCCATTCCATAAAGATTGTTGCTCAGTCTTCTATCTCTCATCACCACCAAAGCTTCCTTAGAAATTTTCAGACATCCACTCCCAACCTGGCTACTAAAAGCATAACCCTGCTCCACCAAGTAGCCCAAAGAAATCAAATTCTTTTTCGACTCCGGTATATGCCTGATATTTAGTAATATATGAATGATTCCATCGTACATCCTCACCCTGATAGAGCTAATTTTAGTTATTTTGCATAGGTGATCATCTCCAAGACTAATACTTCCACCATCGGCCTTCTGGTAGGTAGCAAACCACTCCCAATGAGAAGTATAGTGGTGCGAGCATGCTGAATCTAATATTTACATAGTATCGCACTCTGTGAATCCATCTGATACAACTAGTAGATCTTCTCCACTACTCACAAAAGCTCTATCATCTTCTTTGCTGGCCTTCCCTTTTTTTCATCTTAAAAGGGGACAATCTCTCCTCAGGTGTTTAGGCTAATGACATTTATAACATTTCAATATCATCTTCCTCTGATCGTGAGACTTTGACCTACCCTTGGATTTTCCTCTTGTCTTCTCATTTGGTCTTCCCTATCTTTCATTCACAGCCAAGATCTCAGACTTAGGATTTTCCTTGCAGATCTTCTCCCTTTGCCCATTTGATCTGAGCACACCAACAACCTCTTCATAGTTTAGGGTCTCCTTTCCATAAACTAGAGTTGTTATGAGACCATCATACAAACCTGGGATAGAACATAATAATAGCAATGCCCGATCCTCCTCGTCGATCTTCACATCCAAACTCATCACCTCAGAACACACCTGATTGAACCTTTGGATATGTGCAACAAGATCTCGGCCTTCAAGCATCCTCAGACTATACAGTTATTTCTTTAACCATAGCTTATTTGTCATGTTCTTCTCCATGTATGTGTTCTTCAGTCTCTCCCAGAGCCCCTTTGCCATAGTCTCTATGCAAACCTCGGACAAAACCTGATCGATCAAGCACATCCAGATTTTGCTAAAAGCAATTTCCTCCAGCTCTTCCCAATCCTCAGCACTGATCTCTTTCGATCTTTCTTTTTTCAGGACCTTGTAGATCTTCTGCTGAACCAACAAGTCCTTTACTCTTTGCTGCCATAGGGTAAACTTTTTCTTACCGTCAAACTTTTCAAAATCTATCTTGAATCCACTTGATCCCATGATTTCAAATAAGTTAAGAATAGATCCCTAACATCCTTCACAATCTACACCAGTAAAACTATCCTTCACAGAAGATCTAACTAACCCTAAATCCTATTTCCAAACTTTTGTATCACCATTCCTCCGTGTAAACAATCTCCAGCTCAATCTAGAGACAACCATGAAGCAAACTATAAGTTTTAGGATAAAACCTAATGTAATAGATCCTAGATGTAGTAAATCCTAGGTGTCTTCCTTCCTTCCATGCAACACCACTCTGATAACAGATGTTGGAAATATGCGCTCTTCCCACATGGATTGACGTGGCCGTCGGTGATTAGCTAAGCAGTCAAGAAAGTACTTCTTAGAGATTTTTGCAGAAGCATGATTAAATAAATCAAGAAATAGAGAAGAGATTTTTGAAAGAAAATAGCTTTTATTCAGTATATTTCAACACACTTACAATTGTGACCTATTTTCAGTATATATACTTTACAAAGGGTCAAGTCTAAGGTCATAGAAAAACTCTCTAAATTCAAACAACCCATGTACATAAAATAATAACCCATAAAAATTGAGCTGGCCCAATTTTAGACTAAGTCGGCTAACCTGCGACTAGGTTGGCTCAGTCCCAAACTGAGTCGACCCAGTTATGTATCATGCCAATGCCCAAAAATGCTGTTCTCTGTCTAGATTTTTCTCTGAGACCTAGTTGACCCAGTCCTGAACTGAGCCAGCCCAGTTTTGAACTAAGCTAGCTTAGTCTTAGAGTGAGCCAACCTCGTTTCCAAACTTTACTATTAAGATTGATTCTTCTTTTGGCTCACATCAATCTTTCCATGACCTACCTTCTTATATTTTCAAGACTTGGGAGTGCCACTTCTATGCTTACAGGCCACTGGATGAGTTCGGCCATTGGAGGAGTCTGAAAGGAGTTCGATTACAAGAGGAGTCCATAAGAAGTTTGACTGTAGGAGTCTGAAAGGAGTTCGACCGTCGAAGGAAGAATTCTCGATCGAAGCTCTTTCGTGATTATCAGTTACATTAGGCTAAGCATCAGACTGAACTTTGATGAAAATGAGATTTATCCCCAACAATACCTATGAGATCTAAAACCTTAAAATCTTAATCAAAAATATTCCTAGTCGATGGAATATTGAGTTGGAGATCAATGTTTCTGAAAAGACTGGCATATCCTGTGTATGCTCAATGGAGAAGATAATTGATCTCACTATCACTTGTGTTTGACACTAATACAAGGACATGGGTCTTATTAGAGAGTGAGTTTACTAAATTGATCTGACCTAAGAATAACTGATGGAGTCTTATGTACTTGTCAACAAATAATTCTCATAGTGGGAGTTGTGCATGTAATTCTTTGAGCTGAGATTGCCATAAAACCTTATACACATGAATCCATATTTTGGTTTATACTCATTCATGACTTAATCTTGTATGGGATGTTCTGAATATGGTGGATTGCATATAGAGATTTTGAGTAGGTCAACATGGACTCAATCACTCCCAATAAGAGGAGATTGCATCCTACCTACTTAAATCGAATGATGATTCAAGAAGACTTTGATCAAAGAATGATAAAAATTAAAAATTATTTATAATATTTTATTAATCAAATCATCATTATATATTTAAGAAAAATATGAATATGATATTGGATTTGACATATTTCTATATCCAAAGTTATATTCGGTATGCAGGGTTATCGTAGGATCAAGTTGCACGGTAACCTTTCATTGAAAGTTATTTTTAGTATTTGTTTCTATTGATGATAAATCCACTCCTACTGAAGTTCAGCAAGATATCCAACCTTGGGGTAATCCCATTTGACTATGGTGACCATGATTGAATTTCAACCAGCGTGAATTCTAGCTTCAATTCACTCTAGGACGGCCGACCTCATACCCGTGCATGCCGAATGATCTTCTCAGCTTTGATTATCAGATCTTTTAGATAACTACAAAGTCTGAAGGGCATCTTGAACCTCATTCGGGCAAACTTGAACAGTGAAGATAGTCACCTAAATAGTTAGCTAAGTATTTGGCCAAGTGTTCGATCCCTGCATAGTCCAACTTGGCCGACCTCGAAGCTGGCCGAGCTCTTTTTCAATTAGATCTCTATCAAGCCAAATCTTACTATTATGATTGGGTCCGACGTCAAGAGTCCTCAACTAGCAGAGCTTCTCCTCAGACAAAATTCCATACCTTGCTGTAAGTGGCAGATCTTGGCATTCCTATGCCAAGAACCTTGGGTGTGCAGACCAGAATAAATCCAAACTTCAACCCTACAGAGCCTGGACACAATCCTAAATCGGTGAATCCATCACCCTTTCAACTCTCCAACCAAAATAATTTGAAGATAGTTGAACTTCAAAAGTGCAGTTAAGGCTCACTAGAGCATTATGAGCGTGTCCGCCTATCCTAGCTATCGACTAGCCCCTGAATGCTATTGATCTAGATGAGCTCCTTTCGACCACCAAACAGACTTCTTCCTATCACCGAACAGACTCCTTCCAATCAAACTCCTTTCTATCAAAGTCCCCTTTTGGTGGCTGAGCTAACTACCTTACATTTCGAGCATCGATTGAGCAGACTTTGATAGTAGAAGAACCTTATCGTCTACACTAGTTCAACTCCCAATCCAGTGAATGTTCGCCAACCTATGGACAACCTCAAAAATGGCCAAACCTCTCCAGAACTACTGGGGCATATAGCTCTTAACAGTTTGCTCACAAGTGTAATAGTCCTGACCAAACTATGGCTATTAATTTCTATCAGATTGGCAAGTCACGATAATGAACACCAACCTTTGTAATAAACTTCACATGGCTCCGAACGACCTCCTAACAGGCAGTTATGATTGTTGCCATCAGTTTGTTATGAGCTCTACCTATATAAGGGATCCTCTAGATATGTTTGAAGAAAAACAACTTTTTTTGCCCTAGGATCATTTAGATTTGAGTATATTTATAGGGATATTTTAAAATTTTTTTCTACTTAATGTAATCAAATCTGAGACATCTTGAATCTAATCCTATAGATTTGATATTAAAATAAAATAATTAAATCATATTTAATTTCATACCTTGTTTGAGTAATCTGATTATCTTGTCGATGATCTAGATGTTTTCGAGGTTCTGGATCTTAGCCACGCAAGCATCTGGCCTCTACTAGTATCCACTAGAGCTGGATCTGAAGGTTTTCTACTTTTGAATCACAACTTTAGAGATCAGATCTAGATCTAATCTGAAAAACCTTCAAAAGATTCTTTAAAGGCAGCACGTTCGTCTCTTAAGCGAAAGCTGTCTTCTTCCTGGTCTATGCATCAAATCTCCTTGAAACTTTACTGAAATTGTGCACAACTCCTTGGGTGTGGAGAAGGGAGAGAGAGGATCAGAGGGAGGCATGGAAGAGAGGAGGGGCAGCCTTGCAGCATGGTGGATGGGCAAAAGATTTTTAACCCTAGGCGTAGATAGGATTTAAATAGACTCTGCTGCACCATGCAGTCCCACATAGTTCCGACCAACCATATTGCTTGGATTGATCAGATCATAATCTGATTGGTCAGGTGTTGTCATCTAATCCAATCAGATTAGAGGCCTCTTAAAGCCCTCCAAAGGTGGCGCCAATACTAGATAGAGATAAAGACTTAGGTGCCTAACAATTTGAACTCATCAAGCAACCCCTGGAGTCCAATCTGTATGGGACTCCTCCCTTTTCTCCATGTGTGCATGCCAACTAGGGCATGCACACACTTTTGTGCATGGAATCCAAGGGGATGTGCACCCCAAGGAGATGTCCAAAGAGGGTGCATGCCCCTGCCTCTTTCTTTCCTGCATTGAGACATCTAATGTCTCAGCAATGACAGGAAATCGCAGGTGGCAACAAGATTTAGCAGGTCTTATCTTATTTCCATCAAATGGATTAAAACAATCCTTTTTTAATCTGGACAAGCTCTAGTTAGACTAAGATAAGGTTCCTGAGTGAGTCCAAACCAATTTTGGCTCATTTGAGATGAACCAAAATGATTACAAAAGGAGAATGTTAGGCTCAATCGCGTGCTAGCATAATTTTTTTTAACCTAATTGGATCTAATCCAAATCAATCAAACTGGGTTAGCCTAATTGATGACATCCAAATCTAAATTTTTATTTGTGTGATCCAGTTAGGTTCAGTTTCATATGGTAATGGGATATGTCATGATCTCTATTATCGACATCATTGAAATACCTTTCGATGGACCAAAACTTTTTCGATTCATACAATTAGAATGATCGATCATTAGGATCATTCTAATTGCTCCCAAAATCCACTAGTGATACCTAATAGTATATGGTGGCAAGCCATCAGAATCAAAAATGAACCTCTCAATGCAGTTACCTATGTGATTGGGTTCTTCTATCTTGAACTTCGATAGGAATAGGGTTAAGGTGAACTCGTCAAACTGAATATCCATCATATGAATTAATCATTCGATTCGAGTCTGATGTGAAATTCTAATAGAAACTCTTTCTATCATCTCCAAACTACCATGGCCATGGGCTTATGGACTCAATCTCATGATCATCATAGGGCTACTCCTCATCTATCGAGGTAGATAGATTCCTTATTGGTGCAATCCAATTTCTACAATGAATAAGCTATAGCCAACATGCATCTCAGGGTTTCGAATGGCTAGAAGATTGAGCTATGGTGTAGTCAAACTATAACATCCTCAAAATAAATTGCCAATACATATTAGGTCAAAGAACCAGACACATCACTATAGCATTGAGCTTGTCATGGACGAGAAGGTAGACTCCCTTAAGACTGCTCAAAGTGGTCATGCTCAGTGTTCTCATTCTCTAACGAGTATCTATACTCTCACTTCTGTGTCTCCACACAATAAACTCAAGACTCATCTATCCTAAGAATGCAATCGTACACCAACCTTTCAGATCAATCATCATCTTCGTGACAATCCTATGGTTAGGAGTAGTTTATGAGTTAATTATGAAAATTCATGTCTTAAATTTTTAACTTTTGAAAATATGAGTTGTCATTACCATTAACCCAAAGGATGTATCACAAACACTTTAAATATACACTATGATAGATAATAACCCTTTTATTAATTTATAATCAAAATTATAAAATTGCCTGTAGAAGTGTATTACAAGTGTTAGCCAATCTGGCTTTTAGGATAAACATCCAGCAATGTTCTCTCTAAGCTCTCATTCTCTACTTGATACTCTATTCATTCTCTCCTGAGCACTCTATTCTTGTTGGTTGGAGGACTAACTTGAGCATCGAAGGGTCCTACTAGAGCCAGCCAACTCTGGTCAGGAATTCTTCTTGCAGGTCCCATCGATGGCCTCATCTCTTCCCACTCTAGTGACTCCAGCATCAGTACAGTTTTCTGCACAAACAGGATTGGTACTTGAGGAAGGATCCTTGAGCTCTTATTCTAAAAGGAGTGCTCAGTCGATCTCATTTTCTATCCCTTATTCTCAATCCCTTCAGTTCCTTTCATCTGATTTTCATTTGCCTTTGAAAGATGTCACCAAGGAAGGCTCCTACCCGCGATCTACTACCTTCGCCGCCAGATGTGAACAAGACCCACTCACTCCAATCCTCTCACTGATGCCCCAACCTCCTCCACCAACAGTCATAGTAGATCTGACGTAATTCAACCTACTGATCCAGCAGGTTAAGGGCCTCACCAAAGTAGTGTAAGCCATGTAGCAACCCCCAGCACCGGTCCAGCTAGAGGAAACCTTGCTGGAATACCAAGATTCGATGCATGGAAGGCATCCCTAGGGAAGCCAGTCGATAACCCTTGGGAAGGGGAAGCAAAGAGCAGCGAGCCCCTATTCTGACCATGACTCCACCTTCGAAAGATTCCTACCGCTATTCGGCCAGAGGACCCTTGAGATTTATGATCGAGAAGATCTTCTTGATCAAAAACTTCAAGAGATGAATCAATGGATTGAGGAGCTCCACCATGCTGCCCATCGATGACATTTACACTGACCCCCCATTCTTTCTTTAAAACATGCAAGAGTCCATCCTGTCGAACTTCAAACTTTCTTAATTTGAATGTTATGATGGGACCTCAGATCTGGTTGACCATCTTGAGACCTTTCGGATCATGATGCAGCTTCATGGTGCACTAGATGCCATTCTGTATCAAGCTTTTTCCTCAACTCTAAAGGGAGCAGCAAGAAATTGATACTCAAACCTCAAGTCGGGTATGATCTACTCCTTTGATCAAATGAGTCATTAGTTTGTGGCTTACTTCATAAGCAGCTGACATCCAGGGCAAAGCTTGGACTCCCTCATCAACATCAAGCAGAAGGAAGGAGAGTCCATACGAGCTTACGTCAACTGTTTCAAGGCTACTGTGCTATAGGTCTGAAACTTAGACTAGTCCATAGCCATGGCCACATTGAAGGACAGTCTTTAGAAGAATGATCTCCGATCCTCCCTAGAGAGAAAATATCATAAAAATTTTGCTGATATGCTGGCCCAAGTTAAGGGTTATGCCCGGATAGAAGAGGCTTTTAAGATAAAAGATGATGATGCCATGAAAAAGTGGTAGATAAGCGAATCTAGCAAGCCTGTAGTTGCTGAGAAGTCGAGTGAAGCTCGACCACACTCCAAAACTCCTCTTGAGTACCGACAAGCTCGGACTCCATACCAAGCTCGTCAGTGAAAGAGCTTTGATCGAAGGGCATGACAAAACTTCCATCCACGAAGATTCCATAACTATGCTCCCTTGAATGCTTTAAGGGCAGAGTTACTAATGAAAATTAAAGAACAATTGCCAAGGCCAAAATAGATGCAGTCCACCCTACCAAGCGCAATCCTAATAAATACTACTTCTACTATCATGACCATAGTCATAATATGAAGAATGTATCCAGCTCTAAGATGAGATTGAGGAGCTCATCAAGCATGGCTGGCTTCACCAATTTTTGCGACATCGGCTTGAAGGAAGGGAAGATCAACTAAGGGCGCTACCATAACCAGAACTGCCTAGGAGGAAAGAGCAGTAGGAAGATCGGCCACCACTTGGGATCATTAATATTATCATTAGAGGACTTTGGAGGGAGAAAGCTAGTGGATTGATAGAGCCAATAAAAAGCAGAGGATGGAAAAACCCATCACTTTTACTAAAGAAGATGCTCATGGGGTTCAATTCCCACATAATGACGTAGTTGTAGTTGCTTTAAATATTGCTGACTATGATATATGCTGCATTCTAATTGATAATGGAAGCTCTACTGATGTTTTGTCTTACGATGCTTTCTCAAAGATGTCACACCTAGTAGTCGCTTAGGATCAATGAACACCCCATTGGTGGGCTTCACTGGTGATGCTGTACTAGTGGAAGAGATAATAACACTGACCGTAGTGGCAGGGCGATATCCCAAGCAATCTAAGGCACAAGTCAATTTTTTGGTGGTAAGAGCCTCTTCCACTCATAATGCAATCCTAGGCTGACCTAGTTTGAATGCACTTTAAGCCATGGTATCAACATATTACTTAAAAATAAAGTTTCCAACAAATTATAGGATAGGTGAAGTTTGGGGAGATAAAGCTTTAGCAAAACACTGCTATATAGTTGCCTTACAAGGTGGAGGACAACTTGACCTTTGTCTAGTGGATGGACTTGACGTCCATGATGATCTAATTGAAGAGCAAGGCGAGCCTATGAAAGATCTTATTGTAATTCCTTTGAATGATGGGAACAAGGAACACATTGTATAAATTGGCTCCAACCTGGGAGAAGAAGTTCGAAAGCAGCTCATCACCTTTCTTCAAAGAAATGCTATTATTTTTGCTTGGATCCCCATAGATATGCTCGAAATTGATGCAAAAGTGATGGAGCACCATCTGGCTATTGATCCCAAATGTCAGCCAGTAGAGGAGAAGATGCACGGCTATGCACCTGAATGATAGAAGGCAATTATGGAAAAGGTTGATATAATTTTCAAGGCTGGATTCATTTGAAAAGTATCCTACCCGAATTGGATCTCCAATGTGATCCTCGTGAAGAAGGCGAATGGCAAATGAAGGATGTGCATAGATTTCAAAAAGTTGAACGAAACTTGCCCAAAAGATAGCTACCCCCATCCCATAATTGATCAGTTGGTGGATGCCACCTTGGGCCACGAGCTTCTTACTTTCATGGATGCCTTCTTTGATTATAATCAAATCTAGATGGCACTAAAGGATGAGGAGAAAACTACTTTTATTATTGATCATGATCTTTATTGTTATAGGGTTATGCCCTTCAGGCTTAAAAATGTAGGTGCGACCTACAAGTGCCTAGTGAACAAGATCTTCAAGGAGCAGATCGACCGTAAATGAAGGTTTATGTAGATGACATGCTTATCAAGAGCCGATTTTCCTCAAAATGTATTGCCGATCTTGAAGAGACCTTCAGTGCACTATAAAAGTATAAGATGAAGCTAAATCCGATCAAGTATGCCTTTGGAGTAACTTTGGAAAAATTTTTGAGGTTCATGGTATCGTAGTGTGGAATCGAGGCCAACCCAAAAAAAATTTGAGCCATTCAAGAAATTACTACCCCGAAGACAATAAAAGAGATCCAGCACCTAACAAGGATGGTGGCAGCTCTAAATCACTTAATTTCAAGATTGGTTCAGTAGTGTATGCAATTTTTCTAAGTGCTTAAACAGCCAAATAACTTTTGCTGGACTCTAAATGCTAACAAGCATTTGAGGAATTAATGAACTACCTTGGCTCACCTCTTCTATTTTCCAAACCCGAACCTAAAGAAAAATTATTTTTTTATTTGGTAGTCTCTCCTGTGGCCCTTGTACCGGTCCTAGTCAAAGAAGAGATGAAAGTGCAGAGGCCGATCTACTACATGAGCTGAGTTTTGAGAGACGCTGAAACCAGGCATACCAAGTTAGAAAAACTAACTTATGCCCTATTGATTATAGCTCGAAGACTCCAACCATATTTTCTATTGGGATATCAGCTACTCTGATACCACTTGTTAAGGATCTAGTACCAAGATATTATGGTAAGAAAAAAAAAATAAAATAAGAATATAACCAAGTACGTGGATCAACCCAAAGGCTTGCCTCCACAGGGCCTGTAAAACTTCACGATAAAAAAGGAAAAGATACAAGAGGAGACTACCCACTCTTAACAAGAAGTTATCCTTACCAAACTCTCTCTTGGAGATCCCGTGAAGCGATCGCAGTCTACTGCCTAGCTATCTACCCAAAGTCCCTGCTCCTGCTGTCAACTGGCATCCTCTCTCTATTCTCTATCATATTTTAGGACCTTTTTAAGCTACTATCAAGCCACACCCTCTATTCATGGATTGCTCCAGGCCTTTTAAAAGCCTCTATCCGTGTCCTGGTAGGATTCCCAGCCCATTTCAAAGTCAAAAAATCACCCCTACCATCAGATTGCGATCGCAACCATCCATGGCTGCTGGATCATGCAAAACTACATCTCTATGAGTGTAGACTATGATAAAATACTTGTAGACCTCTTAAGGGTCTACAGGTGCTGGTCCATGGTAGACCATGAAGGAACTAGATCTAGAATTTTAGGGCTCGATCTTGAAATTTTTTCAAGATTAGGCAACCAAAGACTAAAATAAATCAAAATTTATTCATAAAAAGTAGAGAACCCCTAGATCTAAGATCCTATTATATGATTAGAACATGAGATTAAATCAAAAATTAAAAATATTAGAAAAAAATATGTTGATCATATCCATATGCATCTACACTACATCTAATATAGGTATGTAATAATAGATCATATCTATATTATTTGTACAAGTTAGACGTTCTAACTTGCTAATCTAGGCTGAAGGATGAAGCTTTGATCGACACACATGTCTGACCTCTAAGAGATATCCACATGAGCTGATGAACCCCAATCAGAAGTTCGATGCAGGAAATCAGCATACTACTATGCTGATTTTTCTTAGATGGTTGATCCCGTGCTTCCTTCTTCAAGACTTGGACACTCCAAAAAATTAGAAGGAAAAAGATTTTGTGATCCAAAATAATATTCAAAAATCTCTATGAAAGAGAAGAAAGGAAGAGTAAAAGACCCTAGAAGAAGACCCTCTTCTTTTTCTCTTTTCTCTCATCTAGACACCTAGATTGGTGTCTATGAAATCCCCATACCGCAAGAGTCTCTCTCTCTGATTTTTACATGCCCAAGAGTCCTCTCAATGATCTAGAATTAATGTAAAATTCAAACCAAAAAAGACATCCTTATAAAGAGATACAGAAGAGTCTTCATTGGGTCAAATTCCTACACAAGGTAAGAACACATAAAGCAAGTAGTTGGGGTTTACAACACTTGGGTGCCCCCTCCCTTATTTTAGGCATGGACTACTAGGGTAGGCACAAAAAAATTTCTTCTTTTAACCATGGAAATCAGAGGAGAAATCAGGATGGAGCAGCACACATGGAAGAAACCAAGTTTGTTGGGATTCTATCATATAGCGTCCAACAAACTTCAACAACTTTCCATCTATTGACCCGGTCCATAACTTAATGCCATATAGAAAATAGAGGAGAAGGGTGGGCATGCGTGATGATCAGGGAGGGAGGAGATTTGTCACCAAAAATAAGAGAGAAAGGGCATGGGGGACATGGGATATAGGTGGCGCAAGCAAGATGGATCCCAGTCTTATTAGGATTTCATATTTGACTTGCTCAAATATGGTTTCTCAAACCAAATCAAACTAGAAGTAACTTAACCCAATTAAATTAGACCCTCATCTAATTAAAAACTTAATTAAATTAGACTAAATTAGATTTAATTTTAATTAAATTTTTTAATCAAATTAGAAAATTAGGTTGACCTAAGTTCTAGTTGAACTAGGACTAGTTCTTCATTGCACTTGGCTTACCCAACAAACCAATTGAACTTGATCCAATCAAACCCAAACCAAAACTAATTAAATTATATTTAATTAGACTTAATCTCAGCTCTCTAGCTTAATCAAATTAAGTTAATTAACAATCAAATTGCTAATCGATCCTCCTGTAACATTTGCACTAAGTTAAACATCAATTGTATTGATCGTTTAACCTTAGAACGATTCTCAATCGTTGATCAACCATCCGATCAGATTGTGGACTCTAATGTATGTGATCCCATAGATCTAAATCTAAGTCGGTAGGATAGAAATAAATTTTTATATTTATTGAAGTGACCATCTAGCAATGGTACCTGACAACTGAATAGGTCGAATGTGTAGAATAACATCCTTAGAACCCATGTGAATATAGTTTTCATATAATTCATCTCCTTGACCAAAGTGCTCGTAGGATACCTCAAAGTTCAACTATCAACTCTGATCAGACTATCCATATTATATTTCAAAATACTAAATCCATCTTATGGATTATCCTAGCCAAGGTTTTGCTATATTGAAATACAATGCTACATTCTTCTCCAACTCTTGGAGTGGTCAATTCCATCTTGATCATACACCGACTTTGCAAGTACTTGACTGTGCTCAGAAGCCTTCTATTACTAAATTAGAAATTTAGTTAGTTCGGTACCAAAGCACAGTGAGTTGCTTGTAAGCCATTGAGGTGATCTCATGTCTAAGGGACACTTATACCTATATCTAATCATAGATATTCTCGATAGTAGAATGCTCTGGAGTTGATTATGTTTAGTGATGATGTACCCCTACATCTCATCTGTACGCTATACCAGTATCTCCATACTCCTTAGTTAAAAGGATAACTAACCTATATGGCATACAGTAACCTATGCTCGATAGATGCTATCATCCTTATTAGTAGCCTATCATTTGGTTATGAACAATTTTAAGGACTAATCGATAAATCCTCTCTTTATCGAATCTAAATAGTCTTAAAAATTTTAACACAATAATGAAATTTGTTAAAAAGTAGAAACTTATGATGAAAAATATCAAAAATATATTTTATTAATTAATAAATTAATTATAATTATAATATAGCTTAACCATCAATAGACTGATGATTGGCTTTGGGATACATTTTCCAACAACACCTACTTATCCTAAAGCCACTCGGCACAGCATCTAATACCCAACTTCGACTTGTGGTTGTCGAACTCCTTTATTATCAGGGCTTTAGTAAAAGGGTCGGTCAGGTTCTCCTTTTCGTCATCTTTTAAAGGTTAACATCACTTCGATCCATGATCTCCCTGACTAGATGAAAGCAGTGTAGAATGTGCTTCAACCATTTGCGTTCCTTTGGTTCCTTTGCTTGAGCTATGACACCAATGCTATCATAGTAGAGCAAGATCGGATCATCAAGGGAGGATGCTACTCGAAGCTCGGTGGTGAACTTTCTCAGCCACAGCTTTCTTCACGATATCTGATTCTACAATGTTCTCTGCTTCATAAATAGAATCCACTACAGTATGCTACTTGAAACTCTTCTAGCAGAAAGCTCCACCATTTAGAGTAAAGATATATCCCGACACATTTCTGCTGTCATCAAGGTCAGATTGAAAGCTGGAGTCTGTAAATTCCATAAGTTTCAGATCTGACTCTTCATAAACCAACCATTGATCCTTAGTATTTCTTAAATACTTAAGGATGGCTTTAACCACATTCCAGTGGTTTTCTCCAAGATCAGACTAGTATCTACTCACTAGTCCTAGTGAGTATACCACGTCTGGTCTTGTACATATCATGGCATACATGATAGATCTCACTATCGAAGCATATAGGACTCTACTCATATGCTCTCTCTCTTCAGGAGTTGTTGAACAATCCTTCTTAGAGAGAAAAATTCTATGGCCTATCGAGAGATAGCTCTTTTTGAAATTCTTCATGCTTAACCTCTTCAATGCAGTATCTATGTATGTGGATTAGGATAATCCAAGCATCCTTTTAGATTTATCCCTATAGATCTTCATCCCTAGGATGTAGGATGCTTTACCTAAGTCCTTTATGCAGAACTAAGATGACCATCAAATTTCTATTCCCTGCAGTGCGGGGATGTCATTCCCGATTAAGAAAATGTCATCTATGTACAAGATAAGGAATACCACTGCTGGACCATTTGCCCATTTATAAATGTAGGGCTCTTCTCCATTCTTAATAAAGCCATACATTTTGATCACCTTATCAAAATGCATATTCCAACTCTAAGATGCTTGCTTTAATCCATAAATGGATCTCTAAAGCCTGCACACCTTGAACTTATTTGTGGATGTGAACCCTTCAGGTTATATCATTTACATTTCTTCGGTAAGCTCTCCACTTAGGAAAGCCATTTTCACATCCATCTGCTAGATCTCATAATCTAGATGGGTAGCTATTGCAAGCATTATTCGAATACATTTGAGCATTGCCACAGGAGAGAATGTCTCATCATAGTTAATACCATAACATTGATGATATTCCTTAGCAATCAGATGGGCTTTATAGATATCCATCTTTTCATCGGTGCCCCTCTTCTTTTTGAAGACCCACTTACATCTAATAGATTTAACCCCTTCAGGTGGGTTAACCAATGTCCACACATCATTGACCTTCATGGACTTCATTTTGGATTTCATGGCCTTAAGCCATTTCTCAAAATTAGGTCTCCGCATAGCATCCATATAGGTGATCGGATCCTCATCATTCTCATCGAGTTTGATGGGATCACCATCCCGAACTAAAAAATCATAGTATTTATCTAGATGATGCGGTACTCTATCGGATTTTCTTAATGATATAGGTACACGAGGCTTCAGATCTAATCTAATCAAATCTGACTTAGGTTCAACTACATGTGTCAATTTTTTTATCTATTGAACATCATCAAGTTTAACCTTAGAGGCAACAGTTCCTTCATCAAGGAACTCCTTTTTTCAAAAAGGTTGCCTTAAGGCTGATGAACACCTTTTGTTCATCAGCATGGTAGAAATAGTATCCTTTGGTCTCTTTTGGGTACCCTATGAATATGCACTTGTCAGACCTAGGTCCAAGTTTATTTGTAACTAATCATTTGATATATATTGGGCACCCCCAAATCCTAAGATGTGAAAGTACTGGCTTATGTCCTGTCCATATCTCATATAGAGTCTTAACTACAAACTTACTTGAAATCCTATTTAATAGATAGCAAGCTAATTTGAGTGCATATCTCCAGAAGGATATCAGCAAGCTAGTAAAATTTATCATTGATCGAACCTTATCTAATAGAGTTCGATTCATCCTTTCCAACACACCATTATGCTATGGTGTTCATAGAGGAGTCCATTGGGATAGAATCTCATTCTCTCTTAGATATGTGAGAAAAACTTACTAAAAAGGTACTCCCCTCCTCGGTAAGATCGAAGAGTTTTAATACTCTTCTCAATTTATTTTTCTACTTCACTTTGAAATCATTTGAACATTTTAAATGAATTCGACTTATGTTTCATCAAATATATATATCCATATATGGATAGATCATCTATGAAAATAATAAAGTAGAAATATCCACCTCTGGTACCTATGCTCATTAGTCCACATACATTAATATATATTAGATCTAAGAGCTCATTGGCTCTCTCACCTTTTTTCAGTAAAAGATGACCTAGTCATTTTACCAAGAAGACAGGATTCACAGGTTGGAAGTGATTCACAATCACTGACTTCAAGGATTTTCTCTTGAGTCAACTTGTTTATCCTATTCTTATTTATATGACCTAGCCTATAGTGCCATAAGTAGATATCTGACACACTATCCAATCTAGGATGCTTGCCAGTTGAATAGACTATGTTAATAGATTGTGATAACATATATACATCATTATTCAAATATCTA
Organism: Cocos nucifera; assembly: GCA_006176705.1. Classification (NCBI taxonomy): domain Eukaryota; kingdom Viridiplantae; phylum Streptophyta; class Magnoliopsida; order Arecales; family Arecaceae; genus Cocos; species Cocos nucifera. The sequence goes on along the minus strand of QRFJ01000931.1, from coordinate 329,003 downwards.
GAGAAAACAGTAACAACATTCATAATGATATTACAAAATTTTTTTTTATTAAAATTTCATAATTATTTTTAGCCAGAAGGTCTACAAAAATTATATTTAAAAAAAGAACTTAGACAAAAATGACAATCATCAAGAACAATAGTATGGGACTCAAATACAAGTTTCAAGATTCCTAAAGCTAGAACTAGAACTAGCCTTCCATCTCCAACGTTCAAGAATCTCTTGCCTTGCTCGAATCTCTTACTGACCTACAACCCCTGCAATGAATTGCAAATATGGTAAGGGCTACCAATATCTAATACCCAGTTAGTATAATCACAAATAGAGAAATTATAAGGAGTTATTATATAAATACCTTGCCCAGTAATTGCTTGCTTCTTTTTCTACCAGTTCGGGTCTAGGGAGGCAATGTACTAAGGATGATTTCTCTTCTAGTACCCTCGCTTCTTACAAAAGAAGCATTTAACTTGACTCTTATCGGACTTGATCTTCCTAGTCTTGCCTTGCATAGATGTTCTAGCCTAAACTTGCACCTTCTTGCCCTTCTTCTCTAGTTCTTCTTTTCTTTTTTAAAAAGTTGAGAATCAGAAAACAAACCTCTCACCAAGTTCATCGACTCCTTATGGAGTTGGTGATCCTTCTCAAAGTTCTGAAGCAACCCGAGTAACCCATGGTAGTCTACTTCAGGCTTTATCATTCTGAAATGAGTGAGGAATGGGAGATAGGACATGGGTAGCAAGTTTAGTATTGCATCTTCTCCAAGCTATTTTTGCAAGAAAAAGCCAAATTTGCTCAATTGCTCTATCAGCTCGATCATGTATAGTACATGATTAGTGATAGAGGCTCCATCCCACATCCTGGCATTGGAGATGGCATAACTAGTCTTGTGCTTTCCAACATCATCGGATGTGCCAAAAGAATCCTCCAATACTTGAAGCATATCTTTTGACTGAGCCATCTTGAATCTACGACTGAACTCATCGCTCATGGTAGCCATATAATGCAACACACCATGGTTCAATCACTGAGCCACTTCTGGTATGTGTCTTTGACTATTCCATATGAATTGGCTTTTAGCTCCTTAGGTGCAGGATCTATCAACACATACAGGATCCATTTATACTTCAGAACTATCTTCAACTTTCGGTACCAGCTATCGAAGTTGGATCCCACCAACTTATCATGGTCCAATAATGATCGAAGCGATAGGAAAGTGGCCATATCTATATAAAGAAAAATCATAGCCTAATTAGTAATTGATTCATTAGACCTAAAGATTTGGATTTTAATTAAAAGATTCTTCTACTATTTTATTCGAATTGATAGTCTCTACCTTCAATTCGAGAAATTACCATAATTTCTTAGTGGATACTAGAATCCGTATAGACTGCACACGAGTCAAACTTTAGTTGGCCAATCGATGTACATCTAAGGGTAGGTTCATAACCAATTATTTTTCTATATAATTTCTAATAATTAAATTTTTGTCCCAGTCCCTAATCAGTAGGCTTTGGCCTCTACTAAAAAGGTCCGGTTAGATCCAACCATTAACATGACCATACTTGGTCCATCAAATCAATGAATGATTAGGCCTAACTTTGGTTGGTTAACCTAACCATCATTTAGAAAGATGCAGCTAAGAAATCATATAATGAATGATAATTCTATTAGTCGGTAAGCACTAGACCTTTAGGCCTCCAATGGTTATACAACTAATGGACCCATTATCACCCACGTAATGAGAGGCTATGATCTAGTTATCACAATAACTATTTTATTTTAGACACCTAATAATTTTAGAATATTTAATTTTAAAGAAGAGGGAAGGTCAGATGAACCAGCTTGTCATGATCTTCTCACTGGCTTTACCAAGTCAGCTTAAGGGAGATCATTAATAGGTTGATCTAGGAGCACCAAAATCAATCACACTGATTTACCTAGCTGACATAAGTCAGCTCAAATAGTCAAGTGATTCGATCAAAATATAATTTCATCAAGAGGTTAGGTAAGTTCGATCAGCAGGAGGGTCTATCAAAGCTTGCCTTAAATACCATCAAAAATAGCCAAGTAAGCAGGCTTCCAATTAAAGACCACCAGTCTGGTTAACCTTAGACACCAACTGATTTAATTAGTCTTGATTAGATCAACCTAATAGTTCATGCTAGACCATGTAGCCCAGAATCTAGTCCATCTTAGGTCTCATTAAAGAAATAGACTTAACCAACTACAACTATTGTAAATGATCTAAAGAATTCTTGACCTAATCTAAGACAACAATTGATTATATTTAGTTAATTCTCTTATTAAGTCCATTCTTTAATCAAACCCTAGGTCTAACCTAATTAATGGATCTAATCCTCACTAACACATTTAACCCAATGTGTTATGATTTATGTCTTAGGATCTTCAATTCACAATCCTAGATCCTAATCAAATAACTTCTTATTTCTTAATTAAATTTTGGATTGAGGGTTGGAGTTTGACTTTTCAAAAATGATTTTCTTGTTTGTAAAATATTTTTACAACATGGTTCTACTAACTAAGTTGCATGTTTGATCAATAATCAATATGCAAGTAAGATAAGCATGAAACTACTTTAGATTTAATCTAAACAGGTTCATGTAATTAAAATAGTTTTAACTCCAATCAATCATAAATTACCTTAGATCAAATTTAACATATTTATGATAATTAAAATTAGATTAATATTTTTTTAATTAGATCATAAATTTTTTTAGATTTAATCTAAAATTTTATGATCAATATTTTAGATCAGCACGTACTAGGACAACCTCTCCACTGTAAGGGATAAACCTTACAGTAAGACAATCTTATAATCAGTCAATATAATCTAAAACTTTTATTTTTAGACATAAAACTCTTTTAAATATAATATATCATAAATAAGATTAAATCATATCTAATAAATTTATGATAAGAAACTGATCAACATGAACTAGGACAACCTCTCTATTGTAAGAGGTAAACCTTACAACAGGATAATCTTATAATCAGTTCATGTGATCATGATTTTTAATTTTAGATTTAATAATTAGATTATAAATTAGATCTAATCTAAAAAATAATTTAAATATGCATATATAATATGTAATAATCAATCTGGCTCTAATACCAATTGAAGGAACCAGATCTAGGATTTCAGGGCTCGATCTTGAAACTTTTTCAAGATCAGGTAGCGAAAGAATAAAATAAATCAAAATTTATTCATAAAAAATAGAGAACATTTAGATTTATGATTTTATTGTATGATTATAGCTTGATATTAAATTAAAAATTAAAAATATTAGAAAGCAAAACATGTTGATCATATCAACATGCATCTACACTCCATCTAATGTAGGTATGTAATAATAGATCAGATCTATATTACCTGTGCAAGTTAGACATTCTAACTTGCTAATCCAAGCTGAATGATGAAGCTCCAAGCTACACACGTGTCTAGCCTCTAAGAGATGTCCACATAAGTATATGAATTTCGATCAGAAGTTTGATGCAGGAAATCAGCATAGTATGCTAGTACTATGCTAATCCTTCTTCGATAGTCGATCTGGTGCTTCCTTCTTTAAGGCATGGACACTCCAAAAAATAGAAGAAAAAAGATTTTTGATCTACAACAACACTCAAAAATCTTTATGAAAGAGGAGGAGAAAGAAAGAACAAAAGATCCTAGAAGAAGATCCTCTTCTTCTTCTCTTTTCTCTCACCTAGACACTTAGATTGGTGTCTATGAAATCCCCATGCCCTAAGAGTCTCTCTCTCTGATTTTTACATGTCTAAGAGTTCTCTCAATGATCTAGAATTAGTATAAAATTCAACTCAAAAAAGACATCCTTATAAAGTGATATGGTAGAATTTTTGTTAGGTCAAATTCCTATACAAGGTAAGAACACATATGGCAAGTAGTTGGGCGCTCCCTTCTTTATTTTAGGCATGGACCATCAGAGTAGGCACACAAAAATTTATCCTTTTAACCATGAAAATCAGAGGAGAAATTAGGGTGGGGTGGCACACATGGGAAGAGACTAAGTTTGTTTCGATTCCATCATATAGAGTCCAACAAACTTCAACAACTTCCCATCTATTGATCCAGTCTACAACATAATGCCATATAAAAAATAGAGGAGAAGGGTGGGAATGCATGATGATCAGGGAGAGAGGAGATTTCTCACCAAAAATAAGAGAGAAAGGACATGGGGTGCCTGGGATATAGGTGGCGCAAGCAAGATGAATCCTAGTATTACTAGGATTCCATATTTGACATGGTCATATATGGTTTCTCAAACCAAATCAAACCAAAAGTAACTCAACCCAATTAAATTAGATCCTAATCTATTTAATAACTTAATTAAATTAGATTAAATTAGATTTAATTTTAATTTAATTTTCTAATCAAATTAGAAAGTTGGTTTGACCTAAGTCCTAGTTGAACTAGGACTAGTTCTTCCTTGCACTTGGCTTATCCAATAAATCAATTGGACTTGATCCAATTAAGCCAAACCAAGTCTAATTAAATCATATTTAATTAGGATTAATCTCAGCCCTCTAGCTTAATCAAATTAAGATAATTAGCAATCAAATTGCTAATCGATCCTCCTGCAATATTTGCACTAGGTTAAACATCAATCGTATTGATCATTTAACTTTAGAATGATTCTAAATTATTTAACCTTAGAATGATTCTCAATCATTGATCAACCATCCCATTGGATCGTGAACTCTAATATGTGTGACCCCATAGGTCCGAACCTAAGCCAGTAGCATAGTAACAAATTTATGTACCAGTCGAAGTAACCATCTAGCAATGGTATCTAATGGTTGGATTGGTCGAATATGTAGAACAACATCCTTAGAACCCATGTGAATATATTTTTCATATAATTCATCTTCTTGACCAAAATGCTCATAGGACACCTCAAAGTTCAACTATCAACTTTGATCAGGCTATCCATATTGTATTTCAAAATACCATATCCATCTCATGGATTATCTTAGCTAAGGTTTTGCTATATTGAAATATAGTGATATATTCTTCTCCAACTCTTGGAGTGCTCAATTCCATCTTGATCACACAATGACTTTGCAAGTACTTGATTGTGCCCAAAAGCCTTTCATTACTAAACTAGAAATTTAGTTAGTCCAGTGCCAAAGCACAGTGAGTTGCTTGAAAGCCATGAGGTAATCTCAGGTGTAAGGGATACTTATACCTATATCCCATCAAAGATATTCTCGACAATAGAATGCTCTAGAGTTGGTCATGCTTTGTGACGATGTATCCCTACATCTCACCTATATGCCATACCAGTGTCTTCACATTTTTTGATTAAGAGGATAACCAACTTCTATGGCATACAACAATCTATGCTCGATAGATGCTATCATCCTTATTAATTTCCTATCATTTGGTTATGAATAATTTTAAGGACTAATCGATAAATCCTCTCTTTATCGAATCTAAATAGTCCTAAGGACCTAATCACAATAATAGAGTTTGTTAGAAGAGGAAAACTTATGATGAAAAATATTAAAAATATATTTTATTAATTAATAAATTAATTATAATTAGACTATAGCTCAACCGTCAATAGACTGATGATTGACTTTGGGATACATTTTCCAACAAACCAAATCCTAAAAAAATGCTATGTGGACAGTGCACCATCATAAGGCAATTGGGCCCAGGCCACACCTGCATGCATGCCCATGCACCATCTTGCTTGTGGAGCCTAGTCGTGTACCCACCCGAGTGTGGCGCCTGACCACACGCCCGCCCACTCGTGGCGTCAGGCTGTGCACCCGCCCACTCATGGCACTGGGCTACGACCGTGCCCACGTTGGATCATGCAGGGCCAAGCCCACAAGCCCATGCAGTCGGCTTGCACCGAGCTTGTTGGAAATTGTGTCCCAAAGCCAATCATCAACATGTTCATGGTTGAGATATTGTAATTGATTTATTAATTAATAAAAAATATTTTGACATCTTTTTACATCATAAATTTTCATCTTCTAATAAACTTCATTATTGTGATGAAGTTCTTATGACTATTTAGTTTCGATAAAAAGAGGATTTATCAATTAGTCTTTAAATTTGTTCACGATCAAATAATAGGCTGTTAATTTGGACGACAGCATCTATCGAGCATAGGTCATTATATGCCATATAGATTGGTTGTTCTCTTAACCAAGGAGTGTGGACACTAGTATGGCATACAGGTGAGATATATGGGTACATCATCATGGAACGTGATCAACTTCAGAGCATTCTACTATCGAGAATGTCTCTGATGAAATATAGGTATAAGTGTCCCTTAGACTTAAGATCATCTCAGTGACTTGCAAGCAACTCACTATACTTTGGTATGAGACTAACTGAATTTCTAATTCAGCAATGAAAGTCTTCTAGGCACAGTCAAGTACTTACAAAGTTGGAGTGTGATCAAAATAGAATTGATCACTCCAAGAGTTGGAGAAGAATATATCACTGTATTTCAATATAGTAAAATCTTGGCCAGGGTAATCCATCAGATAGATTTGATATTTTAAAATATAATGTGGACAACTTGATCAAAGTTAACAGTTGAACTCTGAGGTGTCCTACGAGCATTATGGTCTAGGAGATGAATTATATGGAAACTATATTCGCATGGATTCTAAGGATGGTGTTCTACACCTTTCGACCTATCCGACCGTCGGATATTATTGCTAGATGGTCACTTTGATTGGTATAAAAATTTATTTCTATGCTACTGACTTAGGTTCAGACTTATAAAGTTACACACATTAGAGTTCACATTCTGATCAGATGGTTGATCAGTGATTTAGAATCATTTTATGATTAAATAATCAATATGATTGATGTTTAACCTAGTGCAACTGTTATAGGAGGATCGATTAGTAATTTGATTGCTAATTGACTTAATTTAATTAAGTTAGAAGACTAAGATTAAGTCTAATTAAATATGATTTAATTAAATTTGGTTTGGTCTTGATTGGATCAAGTCCAATTGGCTTATTGGATAAGTCAAATGCAAGAAAGAACTAGTCCTAGTCTAACTAGGACTTGGGTCAATCCAATTTTCTAATTTGATTAAAAAAATAAATTAAATTTAAATTTAATTTAATTTAATTTAATTAAGTCCTTAAATGGGTTAAGATCTTATTTAATTGGGTTGGTTTACTCTAGTTTTTATTTGGTTAAAAGACCTTGTTTGACCAAGTCAAAATAGGAGTCCTAGTGTGACTAGGACTCACACTAGGACTCCCTATTCCTTGCACCACCTAATCCTCACACCCCACCCTTTTCTCTTTATATTTTTATGTGAATAATCTCCACGCCCAAAGGTTTCTCATGCCTCCCTTCTCTATTTCTTTTTCTCATATGAAAGTTTGTTGGAAGACCAAGTCAAAAGGGGAATTAGTTTTGCTAAAGGATTCTATGAGATAGAATCCTTGTCAACCAAAACTCTTCCCATAAGTGTGCCGACCCATCCTTTCTTATTTTATTTGATTTTCATGGTAAAATAGGACATTTTAATGCACCTCCATTTGATGGTCCATGGTAGAAAAAAAGGTGGGGGCACCCAAGAGTTGGGCGCTCCAACAACTTCCCATATTTGGCCCTTCCTAATCTAGGTTTTTGACCTAACTTGGTCTTTATATATCTCTTTATTTAAAGGAAAATTTGGGCTGAAATTTTTATGAATTGTAGATATTTGAGAGGCCTCTTTTTTTTAGTAAAATCAGAGAAAAATTCATCTGGGTCATGGAGATATTGAAAGCATAAATCAGGGTGTCTAGAAACAGAACAAAGAAGAAGAAGAGGATCTTCTTCTAGGGTTTTTGTTCCAGATATCTTCCTCCCTTTTTATGAGATTTTGAGAGGTATCTCAATATTACAAAACTTCCTCTTTTCTTTTGATATTTTAGAGTGCTCAAGTTTTGAAGAAGAAAGCATCGGATCAACCGTCGAAGAGAGATCAGCACAGTGCTAGCATACTGTGCTGATTTCCTGCATCAGGACCTCTGATCATGTTCGTGGGCTCATGTGAATGACTCCTAGCAGCCGGACACATGTGTGGCTCATGACTTCATCCTCAAGCATAAATCAGCAAGTTAGAATATCTAACTTACTCAGGTAATAGATCTGATCTATTAACTTCTACCGGCATTTGATGTAGTGTAAATCTAGGTTGATTTGATCAACCTTTTCTTTCTTATTTGATTTTAATTTTTGATTTAATATCATATCTTGATCATATAATAGATCTGAGATCTAGATATTTATATATTTATTTAAATAAATATTTAATTTATTTATGTCTTCCACTGTATGATCTTAAAAAAGTTTCAAGATCTACTCGTGAAACTCTAGATTTGGTTCCATCAATTGGTATCAGAGCAAGGTTCTTATTACATAATTTTTATGCATGTTTAGATTATTTATTAGATTAGATCTAATTTATATTATTAAATCTAAAATTAAAAAAAAATTTAGATCTCATGAACTACCATAAGGTTGTCCTGCTATAAGGTTTACCCCTTACAGTGAAAAAGTTATCCTAGTTCGTAATGATCTGACTCTAATCATAAATTTAATAGATTCAATCTAATTTTATTTATGATTTAATAGATTTAAAATAGTTTTAGATCTAAAAATAAAATATTCTAGATTGCATGAACTATCATAGGATTGTCCTGCTGTAAGGTTTATCCCTTACAGTGAATAGGTTGTCCTAGTACGTGCTGATCTAAAATATTGATCATAAAATTTTAGATTAGATCTAAGAGATTTTATGATCTGATTAAAAATATTTTAATCTAATTTCAATCATCATAAATGTGTTAGATTTGATCTATGTAGATTTATGATTGATTATTATTGAAAATATTTTGATGTCCTGAAGAGAAGATGGGTCTTCTCTTAATGATCTCTCTGCAAGCATTTTATTTTCTAATTTTTTAGGAGATCCAAAGATTGTATTTCTTCCTTATTCCTCCTCTTATTCTTCATCTCTTAGAGTATCCAAGAGATCTAAAGAATAATTTTTAGATTAACCATCAGAAAGGATCCGCGAGAAGCTAGTACTTTGAGCGGATCTTTGTTTGATGAACCTCTGATTTGTGTTGCAGCCTCATGTGGACTTTCTGTAGAGGCTAGACATATATGCAGCTCCAAAGGCAACAACAAAAATCAACCATGAAGTTCTCGACCCATGCGAAGGTAAGAGATGTGATCTCTTCTCTCATCTAGATGCAATCTAGGATTTAGATCTAAAACTATTCTAGATCTAGGATATTGATTTGTTTAATATCAAAATATTTATTTTTAGATTTAAGGATACATTATGACATGTTATAGGTCCTACATGTAGGATTTAGTAATTAGATTACATGCTTTTGTAAATTAAATAGTTTAATCTACATCTTTCACTATGATTTATTTCAAAAATATTTTGAAATTCAAGCATGAAACCTTGCATATTTTCCATCAATGGTATCAGAGCATCTAGGTTCCATTATAACATGATCATGTTTGCATTAAGATAAATCAAAAATTAAATAGATGTTAGATCTATTTTAGATTATTTAGATTAGATCTAAATAATATCGGGTCAGCCAGACTGATTATAAGGTTGTTCTATTGTATGGTTTATCCTTTATAGTGGAGAGGTTATCCTAGTATGTGTTGACCAGAATAACCTAAATCATAAATGAAGGAACTAGATCTAGGATTTCAGGACTAGATCTTGAAACTTTTCCAAGATCAGGTAGCAAAACACTTAAATAAATCAATATTTATTTATAAAACTAGAGAATATCGTAAATCTAAGATCCTATTACATGATTATGGCATGAGATTAAATAAGAAATTAGAAACATAAAAGAAAAAGAAGTGTTGATCATATCAACACAGATCTACATTAGATCAGAATCATATGAGTAACAGGAGATCAGATTTTCGTTACCTATGCAAGTTAGACATTCTAACTTACTGATATAAGCTTGAGGATGATGTTGCAAGCTGCACATGCATTCGACCTTTAGGAGTCATCCACACGAGCCTATGAACCACGATCAGATGTCCTGATGCAGGAAATCAGCATAGTATGTTAGTACTATGCTGATCCTTCTTCGACGGTCGATCTGGAATCATCTTCTTTAAATATTGGACTCTCCAATTTTTAAAAGAAAGGAGAAGAGATTTTGAACCAGCGACACCTCTCAAAAATCTCTAAAGAAGGAGGAAGTGATCAAAGAAAAACCCTAGAAGAAGAACCCTTCTTCTTCTTCTTATTTTCTCTCACCAAGACACCTAGATTGGTGTCTATGAAATCTCCATGTCCTAATACTCTTTCCCCTTAATTTTTACATGCCCCAAAGGTCTCTCAATGTTCTAGAATTCATAAAAAAATCATCCTAGAATTTGTTTTAAATATTGAGATATGGAAGAGTCTTGTCTCGGTCAAATACCTAGACAAGGCAGGTACAAAATAGGCAACTAGTTGGGGTGCCAAACACTTGGGTGCCCCCTCCATTCTTTATGCCGTGGATGACCAGGAATAAGCACAAAAAGTAATTCCTCTTTCCCATGAAAAAATGAGAGAAAAATCAAGAATGTGGGTGGCACAAAGGAAGGAGGAGTTTTAGGTGCTTAAAATTCTATCTCATAGAATTTAAGTCAAAACCAACTCCTAGTTTGACTTGGTCCACAATCAAATGCCATCTAAGGAATAAGGGAAGGCTATGGGCATGCATGAAGGCCTAGGAAAAGATTTTTCCATGTTCAAAATCAAAGAGAAGGGGCGTGAGGGGTCAATGGTGCAAGGAATAGGGAGTCCTAGTCATACTAGGATTCCTATTTTAACTTGATCCAAGTGATCTATGAACTAAATTAAATTAGAATTAATTCAATCTAATTAAATTAGGTACTAAACAAATTAAGGACTTAATTAAATTAGATTAAATTAAATTAAATTTTGATTTAATTTTTTAATCAAATTAGAAAATTGGGTTGACCCAAGTCCTAGTTGAATTAGGACTAGTTCTTCTTTGCACTTGGCTTATCTAATAAACCAATTGGACTTGATCCAATCAACTCTAAACCAAATTTAATTAAATTATATTTAATTAAACTTAATCTTAGTCTTTTGGCTTAATTAAATTAATTTAATTAGCAATCAAATTACTAATCGATCCTCCTGCAATACTTGCACAAGGTCAAACATCAATCATATTGATCGTTTAATCCTAGAACGATTCTTAATCGTTGATCAGCCATCCGATCAAATCATGAATACTAATATATGTGATCTCATAGATCCAAATCTATGCCAGTAGCATAGGAATAAATTTCTATACTAGTCAAAGTTTCCATCTAGCAATGGTACCCGACGGTTGGATAGGTCGAATGTGTAGAACAACATCCTTAGAACCCATGTGGATATAGTTTCCATATAATTCATCCCCTTAATCAAAATACTCATAGGACACCTCAAAGTTCAACTATCAACTTTGATCAGGTTGTGCACATTGTATTTCAAAATATCAAATCCATCTGATGGATTATCTTGGCCAAGGTTTTGCTATATTGAAATATAGTGATACATTCTTTTCCAACTCTTGGAGTGGTCAATTCCATCTTAATCATACACCAATATTGCAAATACTTGACTGTGCTCAGAAGTCTTCCATTATTGAATTAAAAATTTAGTTAGTCCAGTACCAAAGCACAGTGAGTTGCTTGTAAGTCACTGAGGTGATCTTAAATCTAAGGGACACTTATACCTATATCCCATCAGAGATATTCTCGACAACAGAATGCTCTAGAGTTGGTCACGTTCAATGATGATGTATCCTTCTATCTCACTTGTATGCCATACTAGTATCTCCACACTACTTGGTTAAGAGGACAACCAACTTATATGGCATACAGCGACCTATGCTCGATAGATGATATCATCCTTATTAATAGCCGACCATTTGGTCATGAATAATTTTAAGGACTAATGGATAGATTCTCTCTTTATCGAACCTAAATAGTCCTAAGGACTTCATCACAATAATGAAGTTCATTAGAAGATGAAAACTCGTGACGAAAATATCCAAAAAATATTTTATTAATTAATAAATTAATTAGAATTATAAAATAGCTCAACCATCAATAGGCTGACGATTGGCTTTAGGATACACTTTTCAATAACTTTCACTTATCCTAAAGCCATCCGACATAATATCTAATACCCATCTTCGATTTATGATTGTCGAACTCCTTTATTGCCAGGGATTTAGTGAAGGGGTCGGCCAAGTTCTCCTTTTCGTTGATCTTCTGAAGGTTGACATCACCTCGATCCACGATCTTACGGACTAGGTGGAAGCAGCGTAAAATGTGCTTCATCTGCTGGTATGCCTTTGGCTCCTTCACCTGAGCTATGACACCAGTACTATCGCAGCATAGTAGGATCGGACCATCTATGAAGGGTGCTACTCTGAGCTTGATGATAAACTTTCTCAACCATATAGCTTTCTTCACGATATCTGATGCTGCGATGTACTCTACTTCACAAATAGAGTCTGCCATGGTATACTGCTTGAAACTCTTTGAACAAATGGCTCCACCATTTAGAGTAAAGATATATCCTGACACGCTTCTACTATCATCATGGTCAGATTAAAAGTTGGAGTTTATAAACCCCACAAGTTTTAGATTTGCCTTGCCATAAACCAACCACTGATCCTTAGTATTTCTCAAATACTTAAGGATGACTTTAACAACTTTTTAGTGATTTTCTCCTGGATTAGACTAGTATCTACTCACTACTTTTAGTGAGTATGCGATGTTTGGTCTCGTACACATCATGGTATATATGATAGATCCTACTGCTGAAGCATATGGGACTCTGCTCATACGCTCTCTCTCTTTAGGAGTTGTCGGACAATTCTTCTTAGAGAGAGAAATTTCATGGCCTATCAGAAGATAATCCTTTTTGGAATTCTCCTTGCTGAATCTTTTCAGCATGGTATTTATGTACGTGGACTTGGATAACCCAAGCATCCTTTTAGATCTATCCCTATAGATCTTCATCCCTAGGATGTAGAATGCTTCACCCGAGTCCTATATCAAGAATTATGATGATAATCAAACTTTTATGTCCTGCAGTGCGGGGATGTCATTCCTGATTAAGAGAATATCATCCATGTATAGAACAAAAAATACCACTGCTGGATCATTTGCTCATTTGTAAATGCAGGGCTCTTCTCCATTCTTAACAAAGCCATATATTTTGATCACCTTATCAAAATGCATGTTTCAACTCCGAGATACTTGCTTTAATCCATAAATGGATCTCTGAAGCTTGCATACCTTGGACTCATCTATGGATGTGAACCCCTCATGTTGTATCATATACACCTCTTTGGTCAGCTCTTCACTCAGAAAAGCTGTCTTCACATCCGTTTGTCAGATCTCATAGTCTAGATGGGCAGCTATCGCAAGCATTATCCAAATGAATTTGGGCATTGTCATAGGAGAGAATGTCTCATCATAATCAATAACATAACATTGATGATAACCCTTGGCAAGCAAATGGGCTTTATAGGTCTCTATCTTTTTGTCTGCATCCTTTTTTCTTTTGAAGACCCACTTACACCCAATGGATTTAATCCCTTCGAGTGGGTTAACCAATGTGCACACATCGTTGACATTCATGGACTCCATTTCGGATTTAATGGCCTCAAGCCATTTCTCAGAATCAGACCTCTGCATTGCATCCATATAGGCAATCGAATCCTCATCATTCTCATCGAGTTTGATGGGATTACCGTCCCGGACTAAGAAATCATAGTATCTATTCGACTGATGCAATACTCTACCAGATCACCTTAATGGTGCAGGTATATTGAGCTTCAGATCTGATCTGATCAAATCTAACTCAGGTTTAGTTGCTGGTGTCAGTCTTTCTACCTATTGAACTTCACCAAGTTCAACCTTAGAGGCAACAGTTTCTTCACCAAGGAACTTCTTTTCTAAAAAGATTGCCTTAGGACTGACAACACCTTTTGTTCTTCAGCATGGTAGATATAGTAACTCTTACTTTCTTTGAAATACCCTATAAACACACTTATCAGACTAAGGTCTAAGCTTATCTGTATGCAAATATTTGACATAGGGCAGACAACCCCAAATTCGTAGGTGAGCAAGTGTAGGCCTATGCCCAGTCCATATCTCATATGGAGTCTTTGCGATAGATTTACTCAGTATATTATTCAATATATAATATGTAGTCTCAAGAGCATAATTCCAAAATAAAATAAGCAAACTAGAAAACTCCATCATGGATCGAAGCATGTCTAACAAGATTTGATTTCTTCTTTTCAATACACCATTATGCTGTGGTGTTCCTAGAGGAGTCCGCTGTGAGAGAATCTCATTCTCTCCTATATAAGTCAAGAACTCACTGGATAAATATTCACCTCCTCGATCTGATCAAAGAGTTTTAATACTCTTTCTAATTTATTTTTCTACTTTACTTTGGAATCCTTTGAATATTTCAAATAAATTTTACTTATGTTTCATCAGAAAAACATATCCATACCTGGATAGATCATCTGTAAAAGTAATAAAATAGAAATATCCATCTCTAGCATCTATGCTCATTGGTCCACATACATCCGTATGTACTAGATCTAAGAGCTCAGTAGCTCTCTCATCTTTTTCAGTAAAAGGTGACTTGGTCATTTTACCAAAAAGACAAGATTCACAGGTTAGAAGTGATTTATAATCACTGACTTCGAGGATTCCTTCTTGAGTCAACATATTTATCTTGTTCTTGTTCATGTGACCTAGCCTATAGTGCTATAGGTAGATATCAGAGATATTATCTAATCTAGGATGTTTTCTAGAAGCGTACATTACACTCATAGACTATGATAAAATATAAATACTATTTCTCTGTTGTCCTTGCATTATTATAATATGATTCATAATGATATCATAATAATATTCCTTTATAGACAAATTATAACCATCTTTGACCAAAAAGCTAATCGAGATTATATTCATCAAAAAGGAAGGACAATAATGATATTCATTTAAAGAAATGATATTAGTATTGAGAATAAGTTGAACTATTTTCATAGCTAGAATTGGAATAGACCTTCCATCTCCAACATTTAGAAATCGCTCATTATTTTCAAATCTTCTACTAATTTGAAGTCCTTGCAACATATTGTAAATATGGACTAAACTTTTGGTATCTAATATCCAAGTAGAAATATCACAAATAGAGAAATCATAAGATGTTATCATATAACATCCTTGATCAGCAACTACTTGCTCATCTCTCTTATTTAGCCTATTGGGATCATGAGAATCAAGATACTAAGGATAGTTCCTCTTCCAATGCTCCTACTCCTTATAGCACTTTGCCTGATCTAGGTTATTCTTGGATCTTATGTTTAATCTGGGCATAGAGGCCTTAGCACAAACTACTTTGCACTGCTAAATAACATTTAACTTTTGATACTTATTATCAAAGTTAGGCCTCATAAGTTTATCACTATCTAACAGTGAATGGAGCAACTTAGTTAGAATTTAACTGCATAAAGGAGAACCAAAAGCCTAATTAATAATTAATTTATTAAATCTAAAGATTTAAACTTTAATTAAAAGATTTCTCCTACTATTTTTTTCAAACTGGTAGCCTTTACCTCAAATTTGAGGAATTACCCTAATTTCTTAGTGGATACTAGAATCTACATAGACTGCATACAAGTCTATCTATAGTTGGTCAACCAATGTACATCTAACGGTAGGCTCATAATCAATTATTTTTTTAAATAATTTCTAGTAATTTAGTTTTGCATCAGGTATCTTTTCAGTAGGCTAGGGCCTCTACTGAAAGTCCTGATTAGGTCCAACCATTAACATGATCATACATGGCCCATCTAACTAATGAATGATTAAGCCCAACTATGATTGCTCAACCTAATCACCATTTAGAGAGATGCAACCAAGAAATTATATTTTGAATGATAATTTCATTAGTGGATAAGCACCAGGCCTATGGGCCTCCAATGATAATCCAACTAATGGATCCATTCTCATCCATTTAATAGGAGGCTATGATCTAGTTATCGCCATAACTATTTCATTAGAAGATTTAATTAATTTGATTTAAAGAGAGAAGATTAAATGAACCAACTTATCATGATCCTTCCACTGGCTTCACCAAGTCAGATTAAGTGAGATCATTAATAGCTTAGTCTAGGAGCACCTAAATCAGTCACACTGATTTACCTAGTTGACATGGGTTAGCTTGAATAGTCAAGTGATCCGATCAAAATATAATTTCACTAAGAGGCCAGGTAAGTTCAATCAGTAGAAGGGTCTGCCAAAGCTTGGCTTAGACACCATCAAAAATGGCTAAGCAGGTTGCTAATTAAAGACCACCAATCTGATTTACCTTAGATATCAACTGGTTTAATTAGTCTTGATTAGATCAACCTAACAGTTCGTGCTAGACCGCATAGCCAAGAATTAAGTCCATCTTGGGTCTCATTAAAGAAATGGACATGACCAACTACAACTATTATAATTGATCTAAAGAATTCTTGATCTAATCTAAGACAACAATTGATTAGATTTAGTCAATTCACTAATTAAATCCATTCTTTAATCTAACCCTAGGTATAACCCAATTAATGGACATAATCTCTACTAACCTATTTAACCCAATATGTTATGATTTGTGTCTTAGGATCTTCAATTCACAATCCTAGATCTTAATCAAATAACTTCTTAATTCTTATTTAAGTTTTGGACTGAGGGTTGGAGTTTGGCTTTTTGAAAATAATTTTCATATTTGTAAAATATTTTTACAACATGGTTCTATCAACCAAGTTGCATGTTTGATTCATAATCAATATGCAAGTAAGATAAGTATGAAACTACTTTAGATCTAATCTAAACAGGTTCATGTAATTGAAACAATTTTAACTATAATCAATCATAAATTATCTTAGGTCAAATCTAACATATTTATGTCGATTAAAATTAGATTAAAATATTTTTAATTAAATCATAAAATCTCTTAGATCTAATCTAAAATTTTATGATCTGCACGTATGAGGACAACCACTCTACTATAAGGGATAAACCTTACAGTAGGACAATCTTGTAGCAGTCCGTACAATCTAAAATTTTTATTTTTAAATCTAAAATTATTTTAAATTTAATAAATCATAAATAAAATTAGATCACATCTAATAAATTTATGATAAAAAGTAGATCAACATGAACTATGACAACCTCTCCATTGTATGGGGTAAATCTTATAGCAGGACAACCTTATAACAGTTTGTGTGATCAGGATTTTTAATTTTAGATTCAATAATAAGATTATAAATTAGATCTAATCTAAGAAATAATCTAAACATGTACACATAATCATGTAATAATCAATCTAGGCTTTGATACCAATTGAAGGAACCGAATCTATGATTTCAAGGCTAGATCTTGAAACTTTTTCAAGATCAGGTAGCGAAAGACTTAAACAAATTAATATCTTTTTATAAAACTAAAGAATATCTAAGTTTTAAGATCCTATTAAATAATTATGGCATGAGATTAAATTAAAAATTAAAAATATAAAGGAAGAAGAAGTATTGATCATATCAACATAAATCTACATCAGATCGAAATCATATGAGTAATAGGAGATCAGATCTTTGTTACCTATGTAAGTTAGACATTCTAACTTACTGATCCAAGCTTGAGGATGATGTTGCAAGCAACACATGTATCCAACCTCAAGGAGTCATCCACACAAGCCCACGAACTATGATCAAAAGTTCTGATGTAGGAAATCAACACAATATACTAGTACTATACTGATCCTTCATCGACGATCGATCTTGAACCATCTTCTTCAAATCTTGGACTCTCCAATATTCAAAAAGAAGAAAAAGAGATTTTGAACCTAAGTCACCTCTCAAAAATCTGTAAAGAAGGAGGAAGGGATCAAAGAATAATACTAGAATAAGAACCCTTCTTCTTCTTCTTGTTTTCTCTCACCAAGACACCTAGATTGGTGTCTATGAAATCCCCATGCCCTAATATTCTTTCTCCCTAATCTATACATGCCCTAAAGGTCTCTCAATGGTCTAGAATCAATGAAAAAATTAGTTCAAAATTCATTTTAAATATTGAGATATGAAAGAGTCTTGTCTAGGTCAAATACCTAGACAAGGCAAGTCCAAAATTGGCAACTAGTTGGGGCACCAAACACTTGGGCTCCCCCTCTTTTCTTTATGCCATGGACCACCAGGAATAAGCACACAAAATTCTCTTCTTTTCCATGAAAAAATGAGAGAAAAATCAAGGATGTGGGTGGCACAAAAAAAGGAGTTTTAGGTGCTTAAAATTCTATCTCATAGAATTTAAGTCAAAACCAACTCTTAGTTTGACTTGATCCACAATCAAATGCCATCTAAGGAATAAGGGAAGGCTATTGGCATGCGTGGCCTAGGAAAAGGTTTTAATACATTCAAAATCAAAGAGAAGGGGCATGGAGGGCATGAGGGGTCAATGGCGCAAGGAGTAGGGAGTCCTAATCATACTAGGATTCCTATTTTGACTTGGTCTAAGTGATCTATGAACCAAATTAAATTAGGATTAATTCAATCTAATTAAATTAGATCCAAAATAAATTAAAATTTTTTTTAAATTAGATTAAATTATATTTAATTTTTTAATCAAATTAAAAAATTGGGTTGACCCAAGTCCTAGTTGAACTAGGACTAGTTTTTTCTTGCACTTGGCTTATCTAATAAATCAATTCGACTTGATCCAATCAAATCCAAACTAAATTTAGTTAAATTATATTTAATTAAAATTAATCTCAATCTTTTAAATTAATCAAATTAAGTTAATTAGCAATTGAATTGCTAATTGATCCTTGTGCAATACTTGCACTAGGTCAAATACTTGCTTGCTGATTATATTTAATTAGAATTAATCTCATCCTTTTGAATTAATCAACACTTGTTAATTGATACTTTTTCGTTAGTAGCCAGGGTCAAATCCATCCACACATTGCTTGCTGTTGGAGCCTATTTCAATTATGAAATATGGCAGATGGACATGAAAATGGCATTCTTAAATAGATATCTTGAGGAAGATATCTATATGGAATAGTCGCTGGATTTCACATCTAGTGATGATCACAAGGTCTGTAAGCTGCAAAGGTCCATATATGGACTTAAACAAGCATCTCGAAGCTGGAATGCTTATTTCAATGATGTGATCAAATTATTTGGATTCATCAAGAATGAGGAGGAGCCCTGTATTTTCAAAAAGGTTAGTGGTAGCGCTGTTGTCTTTCTCGTACTGTACGTGGATGACATCCTTCTAATTGAGAATGAGATTTCCAAATTGACTATAGTTAAAATATGGTTGTCTAAAGAATTCTTCATAAAAGACCTAGGAGAGGCATCCTTTATTCTAGGAATTAAAGTTTATAGAGATAGACCAAATAGGATGCTGGGTCTCTAATAGAAAATGTACATAGAGAAGGTGCTAAAGAGGTTTAGCATAGAAAACTCTAAGAGAAGATTGGTGCCCTTCAGATATGGCATTCATCTCTCTAAGAAGATGTGTCCCAATATATCTGAAGAGATTTAATGCATGAGCAAGATCCCTTATGCTTCAGCAATAAGAACTCTCATGTATGCCATGCTATGTACATGACCTGATATTGCCCATGCTGTGAGTGTCATGAGTAGGTATCAGTTGAATCTAGGTGAAGAACACTAGACTTCTATGAAATGCATCCTTAAGTACTTGAGAAGGACTAAGGATATGTTTCTAATCTTTGGTAATGGATAACTCCAGGTCCAGGGGTACATAGACTCGAATTTTATGTTCGATATAGATGATCGAAAGTCAACATCTGAAAGTCTGTTTGTATGCAATGGTAGTGCTATCAGCTAGAAGAGTTTCAAGTAGACTGTGATAGCAGATTCCTCCATGGAAGTAGAGTACATCACTGTTGGGAAACATACAGGGTTTCATGCATAGATTTCAAAACTTTTTCAAAAATAAAGAGCAACGAAAGACATAGATTAAACTATTTAATCTACAAATACATGTAGTCAAATTATAAAACCCTACATCAAGGATCTATAACATGTTATAATGCAAATACAAATCTAAAGTTAAATTAATCACAAGTGGTATTGATCATATCAATATCTAGATCTAGAATAATTCTAGATCTAACCCTAGATTACATCTAGGTCACCAAGAGATCAGAGATCTCTTATGTTTGCAAGGGTAGAGTACTCCATAGTTAAATTTATTATTACTTTTGGAGCTGCACAAGTATCCGGTCTCTACAGATGATCCACATGAACCTACAAGACAGATTGAAGGTTCATCGAACGAAGATCCGCTCGAAGTGCTAGCTTCTCGTGAATCCCTCCTAATGGTTAATCAAATACATGTTCTTCGAATCTCTTGGATGCTCCAAGAGATGAAGAACATGAGGAGGAATACGGAAGGAATCCAAACCTTGGATCTCCCATAAATCAGAAAATAAGAACATAAAAATATAAATCCTAAGAGAAGATAAATCTTCTCCTTCAGGACATCAACAGTTGATGTCCTGAAAACATCCCTATGCTAGGACAAAAGAAGACCTTCTTCTCTAAAATTTTTCTTAAGTTTCTAGATCTAATATTTTGATTTTCATCATATAAAATTCCCACAAAAAATAGAGAGGAAAGGTTCTCTAAGAAACCCTAAGAGAAGACCTTTCTTTTCTTCTCCTTCTCTCATCAGGACATGATCAAATGATGTCCAAAAAATAACACCATGCTCCAACAACTTGGAGCACTCATCCCCACACCCAAATCCTTTCTCTCTCTCTCTCTCTTAGATTTTTATCATATAAAAATCATAAATAAAATAAAAAGAGAGAAACATAAAAAAAAATATAAGAGAAGACAATCTTCTCTTACCTTGTCTCTTCAAGACATCAACCTTTGATGTCTTAATTGATAGCTCTTCTCAAAGAATATTGGCACCACAGATCCTCCACACCTTCTCCTCCTTCTCCTCTAATTTTTCATAATTTGTTTAGGATTTTTTACATTCTAAAACTATCTCATAAGAGGCATCCAACTTTTATTGCAAGACTTAGGTCGAAACTTAGTCAATGGAGGACTTCTATGGGGCGTCCAACTCTTGGATGCCCCTCCCACTATTTTTTTCTATAACCACTGATTCTCATGCACAAAACAAAGAGCAAAAAGTCCAAATAAGATAGAGGGGAGTGGGTGGAGTTGGCGCACAAAGGAAGGAGGAGTTTGGGTCAAAGAAGACTCTTCCAAGTAGGAAACAATTTCCAACTTTCCTTCTAGTTTTGGCCAAGTCAAAATATATTTCCAAATAATCTGATAGGTGGGGCATGGACCTCTCATTAGCATGGGAATCTTCACATAAACCTCAAAAAAATATATGTGGGCGTGGGCTTTCTTAGATGCAAGAGAAAGAGAGAGAGTCCCAGTCCAACTCGGACTCCTCTTGTTTGACTAGATCAAAATGATTTTAAACCCAATTGAATCTCATTTAAATTAGATAAATATTAATCCAATATAGAGTGATCATATCCCAACTAGGAGAACCCAATTAAATCAGATTAAATTAAGATTTAAATCTATTTTAAATGCTAAATCAATTAGGTGCACCCAAGTCCTAGTCAAACTAGAAATTGTTCTTCCCTTGCAATTGGCTTATCCAATAAACCAATTAGACTTAATCTAATTAAATCTAAATCAATTTTAATTAAATATAATTCAATTATACTTGATCTTAGCATAATTTTTCAATCAAATTGAGCTAATTAGCAATCTAATTGCTAATCGATCCTCCTGCAACACTTGCATTAGGTCAAACATCAATCGCATTGAATGTTTGACCTCGAAATAATTCTCAATCGTCGATTAATCATCCGATCAGATTACAAGCTCTAATGTATGTGACCCCATAGGTTTGAACCTAAGCCGATAGCATAAGAATAAATTTATGTACCAATCAAAGTTACCATCTAGCAATAGTTTTCGACGTCCGAATAGGTCGAATGTATGCAAAGCAACATTCTTAGAATTCTGGCCCATGGTTATCATATAATTCATCCCTATGACCAATAATTCTCAAGATAACTTTGAGTATACTTTCAAACACTCGTACAAGATATCTCTATTGTATCTCAAAATTTTGCACATCCGGTGATACCTCACGAGGATTACCTAGGCCTAGGTTTTGCTAAATTGAAACATAGCAAGTCATTCTCTTCCTAAAGTTAATTAGGAGTGGTCAATCCCATCTTGACTTACATACTAACTTTACAAGTACTTAACTGTACATAGAAACCTTTTGAACCTATATTAGAAATACATGCAGTCTGACACCAAAGTACAATGAGTTACTTACAAGTCATCGTGATGATCTTAGATCGGAAGGACACTTATACGCATTAGCCTTAGCTAGCTACTCTTGATAGTAGAGTACTACATTAGTCACATTTAGTATAGATGTACTCCTACATCTCACCTGGATGCCATACTAGTGTCTCTACATCGCTTGGTTATGAGGACAACCAATGCATATGGCATACAGCGATCTACACTCTATATTTTATCATCCTTTTTAATAACTTATCATTTTGGTTGAACAATTTAAGAACCATCCGATAAATCCTTCTTTATCAATTGATTATAATTCTAAAAATTTCATCATAATTTAGGAGTTAATTTAAGAAAATAAGAACTTTTATAATGAACCAGCCAAATAACTATTATTATTAGATAATTCATATATAAATTTTAATTATCTACTACTTAGATGATTGGCTTTAGGACATATTTTCCAACAACTCCCACTTGGAGAAAAGCCAATTAGAATGATATCAAATATCCTATATTCCACTTGAGTTCGTAGAACTCCTTAGTTTCGAGGCCTTAGCAAATGGGTCGGTCAAGTTCTTCTTTTCCATCGATCTTCTAAAGATCGACATCACTCTGATAAAAAATCAAAGGTGATAGCAATGCAGAATATGCTGGTCCTTTGGTTTTTTAGTTTGAGCTATGGCTCCAGTGCTATGATAGGATTGGACCATTGGTGAAGGGTACCACTCCCAACCTACTAATGAACCTCAGCAACTATACAGCTTACATGGCAACATCATATGCCATGATGTCTCCACATCACTAACTGAATAGACTAAAGAATTCTACTTGGAATCATTCCAACAGATTGTTCCTACAATTAGGATATGAGTCATCATTCTCTAGTTATCATCTTGTTCTGACTAAAATTAAAACATCCATATATTTTAAGTCAGTACTTCCATATTTGAATCACTGGACCTTAGTAATTTTCAAATACTTAAAAATTATCTATACAATCTTTCAGTGGCTCTCACTTAGATCAGATTGGTATTTGCTCACTACCTCTAGTGATACCATGTCTGGTCACATACATGGAGAAATAAGATGATAGCTAAACCTTTATTCTTTGCAATGCTGGGATGTCATTCTCGATTAAGAGAATTTCATCCACAAACAAGAGAAGGAATGACACTATAGAATATTTTGTCCAATTACAAATGCAAAAATTTTTTTGTTCATAACAAAGGCATATGTTCGAAACGTATGTTCTAATTCTGAGGTAATAGCCAAATGGACTTTAAGGTCTTTACCTTTCTGTCTGTACTACTCTAATCCCTTTGAAAATCCATTTACACCTATTGGATTTTATCCCTTAAGGTGAATCAACTAGTATCCATACACTATTAATTTTCATGGACTTTAATTTGGATTATGCGACTCTAGATCACTGCATTGTATCCCTATAGGTGATCGAATCTTTGTTGTTCTCATCGAGCTCAATAGGATTGCCATCCCGAACCTAGATACCAAAGTATCTATCCAGCTGATGTGGTACTCTACTAGATCTCCTTAAAGGTGATACTTTAATGGGCTCTAGAATTGATCTAATTAAATCTGGTTCTATAGGTTTACTAGATTACGTCGGTTCTTTTCTACCAATCAAACATTTTCAAGTTCAACTTGATAGGCATCGGTTCCTTATCTAAGGAACTCCTTTCCAAAAGGAATGCCTTACGGCTGATAAACATCTTATGTTCTTTAGCATAGTAGAATCAATAACCCTTAAATACTTATTGGACCAGGATCCATGTTTATCTATTTGCAAATATATGACATAGGCCAATCAACTCTAAACCCAAAAGTGAGAGAGTCTAGATTTAACCCTGATTCATATCCCATATGGAATCTATATGACAGATTTACTCAAAACCTTTCTTATAGTAAAACTAGTAGCCACAAGAGCACAACCCTGAAATAGGCAGACAAGTGAACCCTATAGTGGATTGAACCATGTCTAATAAAGTTCAATTTCTTCTTTCAGATACACTATATTCTGAAAGAAAATCTACTTGAGAGAGAATCCAATTCTTTTCTAGATATATCAAAAGCTCACCGAATAAGTATTCGCCTCCTCGATCTGATTGAAGAGTTCTAATACCTGTTCAATTTGTTTTTCTATTTCATTATTGAATCATCTAAATATTTCAAATAATTCAGGCTAGATGCATCCATGCCCAGATAGATCATTTGTAATGAAATATTAGTATCTTTCTTTGGCACTTAAGTTCATAAGTTCACATACATCACTATGTATGAGACTTAGAACTTTATCGGCTCCTTCACCATTTTCAGTAAAAGGTGATTTTGTCATTTTTCTAAGAAGACAAGATTCGTAGGCTATCAATGATTTACAATCATTGATATCGAGGTTTTTCTCTCAAGCTAACCCGTTTATCCAATTCTTGTCAAGATGATTAAGCCTATAATGCCAAAGATAGATATCCATGACATAATCTAACTTGAATGTTGTTGGAGATAAACCCTGCTCCTGCAAAAGTCTAATATGATGCTTAGCCTAATGCAACTGGTAATCATGGAAGAGCTTCGATCGAAAATTATCCCTCCAGTGGTCGAACCCCAGTCGAACTCCTTCAGTGGCTGAACTCCTCCAGCGATCGAACTCCTTCTGGATTCTCCTTCAGTCGATTTTCTTCAGGAACCGAACTTCTTCCAGATTTCTCCTCCAGTTAGATTCCTCTAAGAGCCAAACTCCATTCGTACTTCTCCTTCAGTCGGATTCCTCCAGGAGCCAAACTCCTTTCGAACTTCTCCTTCAGTTGAATTCCTTCAGCAGTTGGATTCCTCTAGGACTTCTCCTTCAATCGAATTCTTTCAGAAGCCAAACTCCTTCCGAACTTCTCCTTCAGTCGGATTCCTTCAGAAGTCAAACTTGTTTTGGACTTCTTCTTCAGCTGAACTTCACCAGTTGGACTCCTTCTGGACTTCTCCATCAGTCGAACTTCATTCAGATTCCTTCAGTAGATTACTTTCAGATTTTAAGTAGTATTCCTTTCGGATGATCCCCTCTAGCTGTATTTCCTTTAGGAGTCTGAACTCCTCTAGAATTGACATATGTCAAAGCTCTTCAACAAACGTCTGCTTCTTCCAAACTTCGACTATTAAATCTCAACGAATGGACGACACCTCTCTCCGTAATAAATTTCATGTGACCCTAAGCGGCCCACTACCGAACAGTTATGGTAACAAATTCCACGTGGCCTCAAGCGGCCCACTATCGGATGGTTATGGCAATACATGCTTCATCTATAAAAGAGATCCTTCAGATACATTTTCTCTAAGCTCTCTTCTTCTTCCCAAAACTCTGCTAAATTCTTACCTGAGCACTCTATTTCTATTGGCCAGAAGAGTTGACTTGATCGTCGGAGGGTTCTGCCAGAGCCACCACCATTGACTTTGGATGGAATTTTGTTTTGCAGGTCACTAGCGGCGACCTTTTCTTCTCCAACTCTAGCTCGATCCAGCGTCAACCAGATTCTGCACCAATAGAATTAGCGCTAGAAAAAGGACCCTCTGTTCCTGAGGTATCCTTGCTTTTAAAGGAGTACTCAGTCGACCCTATGGATCTTCTTCTCTAAGGTCCATCTCCATCTTCTTCCTTAATCCCAAGAAATACCTCCAAAGAAGGTGACTATCCAGAGACCTACCACTTCTACCATTAGATCCAAACTAGACCCATCCATTCCTGCTCCAACATCGGTGCTTCATCCTCTTCCTCTACCGATGGCAATGGTAGATTCGAAGCAGTTTAACCTACTAATGCAGTGGGTTCAAGGCCTCACCGAGATGGTGCAAGTCATGCGGCAGCCTCCGATAGTGGTTCCACCAGAAAATCCACTATCGAGATGTTAGGAATCGATCCCAAGGAGGAGCACTTGGGCTAGCATACCCATCGCCCCTGGGAAGAGAAAATAGAGAGCAGAGGATCCTTGTTTGGATTATAATTCTTCTCTGAAAGAGACCTTCTCCATCTATAGTCAGAAGCCTTTCAAGATCTACGATCAAGATGACTTCCTTGATAAAAAACTATGAAAGATGGACCAACGAATCGAGGAACTTCTTCACGTTCCCTCGACTCACCATGACGATGTTCGCACTGATCCCCCTTTCTCTTTTCGAATGATGCAAGAGTCCATTTTGCCAAACTTCAAGCTTCCCCAATTTGAAAGCTATGATGGATCCTCTGATCCGATCGATCACCTGAAGGCCTTTCGAACCAAGATGCTGCTCCATAGCACACCAGACATCATCTTATGTCGAGCTTTTCTATCTACCTTAAATTAAGCGGCAAGAAATTGGTATTCGATGTTGAAGCCAGATGCAATCTTTTACTTTGACCAGATGAGCCATCAGTTTGCGGCTCACTTCGTTAGTAGCCAACATCCCCACCGAGGTTCAGATTTCTTGATGAATATCAAGTAGGAGGGGGAATCTATTTGGGCTTATGTCACCTAATTTATGAAGGAAAATCCTGATTTCCCGATCCAGGTTCCTCCAGATCTGATCAGATCAAGAGATATATTTCAAAAAAATTTTCTCTTGATCCTAATTAGATCTTGATATGTTTCAGATCTGATCCTTATTATTTTAATAAATAAAATAAAATAAGATAAATTAAATCAAATTTAATTTACCTGATTTGGGTAATCCTATTACCCTGTAGATGATCCTGATTGCAGCGGAAGGTTCTGGATCTAGCCATGCAAGCGCCTGGCCTCTACCGGTATCCACTCAGGTTGGATCTGGAGATCCTCTTCTTCTCTATCACGCCTCCAAAAATCAGATCTGGATCTGATCTGGAGGATCTTCAAAACTCCTTTTGAAGATCAGCAGTCGTCCTTTGCAGCAGTGCAGCCTTCTTCTTTTGATCGCCTTTCTTTTGATCTGGAATGCACCAACCAAAATCCAAAACTCTTTTGGACGTGGAGAGGAGAAGGAGGAGAAGTTTAGGCATGGAGGAAGAGGAGAGAAGCAGCCTTGGGGCGTGGGAAATCTCTATTCAATTGCATCTCTTTGGGTTGGGCGCAGGGTCTTATTTATAGACCTCTTATGATCCAACTCCTCTTATTCTCAACCAATCACAACCCTTTGTGAAATCAGATCTAAATCTGATTGGTTGGAATAGAGTCCCCTGGATTCCTCCTTAGAGGGCGCCTAAGACCAGTCAAACTGGATTCTTAGTAGAACTCTGATTGGAATCCAAAAGGGAGGTGGAGTCCTTGTCCAACAAGGACTCCTAGGCGCCTGCGCCCTCCTCCTTGCCAGGTTCTGGCAGGGGGACAGGCCCCCACCAGCTCTCCAATAGGTGCATGACATGTGGACAAAAGTCAAAGTATCAATGGTCAACATTTGACCAGTCAAAGGTCAACTTTTGACCAAAGTCAAAGGACCAAAAATGGCAGGTGACCAAAAATGGCAGGTATGTCTTACAAAATAAGACAACCTTTTCTAACTTGGACAACCTCCAGTTAGACCATATGAAGGCCTCTGATTGAGCACAAACTCCTTTGGCTCAGTCAGGACAACTTATTTATGATAGTAAAAGAAGAACGTTAGGTTCAATCGAGTGCTAGCACGATTTCCTTGAACCTAATTGAATCTCATTCAGATCAATTGAACTAGATCAGTTCAATTGATGATCACCAGATTCAAACCCTTGTTTGTGTGACCCAGTTAGGTTCAGTTCTGTATGGTAATGGGATATGTCATGATCTCTATCATAGACATCATCGAAACTCCTTTCGATGGATCAGAACTCTTCTGATTCGAACAGCTAGAATGATCGATCATCTAAATCATTCTAATTGCTCCCAAAATCCACCAGTGACACCTAGCAGTATATGGTGGCAACCCATCAGAGCTGAATGTGAACCTCTTGGTGCAGCTACCTGTGTGATTAAGTTCTTCTATCTTGAGCCCCGATCAGATTAGGGTTAAGGTGAACTCGTCAAACCCTAGTCTTCTGTCATATGATGTAATCATTCGATTCAAGTCCAATGTGAAAATCTAAATAGAAACTCTTTCTATTATTTCACTCTGCCATGGCCATGGGCTTCTGGACTTGATTCTCATGATCATCATAGGGCTGCTCCTCTACCACCGAGGTAGATAGATTCCATCTTGATGCAATCCAGTTCCTACAATGAACATGCTATAGCCAACATACACCTCAGGGTTCCATATGGCTAGGAGACCGAGTAATGGTGTAGTCAAACTATAACACCCTCAAGGTGAACTGCCGATGCATCCTCAGGTCAAAGAACCAGACACACTACTGCAGCATCGAGTCAGTCATTGACGAGAAGGTAGACTTCCCTAATGACTACTCGAGGTGGTCACGCTCAGTGCCCTCGTTCTCTAACGAGTACCTGTACTCTCGCTCCGGTGTCTCCACACCGTAGACTCAAGACTCATCTACTAAAGAGAAGCGATTGTACACCAACCTTCCGGATCAATCACCATCCTCGTGATGATCCTATGGTCGGGAGCATTTTATGAGTTAATAATGATTATTCATGTCTTAAATTTTCAACTCTTGAAAATATGAATTATCATTACCATTAACTCAAAGGATGTATCACAGACACTAAATACACATATGTGATAGAAAATAACCCATTTTATTGATTATAGTCAAAATTATAATTTTGCCCCTAGAAGTGTATTACAAGTGTCAGCCAATTCTGGCTTCTAGGGCACATATATCTAACAATCTTCCCACTTGTCCTAAAGCCAATTGGCTACAAGTCTAAGTCCCATCTTCTCAAGGTGGGCTTCGATCTTCTGTTGTCCCAACGGCTTTGTAAGTGGGTCTGCCACATTATCTGCGGAGTTGACTCTCTTGACCTCGACGTAACCTTTCTCGAGGTAATCGCGGATGAGGTGGTATATCGCCGCTCAATGTGCTTGGACTTTCTGGTGAGACCTCGGCTCCTTAGCAAGGGCTATGGCGCCATTGTTGTCGCAGTATAGAGGAATGGCATCTGATGGCATTACTCCAATTTCTGCAGCAAACTTCTTATACCAGAATGCTTCCTTCGCAGCCTCTGATGCAGCGATATATTCTGCTTCCATGGTGGAATCTGCTATCATAGTTTGCTTGGAACTCTTCCAGCTGACAGCACCACCATTGCACACAAACAGACTTCCCAGATGTCGACTTTCGATCATCTATATCGGACATGAAATCCGAGTCTGTGTATCCCTGGACTTGGAGTTCTCCATTACCAAAGACCAACATCATATCCTTAGTTCTTCTCAAGTACTTAAGGATACATTTCACAGAAGTCCAGTGTTCTTCACCTGGATTTGACTGATATCTGCTTGTGACACTCACAGCATGGGCTATATCAGGTCGTGTACATAGCATGGCATACATGAGGCTCCCTATTGCAGAAGCATAAGGGATCTTGCTCATGCATTCTATTTCCTCAGGTGTGCTAGGGCACATCTTCTTGGAAAGATGAATACCATGTCTGAAGGGTATTAATCCCCTCTTAGAGTTTTCCATACTAAACCTCTTTAGTACTTTCTCTATGTACATCTTCTGTGAAAGTCCTAGCATCCTATTCGGTCTATCCCTATAGACCTTAATTCCTAGAATAAAGGATGCTTCACCTAGGTCTTTCATGGAGAATTCCTTGGACAACCATATTTTGACTGTCGTCAACATGGGAATATCATTCCCAATAAGGAGGATGTCATCCACGTACAATACGAGGAAGACAACAGCGCTCCCACTGACCTTTTTGAAAACACATGGTTCCTCTTCATTTTTGATGAAACCAAATTTTTTGATCACATCATTGAAACGAGTGTTCCAGCTCCGAGATGCTTGCTTAAGTCCATATATGGACCTTTGCAGCTTGCAAACCTTGTGATCAGTATCACTGGATGTGAAACCTAGCGGCTGTTCCATATAGATATCTTCCTCAAGATATCCATTTAAGAATGCCATTTTCACGTCCATTTGCCATATTTCATAATCGAAATAGGCTGCAACGGCAAGCAATGTGCGGATGGATTTTAGCATAGCCACTGGAGAAAAGGTATCCTGATAGTCAATGCCTTCGCATTGACTATAACCTTTTGCCACTAGTCTAGCCTTGAATGTCTCCACATTCCCATCTGCACCAATCTTTCTCTTGAAGATCCATTTACACCCAATAGGTACTATACCTTCTGGTGGATCTACCAAGGTCCAGACTTGGTTTGAGTGCATCGAGTCAATTTCTGACTGCATTGCCTCTAGCCATTTCTCGGAGTCGATATCTGATATCGCCTCGTTGTAGGTTTTGGGATCATCACCATGAGCACCATTACCTATGAGGAACATTTTCTCTACTTCCTCTGAAATAATACCTAAGTATCTTTCAGGGGGATGGAAAACTCTTTCCGATCTACGAGGTGGAGGAGGTAGTGTTCTTATTGGCTCAACCTGATTTGGTTCCAATTGGTCCTTAGCTCATTGTACTTGTGAGACTTTCTCATCAAGCTTAATCTGCTTTCCAATGCCGCTATCTTGAATAAACTATTTTTCAAGAAAGATGGCATGTCGACTCACAATCACATTGTGGTCTTCTGGAATGTAGAAATAGTATCCTAATGACTCTTTAGGATATCCTATGAATCGAGCTCTGAAAGGACCTAAACTCTAACTTGTCCGCTTGTTGTCTTTTGACATGAGCCGGACAACCCCAAATTCTGAGATGACTCAGACTTGGTTTCTTACCGTGCCATATCTCATACGGTGTGGTAGGAACGGTTTTAGAGGGAACCCTATTCAGTAGATAAATTGAAGTTAACAATGAATGTCCCCAAAGAAAATCAGGGAGGTCTGTGAAGCTCATCATGGATCGAACCATATCCAATAGAGTCCGATTTCTCCATTCTGAAACCCCGTTGAGTTGAGGTGTTCCTGGTGGAGTCCATTGAGAGACTATGCCATTTTCCTTTGAGATAGTCTAGGAATTCTCGGCTAAGGTATTCACCTCCTCGATCTGATCGAAGAACCTTAATGGGTTTTCTAGTTTGTTTTTCTACTTCATGTCTGAATTCTTTGAACTTTTCAAAAGCTTCAGACTTGTGTCTCATAAGATACACATACCCATACCTAGACAGATCATCGGTAAAGGTAATGAAGTAGACAAAATTGCCTCTAGCCGGCACATCAAATGGGCCGCACACATCAGTATGTACTAGGGCAAGGAGATCTGTGGCCCTCTCCCCATGTCCAACAAAAGGGAGTTTAGTCATTTTGCCTTGAAGACAAGATTCACAAGTTGGATATGACTCGAAAGTCAATGGACTCAATAGCCCATTTTTCTCCAATTTGTTGATCCTATCTTCTGCTATATGACCTAATCTCAGGTGCCATAGATATCTATCATTTGGACTATCCCTAGGTCGTTTGGCATTCACGTTTTGCTCGATAGTTAGAATAGGTACATCAATATGTAGCTGATAAAGACCATTAATAAGGAAACCATTTGCAATTTTATTTCTTTCATAAAGAATGTTACAATGGTCCTTAAAGAAGGTAATCACATAGCCTTCTAGTGCTAAGCATGAAACAGAAATCAAATTCCTGCTAGCTGCAGGCACATAATAACAGTCTTTCAAAACTAAGTCTAAACCAGATGGTAATCGAAGAGGGTATGTTCCCACGGCCACTGCAGCAACTCTTGCTCCATTACCGATGCGTAGGATCATGTCTCCATCCCTCAGCCTCCTGCTATCCTCAAGACCCTGCATATGGAAGTGCACAGATGAGCACTAGAACCAGAGTCAAGCACCCAACTGGATGCAGAAGAAACCGTAAGGTTAGACTCAATAACGAGCATACCTCCAGAAGGACCTTCCTTCTTGTTCTTCAGGGTGGCCAGGTAAGTAGGGCAGTTCCGCTTCCAATGGCCGTCGCTGTTGCAATGGAAACACTTTCCTTTGACATCGGCCTTCTTCTTCGGCTCTGCCTTCTTCTTTTTTGATCCTTCCACCTTTTGCTTTTTCACAGACTTCTTTTTCTTTCCATAAGACTTTCTTTTGGAAGAAGTCCGTTCCATAGCAAGAACTGAGCCTTTAGAACCTTTCATAGAAAGCTCAGCGGTAACCAGCATATTCATTAATTCGGCCAAGGAATTTTGAAGTTTATGCATGTGGTAATTCATGATGAATTGCCCATATGCATCAGTCAAGGATTGCAGAATAATATCGTTCTGCAGATCCAAGTCTAACTTCACACCGAGCTTCTCAAGCTCTTCCATGTCCTTGATCATCATGTCAGACAGTGATCTTGGACTGACTGCCCATCACGCATCTTAGCCTTAAAAAGTCATTTTGTGACTTGATACTTTGGCTGCGCGACTCTGTTCACCAAACATCTCCTGCAGGTGAGCCAACATTTGGCGAGCAGTCCCGATATCTTCATGTTGGCGCTGGAGCTCATCAGACATCGAGCCCAACATGTAATATCTGGCCTTATTATCTTCGTCTAATCCATTTTTCCAGAGACGCTCTCTGTTCAGTGGATGGACGAGCTGGTAAGGTGGGAGGGTCCTGGTCCAAAACATGGTTAACTTCTCTGAA
The DNA here is from genome assembly GCA_006176705.1 of Cocos nucifera. Classification (NCBI taxonomy): domain Eukaryota; kingdom Viridiplantae; phylum Streptophyta; class Magnoliopsida; order Arecales; family Arecaceae; genus Cocos; species Cocos nucifera. The sequence goes on along the minus strand of QRFJ01000931.1, from coordinate 295,877 downwards.
CCCAAAATAATTTTGTAGTTTCCTGAGCCAATCTTTATAATTGGGTCCAGTCAGTCTATGTGTGTCCAGGATACGTGCCAATGGGTTGGACGCAGACATTTTCCTGTAGAGAGTCAAAGATTCTAGTTAGATACTGTAATTTTGACTTGACCAATTTGTTTAGGGATTTTATTTTTAAACAAATTAGCTCCCACTATTTTCTCGGATCCCTACACTCCCTCTGTAGAGATGCGAAAAATCTCCACGATTGATGATTTCTAGTGGGTGGTGCGGTCTCACCAACTGACTCATCACCTCACCTAACAGTTATTGGTGATGGGTTAGCCAATGAGTGAACAACTCTTGTTCAATGATTCTCTAATCATGGTGCACCCAAACTTGGTCTCTAATTCATGAATCTCACCGTATCCAGAATATTGATCCACTCCTTAGTTAAGTCAGACCCACCATTTGCATAGACTGGGTTCCTAATTGAGTCTCTCACCGTATCCGAAATATTGAGCCCAACTCATCCTCCAGCCCATAGCATCCAATGCCTAATAGACATGGTTGCATCTTCTCGGTGCAACTGAGCCACTGTATCCAGCCGAGAACAATCAACCCCGGGAAGGGCCCGCACATCTACAATGGTGGAAGACCTCAGACTTAATCTTTTCTTAGGGAGAATTGATTCAGGTCTCATTAAACTAGACTTGTCTTAGTCATAACAATTATGACTAACCTAGTGGCATGGGTTAGCTCGGATTATTGACCACCTCAAATCAGAACTGTGTCAACAGATATGGCCAGGTAAGTGAGATCGGTGGAAGGAATATGCCATTAACTCGCACAAGAACGCATTCAGGTCGAGTAGCTTCCAATTAAAAACCAGTCGGTCGTCTATGTGCCAAACTTACCTTAGACACCAAATTGTTGAGTCAGAACCAATTGGGTTAGCCTACAATCCAGACTCTCAACCTCTGAGCCTAATTAGGTCTTGCTTGATCGTGACTCGATCTTGACCCAGACTTAATCCTATTAGGCTGGTCAATTTAAGCATTGTTGATCCCATCTAACCAACTCTTGATTCGGTTTGATCAACCGCTTAGACCTAATTGAGCTACCCAAGCCCGAACCCAGTATTATGAATATGTCTTAGATCTAAAATTCTCAATTTTAGACCTAATTAATATTCCATAAACTTAATTCTTAATTAAGTAGGGTTCATAAACAAAATATGCACAATAAATCCTAGGGTTTCAGGATCTAGGGTTTTGCAGAAAGTAAGTTTTGGGTTTCTGATTAAGGACGAACACGCAGCACCCCTACACATCATAAGAACACCCCATCGAATGGGAAGAGAGGGCCTTTAAACCCTTCTTCATTCTTATGACCGGACGGCCAAGAGGAACGCCTTAATCAGGAACATTCAATACTACAAAACAATATCAGATCTATATCATATATCTCATATACAAAGTAGATCTAATCATGGCATATTTTGCATACATCTCATGTATCATAATCATGCATGTTTTCAGATCTAAATTATCTCATAATAATCTGAAAAAATTAGATTTAAATTGATCTAATCAAAATAAATTCTAATCTAGATAATTATGTAGAACTATTCTACAACTAGTCTAGACATGCATCAATCATATCTCATATGATATTTAAAATTAAATAATTTTTATTTGCTATTTATCAGATGTTATTATAACACTTATAATATCAGAAAATAGTAAATAAGAAGATCTAAAATATGATTTAATCAGATTAAATCAAAGACATGCAAAACTATTCTATAGAACTATTCTATTCTAGAACTAGTCATGCATATCTTCTTAATCTTAGATCCAAATCATTTAATTTTAATTTTTCTGATTTCAGATCTGATCACATCTCATGTGACATCTGAAATCACTTTATTTTCTAATTAAAATAAAATTAAAATCAGATCTAAACAATTTAGAACCATGGCTCTGATACCAGTTGAAGGAAAAATCCTGATTTCCCGGTCCAGGTTCGTCCAGATCTGATCAGATCAAGAGATATATTTCAAAAATTTTTCTCTTGATCCTAATCAGATCTTGATATGTTTGAGATCTAATTCTTATTATTTTAATAAATAAAATAAAATAAGATAAATTAAATCAAATTTAATTTACCTGATTTGGGTAATCCTATTACCCTGTAGATGATCCTGATTGCAGCGGAAGGTTCTGGATCTAGCCACGCAAGCGCCTGGCCTCTACCGGTATCCACTCGGGTTGGATCTGGAGATCCTCTTCTTCTCTATCACATCTCCAAAAATCAGATCTGGATCTGATCTGGAGGATCTTCAAAACTCCTTTTGAAGATCAGCAGTCGTCCTTTGCAGCAGTGCAGCCTTCTTCTTTTGATCGCCTTTCTTTTGATCTGGAACGCACCAACCAAAATCCAAAACTCTTTTGGATGTGGAGAGGAGAAGGAGGAGAAGTTTAGGCATGGAGGAAGAGGAGAGAAGCAGCCTTGGGGCGTGGGAAATCTCTATTCAATTGCTTCTCTTTGGGTTGGGCGCAGGGTCTTATTTATAGACCTCTTGTGATCCAACTCCTCTTATTCTCAACCAATCACAACCCTTTGTGAAATCAGATCTAAATCTGATTGGTTGGAATAGAGTCCCCTGGATTCCTCCTTAGAGGGTGCCTAAGACCAGTCAAACTGGATTCTTAGTAGAACTCTGATTGGAATCCAAAAGGGAGGTGGAGTCCTTGTCCAACAAGGACTCCAAGGCGCCTCCAACTTGGGCGCACGCCTAGGGTGGCGTGCGCCCTCCTCCTTGCCAGGTTCTGGCAGGGGGACAGGCCCCCACCAGCTCTCCAATAGGTGCATGACACGTGGACAAAAGTCAAAGTATCTATGGTCAACATTTGACCAGTCAAAGGTCAACTTTTGACCAAAGTCAAAGGACCAAAAATGGCAGGTGACCAAAAATGGCAGGTCATGTCTTATAAAATAAGACAACCTTCTCTGAACTTGGACAACCTCCAGTCAGACCATATGAAGGCCTCTGATTGAGCACAAACTCCTTTGGCTCAGTCAGGACAACTTATTTATGATAGTAAAAGAAGAACGTTAGGTTCAATCGAGTGCTAGCACGATTTTCTTGAACCTAATTGAATCTCATTCAGATCAATTGAACTAGATCAGTTCAATTGATGATCACCAGATTCAAACCCTTGTTTGTGTGACCCAGTTAGGTTCAGTTCTGTATGGTAATGGGATATGTCATGATCTCTATCATAGACATCATCGAAACTCCTTTCGATGGATCAGAACTCTTCTGATTCGAACAGCTAGAATGATCGATCATCTAAATCATTCTAATTGCTCCCAAAATCCACCAGTGACACCTAGCAGTATATGGTGGCAACCCATCAGAGCTGAATGCGAACCTCTTGGTGCAGCTACCTGTGTGATTAAGTTCTTCTATCTTGAGCCCCGATCAGATTAGGGTTAAGGTGAAACTCGTCAAACCCTAGTCTCTGTCATATGATGTAATCATTCGATTCGAGTCCAATGTGAAAATCTAAATAGAAACTCTTTCTATTATTTCACTCTGCCATGGCCATGGGCTTCAGGACTTGATTCTCATGATTATCATAGGGCTGCTCCTCTACCACCGAGGTAGATAGATCCCATCTTGATGCAATCCAGTTCCTACAATGAACATGTCATAGCCAACATACACCTCAGGGTTCCATATGGCTAGGAGACCGAGTAATGGTGTAGTCAAACTATAACACCCTCAAGGTGAACTGTCCGATGCATCTCAGGTCAAAGAACCAGACACACTACTGCAGCATCGAGTCAGTCATTGACGAGAAGGTAGACTCCCTAATGACTACTCGAGGTGGTCACGCTCAGTGCCCTCGTTCTCTAACGAGTACCTGTACTCTCGCTCTGGTGTCTCCACACCGTAGACTCAAGACTCATCTACTAAAGAGAAGCGATTGTACACCAACCTTCCGGATCAATCACCATCTTCGTGATGATCCTATGGTCAGGAGCAATTTATGAGTTAATAATGATTATTCATGTCTTAAATTTTCAACTCTTGAAAATATGAATTATCATTACCATTAACTCAAAGAATGTATCACATACACTAAATACATAGGTGTGATAGAAAATAACCCATTTTATTGATTATAGTCAAAATTACAATTTTGCCCCTAGAAGTGTATTACAAGTGTCAGCCAATTCTGGCTTCTCGGGCACATATATCTAACAATTTAATACTACTGCATTGGAGGTTCGGAACCTAGACTAGTTTGTTGCAATAGCCATGCTCAAGGGTGGCCTTCAGAAGAATGATTTGCTATTCTTCCAGAAGAAGAAGTACCCTAGGGATCTTACCGATTTGCTAGCTTGGGCTGAAGGATATGCTCGAGCAAAAGAAGCCTTCAAGTTAAAGCATGAGGAATCCATAGGAGTCTAATAAACCCAAAGCTAATGGAGGGCCGAATGAAGTTTGGTCATGCTCATGAACTCCCTCCGAATGCAAGCGAGCCCGAACTACTCCTAGAGCTCGTTATCAAAGAAGCTCCGATAGAAGGGCACGATGAAGTTCTCCTCCTAGAAGATTTCACGACTACGCCCTCCTTAATATTCCACAGACGTCGGTCTGAAGCAAGAGAAGATTGGTCGAGGGTACTGCCGTAGCCATAACCACCATAGAGGAAGGAACAACAAGGAGATCAGCCGTCTCTTGACATCATCAACACTATCTCTGGAGAACTTAGTGCTTTGGTGAGCCACCATCTCTCAGCCTCAAAGCCAAGGGAAGCTTATCCTGAATTGAAAAGGCCCATATGAAATAGAGAAAGTCGTCCGATCTGGAACTTATCGTCTGAAGGAGCTCAGAGGAACAATGCTCCCATGATCTTAGAATTTAGAAAATTTGAGGATGTACCACCAGTAATTTTTCTTCAATAAAACTCCTTCATTTTAATATTATAGTTTCTTGGTGTAAAAACTATGTGATTGTTAGATATGTGTGCCCTAAAAGCCAGAATTGGCTGACACTTATTATACACTTCGAAGGATAAAATTATAATTTTGATTATAAATAATAAAATAGATATTTTTTTATCATAATGTGTATTTAGTGTCTGTGATACATTCCTTGAGTTAAAGGCAATGATCATTCTTGCTTTCAAGAGTTGAAAATTTAAGACATGAATTTTCATTACTAACTCATAAAATGCTCCTGACCGTAGGATCATCATGAGGATGGTGACTGATCCAAAAGGTTGGTGTATAATTGCTTCTTTATCTCATAAGTACAATGAGTTAAGGACCAATTGAAACCAAAATAGGTTGAGCCAATAAGAATACTACCTCCTTCAGCTCGTAGATCGGAAAGAGTATTCCGTCCTCCTAAAAGATGCTTAGGTATTATTTCAGAGAAAGTAGAGAAAATATTCCTTGTAGGTAATGGTGCTCATGGTGATGATCCCAAAATCTACAATGAGGCGATATCAGACATCGACTTCGAGAAATGGCTAGAGGCAATGCAGTCAGAAATTGACTTGATGCACTCAAACCAAGTCTGGACCTTGGTAGATCCACCAGAAGGTATAGTACCTATTGGGTGTAAATGGATCTTCAAGAGAAAGATTGGTGCAGATGGAAATGTGGAGACATTCAAGGCTAGACTAGTGGCAAAAGGTTATAGTCAATGTGAAGGCATTGACTATCAGGATACCTTTTTTCTAGTGGCTATGCTAAAATCCATCCACACATTGCTTGCCATTGCAGCCTATTTTGATTATAAAATATGGCAAATGGATGTGAAAATGGCGTTCTTGAATGGATATCTTGAGAAAGATATCTATATGGAACAGCCGCTAGGTTTCACATCTAGTGATACTGATCACAAGGTTTGCAAGCTGCAAAGGTCCATATATGGACTTAAGCAAGCATCTCGGAGCTGGAACACTCATTTCAATGATGTGATCAAAAAGTTTGGTTTTATCAAAAACGAAGAGGAACCGTATATCTTCAAAAAGGTCAGTGGGAGCGTTGTTGTCTTCCTCGTATTGTACGTGGATAACATCCTCCTTATTGAAAATGATATTGCCATGTTGATGATAGTCAAAATTTGGTTGTCCAAGAAATTCTCCATGAAAGACCTAGGTGAAGCATCCTTTACTCTAGAAATTAAGGTCTATAGGGATAGACCAAATAGGATGCTAGGACTTTCACAGAAGATGTACATAGAGGAAGTACTAAAGAGATTTAGTATGGAAAACTCTAAGAGGGGATTAATACCCTTCAGACATGGTATTCATCTGTCCAAGAAGATGTGCCCTAGCACACCTAAGGAAATAGAACACATGAGCAAGATCCCTTATGCTTCTGCAATAGGGAGCCTCATGTATGCCATGCTATGTACACGACCTGAAATAGCCCATGCTGTGAGTGTCACAAGCAGATATCAGTCAAATCCAGGTGAAGAACACTGGACTTCTGTGAAATGTATCCTTAAGTACTTAAGAAGAACTAAGGATATAATGCTGGTCTTTGGTAATGGAGAACTCCAAGTCCAAGGATACACAGACTTGGATTTCATGTTCAATCTGGATGATCGAAAGTTGACATCTGGGAGTCTATTTATGTGCAATGGTGGTGCTGTTAGCTGAAAGAGTTTCAAGCAAACCGTGATAGTAGATTCCACCATGGAAGCAGAATATACTGCTGCATCAAAGGCTATGAAAGAAGCATTATGGTATAAAATGTTTGCTATAGAAATCAAAGTAATACCATCAGATACCATTTCCCTTTACTACGACAACAATGGCGCCATAGCCCTTGCTAAGGAGCTGAGGTCTCATAAAAAATCCAAGAATATTGAGCGACGATACCACCTCATTCACGATTACCTCGAGAAGGGTTACGTCGAGGTCAAGAGAGTCGACTCCACAGAAAATATGGCAGATCTGCTAACAAAGCCACTGGGCCAGCAGAAGATCGAAGCCCACCTTGAGAAGATGGAACTTAGATTTGTAGCCAATTGGCTTTAGGACAAGTGGAAGATTATTAGATATATATGCCCTAGAGGCCAGAATTGGATGACACTTGTAATACACTTCTAGGGGCAAAATTATAATTTTGACTAAAATCAATATAATGGGTTATTTTCTATCACATATGTGTATTTAGTGTCTATGATACATCCTTTGAGTTAATGGTAATGATAATTCATATTTTCAAGAGTTGAAAAATTTCAGACATGAATAATCATTGTTAACTCATAAAATTCTTCCAGCCATAGGATCATCACGAGGATGATGATTGATCCGAAAGGTTGGTGTACAATCGCTTCTCTTTAGTAGATGAGTCTTGAGTCTATGGTGTGGAGACACCGGAGCGAGAGTACAGGTACTCGTTAGAGAATGAGGGCACTGAGTGTGACCATCTCGAGTAGTCATTAGGAAGTTTATCTTCTCGTCAATGACTGACTTGATGCTGTAGTGGTGTGTCTGGTTCTTTGACCTGAGGTGCATCTGTAGTTCACCTTGAGGGTGTTATAGTTTGACTACACCATAACTCGATCTCCTATCCATATGGAACCCTGAGGTGTATGTTGGCTATAGCATGTTCATTATAGGAACTGGATTGCATCAAGATGGAATCTATCTACCTCGATGGTAGAGGAGTAGCCCTATGATGATCATGAGAATCAAGTCCAGAAGTCCATGGCCATGGCAGAGTAAAATAATTGAAAGAGTTTCTATTTAGGTTTTCACATCAAACTTGAATTGAATGATTACATCATATGACAGAAACTAGGGTTTAACGAGTTCACCTTAACCCTAATCTGATCGGGGCTCAAGATAGAAGAACTTAATCACATAGGTAGCTGCACCAAGAGGTTTGCATTTAGCTCTGATGGGTTGCCACCATGTACTGCTAGGTGTCATTGGTGAATTTTGGGAGCAATTAGAATGATTTAGATGATCGATCATTCTAGCTGTTCGAATCAGAAGAGTTCTGATCCATCGAAAGGAGTTTCGATGATGTCGATGACAGAGATCATGACATATCCCATTATCATACAGAACTGAACCTAACTAGGTCATACAAATAAGAGTTTGAATCTAGTGACCATCAATTGAACTAATCCAGTTCAATTGATCTGAATAAGATTCAATTAGGTTCAAGAAAATCGTGCTAGCACTCGATTGAACCTAATGTTCTTCTTTTACTATCATAAATAGTTGTCCTGACTGAGCTAAAGGAGTTTGTGCTCGATTAGAGGTCTTCACTTGGTCTGACTAGAGTCTGTCCAAGTTAGAAAAGGTTTGTCTTATTTCGTAAGTCAATACCTTCCATTTTTGGTCATCTGCTATTTCTCATCCTTTGACTTTGGTCAAAAGTTGACCTTTGATTGGTCAAATGTTGACCATTAACACTTTGACTTCTGTCCACGTGTCATGCACTTATTGAAGAGCTGGTGGGGGCTTGTCTCCCTGCCAGAACCTAGTAAGGCGGAGGGCGCATGCCACCCTTGGCGTGCGCTCAAGCTGCAGGCGCCCAGGAGTCCCTGTTGGACAGGGACTCCATCTCCTCTTTGGATTCTGATTAGACTTCTCCTAAGAACCATGTTTGACTGGTCTTAGGTGCCATCTAAGGATAAATCCAGGGGACTCTATTCCCACCAATCAGATTTAGATCTGATTTCATAAAGGATTATGATTGGTTGGGAAGAAGAGGAGTTGGATCACGCATAGTCTATAAATAAGACCCTGCGCCCAACACAAAGAACACAATACAATTCTCCATGCCCCAAGGCTGCCTCTCTCCTCCTCCTCCATGCCAAGACCATCTTCTCCCTCTCCTCTCCATGCCCAAAGTAGTTTGGGATCCAAGTTGGTGCAATCCAGATGAGAGAAAGGCGACAGAAAGCTAGAAGGCTGCGCGACTGCAAAGGACAACTGCTGATCTTCGGAAGGTATTTTGAAGATCCTCCAAATCAGATTCAGATCTAATTTTTGGAGACATGATAGAGAAGAAGTGGATCTTCAGATCTTGCTCGAGTGGATACCAGTAGAGGCCAGGCACTTGTGTGGTTAGATCCAGAATCTTTCACTACTTACAGGATCATCAACGGATAATAGGATTATCCTACGTAAGGTAAATTAAATTAAATTAAATTTATTTAAATTTATTTTAATTATTAAAATAATAAAGATCAGATCTGAAATATCTCAGATCTGATCTGGATCAAAGAAAAAAATTTTAGAAATATATATCTTGATCGGATCAGATCTGAACGAACTTGGTCTGAGAAATCAGGATTTTCCTTCATTCGGAATCCTAAGGTGTATGTTGGCTATAGCATGTTCATTGTAGGAATTGGATTGCGCCAATAGGGGATCTATCTTCCTTGGTAGATGAGAAGTAGCCCTATGATGATCATAAGAATCAAGTCCATAAGCCCATGGCCATGGTATTGTGATATAATTAAAAGAGTTTCTATTAGGATTTTCATAATGGACTTGAATCGAATGATTAATTCACATGATAGAAATTAGGGTTTGACGAGATCACCTTAACCCTAATCCGATTGAAGCTCAAGATAGAGGAACTTAATCACATAGGTAACTATACTGAGAGGTTCACTTTTAGTTCTGATGGATTGCCATCATAGGCTGCTAGGTGTCACTGATGGATTTTGGGAGCAATTAGAATGATTTGAATGATCGATCATACTAGTTGTCTGAATCAGAAAAGTTCTGATCCATCGAAAGCTAGTTTCATGATGTCAATGATAGAGATCACGATATATCCCGTTACCATATAGAACTGAATCTAACTGGATCACACAAACAAGGGTTTGGATCTGGATATCATCAATTGGATTAATCCAGTTCAATTGATTTGAATAAGATTCAATTAGATTCAAGAAAATCGTGCTAGCACACGATTGAGCCTAATGTTCTTCTTTAACAATCATTAAAGCTTGTCTCGACTGAGCCAAATGTGTTTGGGCTCACTCAGAAATCTTTACTTAGTCTGGCTGGAGCTTGTCCAGGTCAAAAAAGTGTTGTCTTAATTTATGAGATAAATTTGAGAAAACACCTGTCATTTTTCATCACTTGCTAAATCTTGTCTTTGGACATTGGTCAAATGTTCATCCTGGACACTTAGACATCTGCCCATGTGTCAGGCACCCATAGGAGAGAACCTAGGAACTTGTCCCCTACTAAAAAGCAAATAGGAAGAGGGTGCATGCCTAAAATATGGAGTCTCATACAGATGGGACTCTAGTTGCTTCAGGGGATTAAATTGTGTGGTGCCAAGAAGACTTGTTTGATCTAATCTTGGCACCACCTAAAGAGAGTTTTGAAGGTCTCTAATTTGATTGGATCAGATGATGTCATCCCATCAATCAGATTTAGATCTGATTGTACAAAGGATCATGATTGGCCAGGATGATGTGGCACTGTATGGCACAATAGGGTCAATATAAATCCTATCTGCACCTAGAATTTAATTCTTCTACCTTTAGCCCATCAGACATAGCCCCTCTCCCTCCTTCTCCACACCACCCTCTATTCCTTTCTCTTCTCTCCATACCTAAGGAACTTTTGGCATGAAGAAGGTGCGATCCGAGCAAGTGAAAGGTGTCAGGTATGGAAGAAGGCAGCACTGCTGCAAGAGACAACGATTGTTCTTCAAAAGCAATTTTGAAGACCTTCAAGATCAGATCTAGATCTAATTTTTGGAGGATTGATTGAGAAGAAGAAGATCTTCAGATCTTGCTTGAGTGGATATTGGTAGAGGCCAGGCACTTGCATGGCTACATCTAGAACCTCAAGCAAACATCAGGATCATCACAGGATAATTGGATTACCCAAAATAAAGATATAATTAAATTAGATTTAATTTTTATCTTTATTTTTATTTTTATTTTTATTATCAAATCAATAATATTAGATCTGAGGAGTCCCAGATCTAATTAAGATCTTAGAGAAAAAAATTTTGAAATATTCCTACTGATCCAATCAGATCTGAATGAACCTGATCCAAAAAATAGGTTTTTCCCTTCAACTGGTATCGGAGCCAGGTTCCATAATTTATTAGATATAATTTTAATTTATTTTTGATCTAATAATTAGATGATTTTAGGTATCACATTAAATATGACTAAATCTTAAATTAGAAAATTAAAAATTAAATAATCTAGATCTAAATGTGTGAGATGCATGACTAGATTAGGAATAGAATTATTCTTTATGTAGTCTATAATGATCATAATTTTAATTTAATTAATTATAATTTTTAAATTTATTTATTTATTATTTTTTAATATTATAAATATTCTAATTAGATCTAAAAAATAAAAAATAAATTTATTTAATTTGTTCATATAAGATATGATAGATGCATGTTTAGACTAGTTGTTGAATAGTTCTACAAAAATTTTCTAGAATAAATTTTAATTTGACATGATCAAATTTAAATTTTATTTTTTAGATGTTTATGAGATAATTTAGATCTTAAAACATGTATGATATGATACATGAGATGTATGCAAAATATATTTTTAGTTAGATTAATTTTTATATATGTGATATATGATGTAGATCTAACTAGTTTCATAGATTTATCATGTTTCTGATTAAGGCATTCCCCTAGGCTGTCCGATCATAAGAACAAAGTAGGATTTAAAGGCCCTCTTCTTTCATTCAATGGGGTGTTCTTATGGTGTGTAGGGGTGTTGCACGTTCGACCTTAATCAGAAATCAAAACTTATTTTCTACAAAACCCTAGATTCTGAAACCTTAGGATTTTATATATATGTTTTATTTATGAATCCTAAACTTAATTGAGAATTAAAATTATGAAATATATTAGGTCTAAAATTAAAAATTTTAAGATCTAAGACATATTCATAAAATTGAGTTCGAGCTTGGGTAGCTCAATTAGGTCTAGCAGTTGATCAAATCGAATCAAGATTTGATTAGGTGGGATCAAGAGTACTTAAATTGACTAGTTTAATAGGATTAAGTCTGGGTCAATTTCGAGTCACATGAGTGAACGATCGAGTTATGACCTAATTAGGCTCAGTGGTTAGAGTCTAGATTATGGGCTAACCCGACTGGTTCTGGCTCAATAATTTGGTATCTAAGATCAGTTTGGTAGATACGACCGACTGGTTTTTAATTGGGAGCTACTCGACTTAAATACATTTTTATCAAGTTAATGGCATATTCCTTCCACCGGTCTCACTTATCTGATCATATTTGTTGGCCCAGTCCTGATCTAATATGGCTAACAATCTAAGCTGACCCATGCCACTAGGTTAGTCATAATGCTTATGACCATGTCAAGTAAAGTTTAAAGAGACCTAAATCAAATCATCCTAAAAAAAGATTAAGTCTAAGATCTTCCACCATTGTAGATATGCGGGCCCTTTCTGAAGTTGATTGTTCTTGGTTGGTCATAGTGGTTTAGTTGCATCGGAAAGATGCAACCATGTCTATTAGGCATTGGATGCTATGGGTTGGAGGATGGATTGGGCTCAATATTTTGGATATGGTGAGAGATCCAATTTGGAATCCAATCTATGCTAATGGTGGGTCTGACTTAACTAAGGAGTGGATCACTATTTCGGGCATGGTGAGATTCATGAGTTAGAGATAAAGTCTGGGTGCACCATGATTAGAGAATCATTGGACAAGAGTTGTTCACTCATTAGCTAACCCATTACCAATAACTATTAGGTGAGGTGATGAATCAGTTGGTGGGACTACACCACCCACTAAAAATTAGTAATCATGGAGATTTTCACATCTCTACAGAGGAAGTGTTGGGATCCAAAAAAATAGTGGGAGCTAATTTGTTTAAAAATCAAACTCCTAAATAAATTGGTCAAGTCTTAATTACAAAATCTAACTAGAAACTTTGACTCTTTGTAGAAAAAAAAAATATCTACGTCCAATCCATTAGCCCGTATCCTAGACACCCGTAGACTGATTGGACCCAATTACAAGTATTAGCTCTAAAACTTCATAATTATTTTGGATTTTAAAAAGTTGACTCATGTATTAGATCAGGATCCTCACACCTTACCAGCTCATCCGTCTGCTGAACAGAGAGCATCTCTTGATAAATGGATGGACGAAGATAATAAGACTAGATACTATATATTGGGCTCGATGTCTGATGAGCTTCAGCACCAACATGAAGATATTAAGACCGCCCACCAAATGTTGGCTTACCTGTAAGAGTTGTTTGGTGAACAGAGTTGCACAGCCAAATATCAAATCACTAAATAACTATTTAAGGCCAAAATGCATGATGGACAGTCAGTCCAAGATCATTGTCTGATGATGATCAAGGACTTGGAAGAGTTTGAAAGCTCAGAGTAAAGTTAGACCAAGATCTACAGAATGATATAATTCTGCAATTCTTGATTGATGTGCATGGACAGTTCATCATGAACTATCATATGCATAAACTTTAGAATACTCTGGCTGAGCTTATGAATATATTGGTTACTACTGAGCTTTTTATGAAAGATTCTAAAGGCTCGATCTTGCTATGGAATGGACTTCTTCCGAGCGAAAGTTTTTTAGAAAGAAGAAGAAGTCTGTGAAAAAATAGAAGGTGGAAGTTGGAAAGAAAAAGAAGGCAGAGCTGAAGAAAAAAGTCGCTAACAAAGAAAAGTATTTCCATTATAATATTAATGGCCACTGAAAGCAAAACTGCCCTACATACCTGGCCACCCTAAAGAATAAGAAGGAGATAGGTCCTTCTGAAGGTATGCTCGTTATTGAATCTAATCTTATGGTTTCTTCTGCATCTAGTTAAGTGCTTGACTCTGGTTCTAGTGTACATTTGTGCACTTCCATATAGGATCTTGAGGATAGCAGAAGGTTGAGGGATGGTGAGATGATCCTACGCATCGAAAATGGAGCAAGGGTTGCTACTGTGGCCGTAGGAACCTACCCTCTTCGACTATTGTCTGGCTTAGATTTAGTACTTAGGGATTATTATTATGTGCCTGCTGTAAGCAGGAATTTAATTTCTATTTCATGTTTAGCATAAGAAGGCTATGTAATTAGTTTTCTTAAGGACCATTATAATATTCTTTATGAAAGAAATATAATTGCAAGTGGTTCTCTTATTAACGATCTCTATCAGTTACATATTGATGTATCTATCTTTAATATCGAGCAAAATGTGAATGCCATAAGATAAAAATGATCTAGGGATAGTCCAAATGATAGGTATCTATGGCACCTAAGGCTAGGTCATATAGCAGAAGATAGAATTAACAAAATGGAGAAAATCGGACTATTGAGTCCGTTGACTTCTGAGTCATATCCAATTTGTGAATCATGTCTTCATGGCAAAATGACTAAACTCTCTTTTATAAGACATGAAGAAAGGGCCATGAAACTACTTGCCCTAGTACATACTGATGTGTGTGGCCCATTTGATGTGCCGGCTAGAGGAAACTTTGAGTACTCCATAATCTTTATCGATGATTTATCTCGGTATGGGTATGTGTATCTTATGAGACACAAGTCTAAAGCCTTTAAAAAGTTTAAGAAATTCAGACATGAAGTTGAAAAGCAAACTGAAAAATTCATTAAGGTTCTTTGATCAGATCGAGGAGGAGAATATCTTAGTCAGGAATTCCTGGACTATCTTAAGCGGAATGGCATAGTTTCTCATGATAGGTTTGGTGTACAGGGCGGAAGCACGGATTCAAAGTAAAAACATGAAATCATATAAACCAAACCCAAACCCTAGGACCACCTCATTAGCAATTAAATCATATAACATGCATTTGTAACATAAAAGAAAGTATTAGAACATACCTCTTATCGCTAAACCCTAAATTGACCCTGATCATTGGTAGCAGTCCGTCAGGGTTTCCACCAGGTGCTCACGTGTTCACCCTCCAATGTTGATCCAAACAGAGACTTGATAAAGACACCAGCATCACTGATTTATATAATTAGAGTTCTAATAATAAGAATTTTAATTAAAAGGCAAGACCTTCTTTAGCCTTTATGTCACCTTCCTTGCCTCTCCTTATCTATCTTTCTTTTTTTCTTTTGTCTTCTTAATTTTCCTTCCTAATCTCTTAGTCCTAAGATGACTTCTTGTCCTTATAAGGACAAGGTCTAGATAAGAGAAAGGAAGAAAGAAAATTGAACAAAAAGAAACTCTTGTAAGAAAGAAAGATAATTTTCACACACACACACAAGACTCTTGGTGCACACCCCTATTTATAACGTATGTAGGGGTGCCAACTAAATTTCTCATGCCCTTTCCTCATCAATATCTCATGCACCATCAGCCAATCTCATGCCTCATCAGTAAATAACAAGATGTAGACTTAGTCTAAGAGGTGCCTTAAAGCAAAAGGACTCTTAGACTAATTCTACGTAAGTTATTTACGAAGAGTCGCAATATTTCATCCTTGGCGCCATCCTTTTTCATCCTTTAGATCATATAAGAAGGCCATCCAATGGCTCTAAAAAGGGATGCCCATTCAGCAAGAAGGTGTGGAGATTATCTTTGAATAGTCAATGTCCCAAGAGACTTTGACTTGGTCCAAGAGGCATCAAGGAGGAGTGGGCGGCATGGAGTTTTGGGCGGCAAGGGGTCTTGGGCGGCAAAAAATCCCTCTCAAAATAATAATGAAGTATTTTATCTATAGAAGGACTCTTCTATGCCCCATATCTAATGTCCACACCAATATAAAAATTTACATGACATAACAAAATGAGAAAAATCAAAGAAGGTAGGTGCCAACTAATTCCATGCGCCAAAGAATTCTTTGCGCATGAAAGACTTCCCATGCATAATAGAGAGACTCTTTGGCATGTGGGATTTAGGTATGTGGTGCCCCAACTAAAGCCCAATCAGTCTAGGTTAACTCAACTCAAGACCAAATCCTATTTGGCTCAAATCAGATCTAAATTAGCCCAAATCGGAAGCCGATTCGAATCCAATTCGAAACCAAGTGCTAGGGTTTGCTACATGTGCTAGCATGTTCATCTTGCAAACATGGTCTAATCCAATTAGACCCTTAATCAACTCATTTTGTGTGTGACCAATTGGATTTCACATCTAACTAGTAGTAAGTCTAGGTGTGATTTGACATAATCTGGTTAGAACTCAACCAAACCGATTTAGGTCAAAACTAGCCAACCCAATTTGACTTAATTTAGAACACTTTCTAATTTATTGATCAAATTAAAATTTTAATTTGATCGAACTCATAAGACATGATTGACGTCTAGCAATGTATCATGACTTTTCAGAAGATGTAAAATTTTGATAGAAATACCAAAAATATCCTTCAGTAAAAATTACCATGCAACTAGATCCTTTGATCTTCCTGCATCCTGAATATGACTTTAGGTATCGAAATATGTCAACCCCAATATCATATTCATTTCTCTTTCAATCTTATGATGATGATTCATTTAATAAAATATTAGAAATCATTTCTAATTTTTCATCATGCTTTGATCAAAGTCTTCCTGAATCATCATTTGTTTGAAGCAAGTAGGATGCTATTTCCTCTTACCAGGAGAGATCGATTCCATGTTAACCTACTCACAACCTTCATATATATAATCTACCATATCCAGATCATCCCATACATAACTGAGTCATGAATGAGTATGAACCAAAATATGGATTTATATATATAAGATTCTATGGTAGTTTCAGGTCAAAGGATTACATGCACAAATTCCACTATGAGAACCATCTATTGACATGTAGATAAGACTCCATTAGATATTCTCGACTTGGATCAATTCGGTGAACTCATTCTCTAATGAGCACCCATATTCTTTTATTAGTGTCATACATAAGTTATTGTGAGATCAATCACCCTCTTAATTGAGCATACAAAGAATGTGCTAGTCTTATCAAAAAATATTGATTCCTAACTCAATGTCCCATCGACTAGGAATATTTAAATTAGGGTTTTAAGATTTTAGGTCTCACTGGTATGATCTCATCATAATTCTAAAACCATAGTCCTAATTTATAGGATTCATCATAATCTTAAATAAATAATAAGACACCACAAATAATGAAATAAATGTCTTTATTTATTAAAAATATCATTACATGAGTTTGGAAGATAAAGAACATCCCAAAAAATTAATTGGCTTGAGGGCATATTCCTTTCAATCTCCCACTTGCACTAAAGCCAATCGCCCTTATATTTTAATCCCATACAATCAATGTGGCAATCAAACAGTTGCAGTGGTAAAGCCTTAGTGAATGGGTTTGCTATGTTGTTCTTGTTAGATATATATGCCCTAGAAGCCAGAATTGGCTGACACTTGTAATACACTTCTAGGGACAAAATTATAATTTTGACTATAATCAATAAAATGAGTTATTTTCTATTACATATATGTATTTAGTGTCTGTGATACATCCTTTGATTTAAAGGTAATGATAATTCATATTTTCAAGAGTAGAAAATTTAAGACATGAATAATCATTATTAACTCATAAAATGCTCCCGACCATAGGATCATCACGAGGATGGTGATTGATCCGGAAGGTTGGTGTACAATCGCTTATCTTTAGTAGATGAGTCTTGAGTCTATGGTGTGGACACATTGGAGCGAGAGTACAGATACTCATTAGAGAATGAGGGCACTGAGCGTGACCACCTCGAGTAGCCATTAGGAAGTCTACCTTCTCGTCAATGACTGACTCGATGCTATAGTGGTGTGTTTGGTTCTTTGACCTGAGGTGCATCGGTAGTTCACCTTGAGGGTGTTATAGTTTGACGACACCACAACTCGGTCTCCTAGCCATCCGAAACCCTGAGGTGTATGTTGGCTATAGCATGTTCATTATAGGAACTGGATTGCGTCAAGATGGAATCTATCTACCTCGGTGATAGAGGAGCAGCCCTATGATGATCATGAGAATCAAGTCCAGAAGTCCATGGCCATGGTAGAGTGAAATAATAGAAAGAGTTTCTATTTAGGCTTTCACATTAGACTTGAATCGAATGATTACATCATATGACAGAAACTAGGATTTGACGAGTTCACCTTAACCCTAATCTGATCGGAGCTCAAGATAGAAGAACTTAATCACACAAGTAGCTGCATCAAGAGGTTCGCATTCAGCTTTGATGGGTTGCCACCATATGCTACTAGGTGTCACTGATGGATCTTGGGAGCAATTAGAATGATTTAGATGATCGATCATTCTAGTTATTCGAATCAGAAGAGTTCCAATCCATCGAAAGGAGTTTCAATAATGTGTATGATAGAGATCATGATATATCCCATTACCATACAGAACTAAACCAAACTAGGTCACACAAATAAGGGTTTGAATCTGGTGATCATCAATTGAACTGATCCAGTTTAATTGATCTGAATGAGATTCAATTAGGTTCAAGAAAATCGTGCTAGCAGTCGATTGAACCTAACGTTCTTTTTTTACTATCGTAAATAGTTGTCCTGACTGAGTCAAAGGAGTTTGTGCTCGATCAAAGGCCTTCACTTGGTTTGATTGGAGCTTGTCCCGGTTAGAAAAGGGTTGTCTTATTTTGTAAGACAATACCTGCCATTTTAGATCACCTACCATTTCTCGTCCTTTGACTTTGGTCAAAAGTTGACCATTGACTGGTCAAATGTTGACCATTGATACTTTGACTTCTATCCACATGTCATACACCTATTGGAGGGCTGGTGGGTGCTTGTCCCCCTGTCAGAACCTGGCAAGGAGGAGGGCGCACGCCACCCTTGGCGTGTGCCTAAGCTGGAGGCACCCAGGAGTCCCTATTGGATAGGGACTCCATCTCCTTTTTAGATTTCGATTAGACTTCTCCTAAGAATCAAGTTTGACTGATCTTAGGTGCTATCTAAGGAGGAATCTAAGAGACTCTATTCCCACCAATTAGATTTAGATCTGATTTCACAAAGGATTATGATTGGTTGGGAAGAAGAGGAGTTGGATCACGCATAGTCTATAAATAAGACCCTGCGCCCAACTCAAAAAAGCAATTGAAAATTTTTCACACCCCAAGGCTACCTCTCTCCTCCTCCTCCATGCCAAGATCATCTTCTCCCTCTCCTCTCCATGCCCAAAGTAGTTTGGGATCCAAGTTGTTGCAATCCAGACAAGAGAAATGCGACAGAAAGCTAGAAGGTTGCGCTGCTGCAAAGGACAACTGCTGATCTTCGAAAGGTGTTTTGAAGATCCTTCAAATCATATCCAGATCTAATTTTTGGAGACATGATAGAGATGAAGAGAATCTTTAGATTTAGTCTAAGTGGATATTGGTAGAGGCTAGGCACTTGCGTGGCTAGATCCAGAACCTTTCGCTGCTTAGAAGATCATCAATGGATAATAGGATTACCCTATGTTAAGGTAAATTAAATTTGATTTAATTTATCTAAATTTATTTTAATTAATAAAATAATAAAGATTAGATCTGAAACATTATAAATCTGATCTGGATCAATGAGAAAAATTTTTGAAATATATTTTTCAATCCGATCAGATCTGAACGAACCTGGTCTGAAAAATTAGGATTTTCCTTCAACTGGTATCAGAGCCAAGGTTCTAAAGTATTTAGATCTGATTTTAAATTTATTCTAATTAGAAAATATGTGATTTTAGATGTCACATGAGATGTCATCAGATTTAAAATAAGAAAAAATTAAAATTGAATGATCTGGATCTAAGATTAGAAAATATGCATGACTAGTTCTAAAATAGAATAGTCTTGCATGTTTACAATTTAATTTGATTAAATCATATTTTAGATCTATTTATTTACTATTTTTTGATATTATAATTATTATAATAACATCTAAAAAATAGTTAATAAAAACTATTTAATTTTGACATCATATGAGATATGATTGATGCATGTCTAGACTAGTTGTAGAATAGTTCTACATAGTTGTCTAGATTAGAGTAATTTTGATAAGATCAATTTAAATCTAATTTTTTAGATTATTATGAGATAATTTAGATCTGAATATATGCATGATTCGATACATGAGATGTATGCAAAATATGCCATGATTAGATCTAATTTGTATATGAGATATATGATATAGATCTGAAACTATTTTGTAGTATTACATGTTCCTGATTAAGATGTTCCTCTTGGCTGTCCGATTATAAGAACGAAGAAAGATTTAAAAGACCTCTCCTCCCATCCGATGGGGTGTTCTTATAATGTGTAGGGGTGCTGCGCGTTCGTCCTTAATCAGAAACTCAAAACTTACTTTCTGTAAAATCCTAGATCCTGAAACCCTAGGATTTATTATGCATATTTTATTTATGAACCCTGCTTAATTAAGAATTAAGACTATGAAATATTAATTAGATTTAAAATTGAGAATTTTAGATCCAAGACATATTCATAATACTAGGTTCGGGCTTGGGCAGCTCAATTAGGTCTAAGTAGTTGATCAAACCAAATCAAGAGTTGGTTAGATGGGATCAACAGTGCTTAAATTGACCAGCCTAATAGGATTAAGTCTGGGTCAAGATTGAGGCATGATCAAGCAGGACCTAATTAGGCTCAGAGGTTAGAGTCTGGATTGTAGGCTAACCTAATTGGTTCTGACTCAATAATTTGGTGTCTAAGGTAAGTTTGGCACATACGACCGACTGGTTTTTAATTAGGAGCTACTCGATCTGAATGCATTCTTGTACGAGTTAATAACATATCCCTTCCACCGGTCTCACTTACCTGGCCATATCTGTTGACTCAGTTCTGATAGAGGTGGTTAATAATCTGAGCTAACCTATGCTACTAGGTTAGTCATAATTGTTATGACTATGACAAGTCTAGTTTAATGAGACCTGAATCAATTCTCTCTAAGAAAAGATTAAGTCTGAGGTCTTTTACCATTGTAGATGTGCAGGCCCTTCCTAGGATTGATTGTCCTCAATTGGATACAGTGGCTCAATTGCATCGAGAAGATGCAACCATGTCTATTAGGCATTGGATGCTATAGACTGGAGGATGAGTTGGGCTCAATATTCCGAATATGGTGAGTGACTCAATTAGGAATCCAGTCTGTGCAAATGGTGGGTCTGACTTAACTAAGGAGTGGATCAATATTTCAGATACGATGAGATTCATGAATTAGAGATCAAGTTTGGGTGCACCATGATTAGAGAATCATTGAACAAGAGTTGTTCACTCATTGGCTAAGCCATCACCAATAACTGTTAGGTGAGGTGATGAGTCAGTTGGTGAGATCGCACCACCCACTAGAAATCATTAATCGTGGAGATTTTTGCATCTCTACAAAGGAAGTGTAGGAATCCAAGAAAATAGTGGGAGCTAATTTGTTTAAAAATAAAGTCCCTAAACAAATTGGTTAAGTCATAATTACAGTATCTAACTAGAATCTTTGACTCTCCACAGAAAAATATCTGCCTCCAACCCATTAGCATGTATCCTGGACACACATAAACTGATCGAATCCAATTACAAAGATTGGCTCAGGAACTACAAAATAGTTCTGAGTTCCAAGAAGTTAATCCATGTATTGGATCAAGACCCTCCAACCTTACCAGCCCGTCCATCCACTGAAAAGAGAGCATCTCTGAAAAAATGTATAGACGAAGATAATAAGGCTAGATATTACATGTTGGGCTCGATTTCTAATGAGCTCCAGCACCAATATGAAGATATCGGGATTGCTCACCAAATATTGGCTCACCTGTAGGAGATGTTTGGTGAACAGAGTCACGCAGCCAAGTATCAAGTCACGAAACAACTTTTTATGGCAAAGATGCATGATGGGCAGTCAGTCCAAGATCACTGTCTGATGATGATCAAGAACATGAAAGAGCTTGAGAAGCTCGATGTGAAGTTAGACTTGGATCTATAGAACGATATTATTCTGCAATCCTTGACTGATGCATATGGGCAATTCATCATGAATTACCACATGCATAAACTTCAAAATTTTTTGGCCGAATTAATGAACATGCTAGTCACTGCTGAGCTTTCTATGAAAGATTCTAAAGGTTCAGTTCTTGCTATGGAACAGACTTTTTTCAATAGAAAGTCTTTTGGAAAGAAAAAAAGTCTACGAAAAAGTAGAAGATGGAAGGAGGAAAGAAGAAGAAGGTAGAGCCAAAGAAGATGGCCGCTGTCAAAGAAAAGTGTTTCCATTGCAACAGCGACGGCCATTGGAAGCAGAACTGTCCTACTTACCTGACCACCTTGAAGAACAAGAAGGAAGGTCCTTCTGAAGGTATGCTCGTTATTGAGTCCAACCTTACGGTTTCTTCTACATCCAGTTGGGTGCTTGATTCTGATTTTAGTGCTCATCTGTGCACTTCCATATAGGGTCTTAAGGATAGCAGGAGGCTGAGGGATGGAGACATGATCCTACATGTCGAAAATGGAGCAAGAGTTGCTGCAGTGGGGATGGGAACATACCCTCTTCGATTACCATCTGGTTTAGACTTAGTTTTGAAAGATTGTTATTATGTGTCTGTAGCTAGTAGGAATTTGCTTTCTATTTCATGCTTAGCACTAGAAGGCTATGTGATTATCTTCTTTAAGGACCATTGTAATATTCTTTATGAAAGAAATAAAACTGCATGGTTTCCTTATTAACGATCTTTATCAGCTACATATTGATGTATGTGTTCTAACTATCGAGCAAAACGTGAATGCCGAACGACTTAGGAATAGTCCAATGACAGGTATCTATGGCACCTGAGATTAGGTCATATAGCAGAAGATAGGATCAACAAATTGGAAAAAAATGGGCTATTGAGTCCGTTGACTTTCGAGTCATATCCAACTTGAGAATCTTGTCTTTAAGGCAAAATGACTAAACTCTCTTTTGTTGGACATGGGGAAAGGGCCATAGATCTCGTTGCCCTAGTACATACTGATGTGTGTGGCCCATTTGATGTGCTGACTATAAGCAATTTTGTCTACTTCATTACCTTTACCGATAATCTGTCTAGGTATGGATATGTGTATCTTATAAGACACAAGTCTGAAGTTTTTGAAAAGTTTGAAGAATTCAGGCATTAAGTAGAAAAACAAACTAGAAAATCCATTAAGATTCTTCAATCAGATCGAGGAGGTGAATCCCTTAGCCAGGAATTCCTAGACTATCTTAAGGAAAATGGCATAGTCTCTCAGTGGACTCCACCAGGAACACCTCAACTCAATGGAGTTTCAGAACGGAGAAATTAGACTCAATTGAATATGGCCCGATCCGTGATGAGCTTCACAGACCTCTCTGATTTTCTTTGGGAAGATTCATTGTTAACTTCAATTTATCTACTGAATAGGCTTCTCTCTAAAACGGTTCCTACCATACCGTATGAGATATAGCACGATAAGAAACCAAGTCTGAGTCATCTCAGAATTTGCGGTTGTCCGGCTCATGTCAAAAGATAATAAGCAGATAAATTAGAGTTTAGGTCCTTCAGAGCTCGATTCATAGGATATCCTAAAGAGCCGTTAGGATACTATTTCTACATTCCAAAAGGCCATAATGTGATTGTGAGTCGACATGCCATCTTTCTTGAAAAATAGTTTATTCAAGACAGTGGCATTGGAAAGCAGATTAAACTTGATGAGAAAGTCTCACAAGTACAATGAGCTAAGGACCAATTAGAATCAAATCAAGTTGAGCCAATAAGAACACTACCTCCTCTACCTCGTAGATCAGAAAGAGTTTCATATCCCCCTAAAAGATACTTAGGTACTATTTCAGAGGACATAGAGGAAATGTTCCTCATAGGTAATGGTTCTCATGGTGATGATCCCAAAACCTACAACGAGACAATATCAGATATCGACTTCGAGAAATGGCTAGAGACAATGCAGTCAGAAATTGACTCAATGCACTCGAACCAAGTCTGGACCTTGGTAGATCCATCAGAAGGTATAGTACCTATTGGGTGTAAATGGATCTTCAAGAGAAAGATTGGTGCAGATGGAAATGTGGAGACATTCAAGGCTAGACTAGTGGCAAAAGGTTATAGTCAATGCGAAGGCATTGATATCAGGATACCTTTTTCCGAGTGGCTATGCTAAAATCCATCTGCACATTGCTTGCCATTGCAGCCTATTTTGATTATGAAATATGGCAAATGGACATGAAAATGGCATTCTTAAATGAATATCTTGAGGAAGATATCTATATGGAATAGCCGCTAGGTTTCACATCCAGTGATACTGATCACAAGGTTTGCAAGCTGCAAAGGTCCATATATGGACTTAAGCAAGCATCTCGAGCTGGAACACTCATTTCAATGATGTGATCAAAACATTTGGTTTCATCAAAAATGAAGAGGAACCATGTGTCTTCAAAAAGGTCAGTGGGAGCGCTGTTGTCTTCCTCGTATTGTACATGGATGACATTCTCCTTATTGGGAATGATATTCTCATGTTGACGACAGTCAAAATATGGTTGTCCAAGAAATTCTCCATGAAAGACCTAGGTGAAGCATCCTTTATTCTAGGAATTAAGTTCTATAGGGATAGACCGAATAGGATGCTAGGACTTTCACAGAAGATGTACATAGAGAAAGTACTAAAGAGGTTTAGTATAGAAAACTCTAAGAGGAGATTAATACCCTTCAGACATGGTATTCATCTTTCTAAGAAGATGTGCTCTAGCACACCTGAGGAAATAGAACGCATGAGCAAGATCCCTTATGCTTCTGCAATAGGGAGCCTCATGTATACCATGCTATGTACACGACCTGATATAGCCCATGCTGTGAGTGTCACAAGTAGATATCAGTCAAATCGAGGTGAAGAACACTAGACTTCTGTAAAATGTATTCTTAAGTACTTAAGAAGAACTAAGGATATGATGTTGGTCTTTGGTAATGGAGAACTCCAAGTCCAGGGATACACAGACTCGAATTTTTTGTCCGATGTAGATGATCGAAAGTTGACATCTGGGAGTCTGTTTGTGTGGAATGGTGGTGCTATCAGCTGGAAGAGTTCCAAGCAAACCATGATAGCGTATTCCACTATGGAGGCAGAATATATCGCTGCATCAGAGGCTGCAAAGGAAGCATTCTGGTACAAGAAGTTTGCTACAGAAATTGGAGTAATGCCATCAGATGCCATTCCTCTATACTACGATAATAATGGCGCCATAGCTCTTGCTAAGGAGCCAAGGTCTCACCAAAAATCCAAGCACATTGAGCGGCGATACCACCTCATCCGCGATTACCTCGAGAAGGGTTACATCGAGGTCAAGAGAGTCGACTCCACAGACAATGTGGCAGACCCGCTTACAAAGCTGTTGGGCCAGCAGAAGATCAAAGCCCACCTTGAGAAGATGGGACTTAGACTTGTAGCCAATTGGCTTTAGGACAAGTGGAAGATTGTTAGGTATATGTGCCCTAGAAGCCAAAATTGGCTGACACTTATAATACACTTCTAGGAGCAAAATTATAATTTTGACTATAATCAATAAAATGGGTTATTTTCTATCACATATGTGTATTTAGTGTCTGTGATACATCCTTTGAGTTAAAGATGATGATAATTCATATTTTCAAGAGTTGAAAATTTAAGACATGAATAATCATTATTAACTCATAAAATGCTTCCAACCATAGGATCATCATGAGGATGGTGATTGATCCGAAAGATTGGTGAACAATCGCTTCTCTTTAGTTGATAAGTTTTGAGTCTATGGTGTGAAGACACCAGAGTGGGAGTACAGATACTTGTTAGAGAACGAGGGCACTGAGCGTGACCACCTCGATTAGTCATTAGGAAGTCTACCTTCTCATCAATGACTGACTCAATGCTGCAGTCGTGTGTCTGGTACTTTGATCTGAGGTGCATCGGTAGTTCACCATGAGGGTGTTATAGTTTGACTACACCGTAACTCGGTCTCCTAGCCATCCGAAATCCTGAGGTGTATCTTGGCTATAGCATGTTCATTGTAGGAACTAGATTGCATCAAGATGGAATCTATCTACCTCGGTGGCCGAGGAGCAACCCTATGATGATCATGAGAATGAAGTCCAGAAGCCCATCGCCATGGTAGAGTGAAATAATAGAAAGAGTTTCGATTTGAATTTTCACATCAGACTTGAATCGAATGATTATATCATATGACAGAAACTAGGGTTTGACGAGTTCACCTTAACCCTAATATGAGCGGGGCTCAAGATAGAAGAACTTAATCACACGATAGCTGTACCAAGAGGTTCACATTCAACTCTGATGGGTTGCCACCATATACTGCTAGGTGTCACTGGTTGATTTTGGGAGCAATTAAAATGATTTAGATGATCGATCATTCTTGCTGTTCGAATTAGAAGAGTTTTGATCCAGCGAAAGGAGTTTTGATGATGTCGATGATAAAGATCATGACATATCCCATTATCATATAGAACTGAACCTAACTGGGTTACACAAATAAGGGTTTGAATCTGGTGATCATCAATTGAACTGATCTAGTTCAATTGATCTGAATGAGATTCAATTAGGTTCGAGGAAATCGTGCTAGCACTCGATTGAACCTAATATTCTTCTTTTACTATCATAAATAGTTATCCTGACTGAGCCAAAGGAGTTTGTGCTTGATCAGAGGCCTTCACTTGATCTGACTAGAGCCTGTTCAAGTTAGAATAGGGTTGTCTTATTTTGTAAGATAATATCTACCATTTTTTATCACCTACCATTTCTCATCCTTTGACTTTGGTCAAAAATTGACCTTTGACTGGTGAAATGTTGACTATTGACACTTTGACTTCTATCCATGTGTCATGCACCTATTGGAGAGCTTGTGGGGGCTTGTCCCCCTATCAGAACCTGGCAAGGAGGAGGACACATGCCATCCTTGGCGTGTACCCAAGCTGGAGGCGCCCAGGAGTCTCTGTTGGATAGGGACTCCATCTTCTTTTTGGATTTTGGTTAGACTTCTCCTAAGAACCAAGTTTGACTGATCTTTGGTGCCATCTATGAAGGAATCCAAGGGACTCAATTCCTACCAATCAGATTTAGATCTGATTTCACAAAGGGTTGTGATTGGTTGAGAAGAAGAGGAGTTGGATCATGCATAGTCTATAATTAAGACCCTGCGCCCAACTCAAAAAAGCAATTAAAAATTCCCCATGCCCCAAGGCTGCCTCTCTCCTCCTCCTCCTCCATGCCAAGACCATCTTCTCCCTCTCCACTCCATGCCCAAAGTAGTTTGGGATCCAAGTTGGTGCAATCTAGATGAGAGAAAGGCGACAGAAAGCTAGAAGGTTGCACTGCTGTAAAGGACAACTGCTGATCTTCGAAAGGTGTTTTGAAGATCCTCCAAATCAGATCCAGATCTAATTTTTGGAGACGTGATAGAGAAGAAAAGGATCTCCAGATCTAGCCTGGGTGGATATCAGTAGAGGCCAGGCACTTGCGTTGCTAGATCCAGAACCTTCCGCTGCTTACAGGATCATCAACGGATAATAGGGTTACCCTACGTTAAGGTAAATTAAATTTGATTTAATTTATCTATATTTTTTTTAATTATTAAAATAATAAAGATCAGATCTAAAATATCTCATATCTGATCTAGATCAAAGAAAAAAAAATTTAAAATATATTTCTCAATCTGATTAGATCTGAATGAACCTGGTCTGAAAAATTAGGTTTCCCTTTAGTTCTTTGTGTCCACTCGTTCTATGACTACATCTTTTCTTTCAATAATTTTTCGAATGAGATGAAAACGTCATAGAGTGTGTTTGAATTTATGATGAGACCTTGGTTCCTTTGCTTTAGCAATAGCTCTAGTATTATCATAGTAAAGTAGTACCGGATTCTCAATTTCAGGAATAACTCCCAATTCAGTGATGAATTTCTTCATCCAGACAACTTCCTTGGTAGCTTCACTTACAGCTATGTATTCTACTTCAGTAGTTGAGTCAGCTACAGTTGGCTGCTTAGTACTCTTTTAACTTACTGCTCGACCATTCAGAGTAAAGACATACCCTAAAATAGATTTGCTATCATCTAGGTCTGATTGAAAACTAAAATCAGAATATGCTTCTAATTTAAGATCAGAACCACCATATACTAGAAAAATATCTTTAGTCCTTCTCAAGTACTTAAGAATATTTTTCATAGCTTTTCAATGATCCTCTCCTGGATCAGCTTGAAATCTACTTGCAATGCCTAAAGCATAAGCAACATCAGGCCTTGTACATAACATGGCATACATTATTGATCCAACAGCCAAAGCATAAGGAATAGAACTCATTCTATTTCTCTCTTCAGGTGTCTTAGGAGACATCTTTTTAGAGAGATGTATGCCTTGACTCATGGGTAAATAACCTCTTTTACTCCCATCCATACTGAATCTTTTTAGTATTAAGTCAATGTACCTTGATTGGGACAAGCCTAGCATCCTCTTAGATCTATCTCTATAGATCTTTATTCCTAGTATATAGGATGCTTCTCCCAAATCTTTCATGGAAAACTTATTTGATAGCCATAATTTGACTGATTGTAACATTGGGATATCATTCCCAATGAGGAGTATGTCATCTACATACAGAACCAAGAAGACTATGGTTCTCCCACTAGTTTTCTTGTACACACATGGTTCATCAACATTCTTGATAAAACCAAACTCTTTTACTGTTTCATCAAAATGGATGTTCCAACTCCTTGATGCTTGCTTTAATCCATAAATGGATCTCTTAAGCTTGCATACCTGATTTGGTCTCTCATTTGACTCAAATCCCTCTGACTGTGACATATAGACCTCCTCCTCAAGGAAACCATTAAGGAAGACAGTCTTTACATCCATTTGCCATATTTCATAGTTGTGGTATGCTACTATAGCAAGCATAATCCGAATAGATTTGAGCATGGAAACAAGTGAAAATGTTTCATCATAATCAATCCCCTGTTTTTGCCTAAAATCCTTAGCCACCAATCTGGCCTTATAGGTTTCAATTTGACCATCAGCTCCAATCTTTTTCTTAAAAATCCATTTGCATCCAATAGGATTTATATCCTCTGGTGCATCCACCAAAGTCCATACTTTGTTGGTGTGCATGGATTCTATTTCGGATTGCATGGCAGCCAGCCATTTGTAAGAGTCTTTACTTTTGACTACTTCCATATAGATCAGAGGTTCGTCATTCTCAATGACTTAGACTATATTGTTCTGAATAATGAAACCATACCTCATAAGGTGTATTTCATACTCTTTTAGACCTACGGATAGGAGTTATGTGTTCTGGTTCTTTTATGTGATTATATGGTTGAGAAATTTCTATTTATTTTTCTTGAACTTCACTAAGTTCAATATTTCTGCCACTGCCCTTTTCTAGGATAAATTTCTTTTCCATGAAAGTGGCATGCCTACTTACAAATACCTTTTGTTCAGTAGGATGGTAGAATAAATATCCTATACTATTTTTAGGATATCCTATAAATAGACATCTGTCTGATCTAGCATCAAGTTTATGTCCAAAATTTTTTTTGACATAAGCTGGACAACCCCATATCTTAAGATACTTAAGATTAGGTTTCTTACTTCTCCATATGTCATATGGAGTACTAGATACAGATTTAGAAGGAACTCTATTCAAGATGTAAATTGCAGTCTCCAGAGCATGACCCCAGAAGAAAATAGGTAATTTAGTGAAGCACATCATGGACCATACCATATCTAATAAGGTATGATTTTTTCTTTCGACTACACCATTTAATTATGGTGTATAAGGAGGTGTCCATTCAGAGAGAATCCCTTTAACTTTAAGATAGTCTAGAAACTCACTAGATAAGTATTCTCCTCTCGATCAGATCGAAGGATTTTTATACATTGTCCAATTTGTTTTTCGACCATACTTTGATACTCTTTAAATTTATCAAAGGCTTCTGATTTGTGTTTCATAAGATACACATATCCAAACCTAGATAAATCATCAGTGAACGTTACAAAATAAGAGTATCCTCCTCTAGGCTTGAGTTGTCATAGGACCACATACATCCGTATGTACAAGTCCTAATAACTCATTTGTCCTTTCTCCATGTCCACTAAATGGAATCTTGGTCATTTTACCCATGAGGCATGATTCACAAGTTCCCAATGATTCATAATCAAAAGGATCAAAGAACTTTTCTTTGTATAACTTGTTAATCCTAGCCTCACTAATATGACCTAATCGACAATGCCAAAGTAAAGTATTATTTATGTCATCTCTCTTATGTTTTCTATTTTCATCAATATGAAATATATTGTCATCATCCAAACATAGAGTCAACAAACCATTGCTAAATATGCCAAAACAAATATTTTCATTAGAATATTTGATCGAGCAACCTTCGCTCGTTACATTAAGACTATAACCTTGTTTTAATAACAAGGGTATAGATATAATATTTCTAATGATCTTAGGCATATAATAACAATTTGTAAGCTCTAAGATCTTTCCATAAGGTAACTTCAATATATTTGTCCCTACAGCTTCTGCTTGGATAGACTCTCCTCCAGCGCCATAGAGCTTGAAGTCACCTTTCTTCAAACTCTTAATTTTCTGCAGCCCCTGCAAAGATTTGCAGATATGAAAACCACAGCCGGTATCTAATACCCAAGAATTTAAAATGAAAGAATTTAATGATAATATAGTATGTATCTCATACATACCTTTTGGTGCATTATTTGCACCAGACTTCATGGTTGCAAGGTAAGCCTTGCAATTCCTCTTCCAATGACTTATTTTGCCATAGTGAAAATAGGTCGTCTATCTAGAGACCTTCTTTTCCTTTTTCTTCT
Source organism: Cocos nucifera (assembly GCA_006176705.1). Lineage (NCBI taxonomy): Eukaryota > Viridiplantae > Streptophyta > Magnoliopsida > Arecales > Arecaceae > Cocos > Cocos nucifera. The sequence goes on along the minus strand of QRFJ01000931.1, from coordinate 265,074 downwards.
TATTTATACCACTTTTAGGATTCAACCTTCTCTTTGAACCCTTTTTGCCTGCCTTCTTCTTGGAGATCCCTTCCACAAGAAGAAGAGGAGCCTTATCTTTCTTGATATGGCTTTCTGCTATCTTGAGCATATTTAACAGCTCAGGCAATGAAGAATTCAGTTTGTTCATGTGATAGTTCACGACAAACTGAGAAAATGAATTCTGGAAGTGATTGCAGGATCAAATCCTGACTTAACTCTCCATCCATAACAAAACCTAATTGACTTAATCGAGTGATTAGGTCAATTACCATCAAAATATGATTTTGTATGGATGTTCCTTCTATCATTCTTGTACGAAATAATTGCTTAGATATCTCATATCTAGCAGTCCTACTATGCTCTCCATAAAGCTCTTTTAGATTGAGCAATATGGATTGAGTGTCCATGCTATCATGCTGCCTCTGTAATTCATTATTCATAGAGGCAAGTATGATGCATTTGACAGTAAGGAAATCATTTTGCCACATCTTGTATGTGGACTTATCTTCATCTGTGGCATCATTTTCTAATGGCTTAGGATCAGGGGCATCAAGAATATAGGAGAGTTTTTCTTGACTGAGTACTATTTTTAGGTTTCTCAACCAGTCAACATAATTTTGATCAGTCAATTTATTTGAATCCAAAATTGAATGAAATAAAAGTAAAGAAGCCATTTAATCTACAAAATAAAGAACAATATATAAGCAAACAACTCATGATGACAAATATAATTAAATTAGGAATTTAATTTAATTATGTCTCCTACTATCTAATCAAAAATCATAACCCTCTTATTGATTTTCTTAGTGAGAATAAGATTCTAATTCCTTATAAAAGATCTTATGGTTGCACAACAAATTTGTTATAAGTTCAAAGATAGGAAACTCTTTCCAATTGCACTTTATGCAACTTTAAAAAATTTTTTGCTTCTAAAACATTAATAGCCTTGTGTTAGCACAACAAACTTTAATGTTTTAGTTTAAATAGAACCCTTCATGTCTATACAGTCAAAATGAAATATGACTACTTTTGTGGTTACACAATAAAGTAGTATATTCAAAATGCTGTAAGCATCTCAATGCACTAGATTAATATTACATCATTTCCATGAAAGTTCTTATGGTTACACAACAAAACTAATATGGTTCTGGACATAATAAGAACCTAGTATAAAGGAAGGCCTTAATGTAGTGAGTATAATACTAAGCATTTCAATCTAGAATTAAATTAATCGAATCGACCAGGTAAGTAGGAGAGAAGTGGGAGTCCCCCTGTTGCTTTTCTTAGATACTAATAAATTGGTTAGGTCAAACAACAGAACCAATTAAAAACCATATTCTCTTTACCAATCATGAACCATTTATCCTAGACATCGATTAATCAATTAAATATCTCGACTGATACAGCTATAGATTAATTACACTATAACTTAATATAAATTTTTAAAGAGAGATTTAAAAGATCTCGATGTACATTCTGATTTAAAACAAACTAAATGACTAATAGCATCAATTATAATAAAATTTATATATATCTACTAACATGTATAATTATTCTAGGACAACCATCATTATATAGTGAATACTTTCCACTATATTAGGACAACCTTTACATAATAATATATACATCATAATTTCATTATGATAAATAAAAGAACATGATCTCATTATATAAATAACATGCAAATAAATACAAAAAATATATCATACTTTTCTTTTGTGCCATTATATTATGAGCAAAGCATTATATGATTTAACCCAATAAGGCTTGCTCTGATACCACTGATAGATTTGGTGTACAGGGTGGAAGCATAGATTTCAAAGCAAAAACATGAAATCATATAAACCAAACCCGAACCCTAGGACCACCTCATTAGCAATTAAATCATATAACATGCATTTGTAACATAAAAAAAAGGATTAGAATATACCTCTTATCGCTAAACCCTAAATTGACCCTGATCGTCGGTAGCAGTCTGTTAGGATTTCCACCAGGTGCCCACGTGTTCACCCTCCAGCGTTGATCCACACAGATACTTGAGCAAGACACTAGCACCTCCGATTTATATAATCAGAGTTCTAATAATAAGAATTTTAATTAAAAGCGCAAGATCTTCTTTAGCCTTTATGTCACCTTCCTTGCCTCTCCTTATCTATCTTTCTTTTTTTCTTTTATCTTCTTAATTTTTCTTCCTAATCTCTTAGTCTTAAGATGACTTCTTATCCTAATAAGAATATGATCTAGACAAGAGAAAGAAAGAAAAAAAATTGGACAAAAAAAAACTCTAGTACGAAAGAAAGATAATTTTCACACACACACAAGACTCTTGGTGCGCACCACTATTTATAATGTACGTAGGGGTGCCAACTAAATTTCTCACGCCCTTTTCTCATCAATATCTCATGCCCCATCAGTCAATCTCATGCCTCATCAGTAAATAATGAGATGTACACTTAGTCCAAGAGGTGCCTTAAAGCAGAAGGACTCTTGGACTAATTCTACATAAGTTATTTACGAAGAGTCGCAATATTTCATCTACGGTGCCACCCTTTTTCATCCATTAGATCATATAAAAAGGCCATCCAATGGCTCTAAAAAGAGAGACCCATTTAGCAAGAAAGTGTGGAGATTATCTTTGAATAGTCAAAGTCCCAAGAGACTTTGACTTGGTCCAAGAGGCGTCAAGGAGGAGTGGGCGGCATGGAGTCTTGGGCGGCAAGGGGTCTTGGGCAACAAAAAATCCATTCTCAAAATAATAATGAAGTATTTCATCTATAGAAGGACTCTTCTGCACCCCATATCTGATGTCCACACCAATATAAAAATTTACATGACATAACAAAATGGGAAAAATTAAAGAAGTTAGGTGCCAACTAATTCCATGCGCCAAAGAATTCTTTGCGCATGAAGGAATTCCCACGCGTAAGATAGAGACTCTTTGGCATGTCGGATTCAGGTATGTGGCACCCCAACTGAAACCCAATTAGTCTAGATTAATTCAATTCAAGATCAAGTCCTATTTGGCTCAAATCAGATCTAAATTAGCCCAAATCGAAAGCCAATTCGAATCCAATTCAAAACTAGGTGCTAGGGTTTGCTACATGTGCTAGCATGTTCATCTTGCAAACATGGTCTAATCCAATTAGACCCTTAATCAACTCTCTTTGTGTGTGACCCATTGGGTTTCATATTTAACCAGCAGTGAATCTGGGTGTGATTTAACCTAATCTAGTTAGAACTCAACAAAACTGATTTAGGTCAAAACTAGCCAACCCAATTTGACTTAATTTAGAACACTTTCTAATTTAATGATCAAATTAAAATTTTAATTTGATCGAACCCAGAAGACAATTGACGTCTAGCAACGTATCATGACTTCTCAAAATATGTGAAAATTTGATGGAAATACCAAAATTATCCTTTAGTGAAAATTATCATGCAACTAGATCCTTCGATCTCCTGCATCCTGAATATGACTCTGGGTATGAAAATATCTCAACCCCAATATCATATTCATTTCTCTTTCGATCTTATCATGATGATTCATTTAATGAAATATTAGAAACTATTTCTAATTTTTCATCATGCATTGATCAAAGTCTTTCTGAATCATCATTTGTTTGAAGCAAGTAGGATGCTATTTCCTCTTACCAAGAGAGATCGATTTCTTGTTAACCTACTCACAACCTTCATATATATAATCTATCATATCCAGATCATCCCGTACATAACTGAGTCATGAATGAATATGAACCAAAATATAGATTTATATATATAAGATTCTATGGTAGTTTCAGATCAAAGGATTACATGCATAAATTTCACTATGAGAACCATCTATTGACATGTAGATAAGACTCCATTAGATATTCTCGACTTGGATCAATTCAGTGAACTCATTCTCTAATAAGCACCCATATTCTTGTATTAGTGTCATATGTTGGATATATGTGCCCTAGAAGTCAGAATTGGCTGACACTTGTAATACACTTCTAAGGGCAAAATTATAATTTTAACTAAATCAATAAAATGGGTTATTTTCTATCACATATGTATATTTAGTGTCTATGATACATCCTTTGAGTTAATGGTAATGATAATTCATATTTTCAAGAGTTGAAAATTTAAGACATGAATAATCATTATTAACTCATAAAATCCTCCCGACCATAGGATCATCACGAGGATGGTGATTGATCCGAAAGGTTGGTGTACAATCGCTTCTCTTTAGTAGATGAGTCTTGAGTCTACGGTGTGGAGACACCTGAACGAGAGTATAGGTACTCGTTAGAGAATGAGGGTACTGAGCGTGACCACCTCGAGTAGTCATTAGGAAGTCTACCTTCTCATCAATGACTGACTCGATGCTGTAGTGGTGTGTCTGGTTCTTTGATCTGAGGTACATCGGTAGTTCACCTTGAGGGTGTTATAGTTTGACTATGCCATAACTTAGTCTCCTAGCCATACGAAACCCTGAGGTGTATGTTGGCAATAGCATGTTCATTATAGGAACTGGATTGTATCAAGAAGGAATCTATCTACGTCGGTGGTAGAGGAGCAGCCCTATGATGATCATGAGAATCAAGTTCAGAAGCCCATGGCCATGGCAAAGTGAAATAATAGAAAGAGTTTCTATTTAGGTTTTCACATCGGACTTGAATTGAATGATTACATCATATGACAGAGACTAGGGTTTGACGAGTTCACCTAAACCCTAATCTGATCGGGGCTCAAGATAGAAGAACTTAATCATACAGGTAGCTGCACCAAGAGATTCGCATTCAGCTCTGATGGGTTGCCACCATATATTGCTAGGTATCACTGGTGGATTTTGGGAGCAATTAGAATGATTTAGATGATCGATCATTCTAGCTGTTCGAATCAGAAGAGTTCTGATCCATCGAAAGGAGTTTTGATGATGTCGATGATAGAGATCATGACATATCCCATTACCATATAGAACTGAACCTAACTGCATCACATAAATAAGGGTTTGAATCTGGTGATCATCAATTGAACTAATCCAGTTCAATTGATCTGAATGAGATTCAATTAGATTCAAGGAAATCATGCTAGCACTCGATTGAACCTACCGTTCTTCTTTTATTATCATAAATAGTTGTCCTTACTGAGCCAAAGAAGTTTGTGCTCATTTAAAGGCCTTCACCTAGTCTGACTAAAGCCTGTCCAGGTCAGAAAAGGGTTGTCTTATTTTATAAGACAATACTTGCCATTTTTGGTCACCTGCCATTTCTCATCCTTTGACTTTGATCAAAAGTTGATCTTTGACTGGTCAAATGTTGACCATTGATATTTTGACTTCTGTCCATGTGTCATGCACCTATTGGAGAGCTAGTGGTGGCTTGTCGTCCTATCAGAACCTGACAAGGAGGAGGGCGCACGCCATCCTTGGCGTGTGCCCAAGTTGGAGGCGCCCAAGAGTCCCTATTGGATAGGGACTCCATCTCCTTTTTGGATTTCGATTAGACTTCTCCTAAGAACCAAGTTTGACTGGTCTTAGGCACCATCTAATAAGGAATCCAAGGAACTCTATTCCCACCAATTAAATTTAGAACTGATTTCACGAAGGATTGTGATTGGTTGAGAAGAAGAGTTGGATCATGCATAGTCTATAAATAAGACCCTACATCCAACTCAAAGAATATCTGAGAATTCTCCATGCCCCAAGGCTGGTTCTCTCCTCCTCCTCCATGCCAAGTCCATCTTCTCGCTCTCCTCTCCACACCCAAAGGAGTTTGGGATCCAAGTTGGTGCAATCCAGATGAGAGAAAGGCGACAGAAAGCTAGAAGGCTGCGCTGCTGCAAAGGACAACTGCAGATCTTCGAAAGGTATTTTGAAGATCCTCCAAATTAGATTCAGATCTAATTTTTCAAAATGTGATAAAATAGAAGAGAATCTCTAGATCCAGTCTGAGTGGATACCGGTAGAGGCCAGGCACTTGCTTGGCTAGATCCAGAACCTTCCACTGTTTATAGGATCATCAACGGGTAATAGGAATACCCTACCTTAAGGTAAATTAAATTTAATTTAATTTATCTAAATTTATTTTAATTATTAAAATAATAAAGATTAGATCTAAAATATTTTAGATCTGATCTAGATCAAAGAAAAAAATTTTTGAAATATATCTCTTGATCCGATCAGATCTGAATGAATCTGGTTCGGAAAATCAGAATTTTCCTTCAATTAGTATCAGAGCCAAGGTTTTAAAGTATTTAGATCTAATTTTAAATTTATTTTAATCAAAAATAAGTGATTTTAAATATCACATGAGATGTGATCAGATCTGAAATTAGAAAAAATTAAAATTAAATTATTTGGATCTAAGATTAGAAAATATGCATGACTAGTTCTAAAATAGAATAGTTCCATAGAATAGTCTTGCATGTTTACAATTTAATGATCAAATTATATTTTAGATCAATTTATTTACTATTTTTTTATATTATAATTATTATAATAACATCTAAAAAATAGTGAATAAAAAATATTTAATTTTAAACATCATATGAGATATGATTGATGCATGTCTAGACTAGTTGTAGAATAGTTCTACATAGTTATCTAGATTAGAGTTTATTTTAATAAGATCAATTAAATCTAATTTTTTAAATTATTATGAGATAATTTAGATCTGAAAATATGCATTATTCGATACATGAAATGTATGCAAAATATGCCATGATTAGATCTAATTTGTATATGAGATATATGATATAGATCTAAAATTATTTTATAGTATTACATGTTCCTGATTAAGGCGTTCCTCTTGGCCGTCCGGTCATAAGAACGAAGAAGGGTTTAAAGGACCTCTCTTCCCATTTGATTGGGTGTTCTTATGACTTGTAGGGTTGCTGCATGTTCGTCCTTAATCAGAAACCCAAAACATACTTTCTGCAAAACCCTAGATCCTGAAATCCTAGGATTTATTATGCATATTTTGTTTATGAACCCTACTTAATTAAGAATTAAGATTATGAAATATTAATTAGATCTAAAATTGAGAATTTCAAATCTAAGACATATTCATAATACTGGGTTCGGGCTTGGGTAGCTCAATTAGGTCCAAGCAGTTGATCAAACCAAATCAAGAGTTGGTTAGATGGGATAAATAATGCTTAAATTGACCAGCCTAATAGGATTAAGTCTAGGTCAAGATCAAGTCACGATCAAGTAAGACCTAATTATGCTCAGAGGTTAGAGTCTGGATTGTAGGCTAACCCAATTGATTCTAGCTCAAGAATTTGGGGTCTAAGATAAGTTTGGCACATACGACCGACTGGTTTTTAATTGAGAGCTACTCGACCTGAATGCGTCTTGTATGAGTTAATGGCATATCCCTTCCACCGATCTCACTTATCTGGCCATATCTATCGACTCAGTTCTAATTTGAGGTGGTCAATAATCCGAGCTAACCCATGCCACTAGGTTAGTAAGAATTGTTATGACTATGACAAGTCTAGTTTAGTGAGACCTGAATCAATTATCCCTAAGAAAAGATTAAGTCTGAGGTATTCCATCATTGTAGATGTGCGGATCTTTCTTAGAGTTGATTGTTCTTGGCTGGATATAGTGGCTCAGTTGCACTGAAAAGATGCAACCATGTCTATTAGGCATTGGATGCTATGGGCTGGAGGATGAGTTGGGCTCAATATTTTAGATATGGTGAAAGACTCAATTAGGAATCCAGTCTGTGCAAATGGTGAGTCTGACTTAACTAAGGAGCGGATCAATATTCCGAATATGGTGAGATTCATGAATTTGAGATCATGTTTGGGTGCACCATGATTAGAGAATCATTGAACAAGAGTTGTTCACTCATTGGCTAACCCATCACCAATAACTATTAGGTGAGGTGATGAGTCAGTTGGTGAGACCGCACCACCCACTAGAAATCATTAATCATGGAGATTTTCGCATCTTTACAGAGGGAGTGTGGGGATCCAAGAAAATAGTGGGAGCTAATTTATTTAAAAATAAAATCTCTAAATAAATTGGTCAAGTCATAATTATAGTATCTAACTAGAATCTTTGACTCTCTATAGAAAAATGTCTGCGTCCAACCCATTGGCAAGTATCTTGGACACACATAGACTGACCGGATCCAATTATAAAGATTGGCTCAGGAGCTACAAAATAGTTTTGGGTTTCGAGAAGTTAACCCATGTATTGGATCAGGACCCTCCCATCTTACCAGTCCGTCCATCCACTGAATAGAGAGCGTCTCTGGAAAAATGGATAGACGAAGATAATAAGGCCAGATATTATATGTTGGGCTTGATGTCTGATGAGCTCCAGTGCCAACATGAAGATATCGAGACTGCTCACCAAATGTTGGCTCACCTACAGGAGATGTTTGGTGAACAGAGTCGCACAGCCAAGTATCAAGTCAAGAAATGACTTTTTAAGGCTAAAATGTGTGATGGGCAGTTAGTCCAAGATCACTATCAGATGATGATTAAGGACTTAGAAGAGCTTGAGAAGCTCGGTGTGAAGTTAGACTTGGATCTGCAAAATGATATTATTCTGCAATCCTTGACTGATGCATATGGCTAATTCATCATGAATTACCACATGCACAAACTTCAAAATTTCTTGGCCGAATTAATGAACAGGTTGGTCACCGCTAAGCTTTCTATGAAAGGTTCTAAAGGCTCAGTTCTTGCTATGAAACAGACTTCTTCCAAAAGAAAGTCTTATGGAAAGAAAAAGAAGTTTACAAAAAAGCAGAAGATGGAAGGAGGAAAGAAGAAGAAGGCAGAGTCGAAGATGAAAGCCGCTGCCAAAGGAAAGTGTTTTCGTTGCAACAGCGACAGCCACTGAAAGCGGAACTACCCTACTTACCTGGCCGCCCTAAAAAATAAGAAGGAAGGTCCTTCTGGAGGTATGCTCGTTATTGAGTCTAACCTTACGATTTCTTCTGCATGTAGTTGGGTGATAGACTTTGGTTCTAGTGCTCATCTGTGCACTTCCATGCAGGATCTTGAGGATAGCAGGAGGCTGAGGGATGGAGACATGATCCTACGCATCGATAATGGAGCAATAGTTGCTGCAGTGGCGGTGGAAACATACTCTCTTCGATTACCATCTAGTTTAGACTTAGTTTTGAAAGACTGTTATTATGTGCCTGCAACTAGCAGAAATTTGATTTTTATTTCATGCTTAGAACTAGAAGGCTATGTGATTACCTTCTTTAAGGACCATTGTAACATTCTTTTTGAAAGAAATAAAATTGCAAATGGTTTCCTTATTAATGGTCTTTATCAGCTACATATTGATGTATCTGTCCTAACTATCAAGCAAAATATGAATGCCAAACGACCTAGGGATAGTCCAAATGATAGATATCTATGGCACCTGAGATTAGGTCATATAGCAGAAGATAGGATCAACAAATTGGAGAAAAATGGGCTATTGAGTTCATTGACTTCCGAGTCATATGCAACTTGTGAATCATGTCTTCAACGCAAAATGACTAAACTCCCTTTTATTCGACATGGGAAAAGGGCCACAGATCTCCTTGTCCTAGTACATACTGATGTGTGTGGCCTATTTGATATGCTGGCTAGAGGCAATTTTGTCTACTTCATTACCTTTACCGATGATTTGTTTAGGTATGGGTATGTGTATCTTATGAGACACAAGTCTGAAGCTTTGAAAAGTTCAAAAAATTCAGACATGAAGTAGAAAATCAAACTGAAAAACCCATTAAGGTTCTTCGATCAGATCGAGGAGGTGAATATCTTAGCCAGGAATTCCTAAACTATCTCAAGAAACATGACATAGTCTCTTAATGGACTCCACCAGGAATACCTCAACTCAATGGGATTTCAGAGCGGAGAAATCGGACTCTATTGGATATGGTCCGATCAATGATGAGCTTCACTGACCTCCTTGATTTTTTTTGGGAACATTCATTGTTAACTTCAATTTATCTACTGAATAGGGTTCCCTCTAAGACCGTTCCTACCACACTGTATGAGATATGGCATGGTAAGAAACCAAGTCTGAGTCATCTCAGAATTTGGGATTGTCCGGCTCATATCAAAAGACAACAAGCGGACAAGTTAGACTTTAGGTCCTTCAGAGCTCGATTAATAGGATATCCTAAAGAGTCATTAGGATACTATTTCTACATTCTAGAATACCACAATGTGATCGTGAGTCGACATGCCATCTTTCTTGAAAAATAATTTATTCAAGACAGCGGCATTGAAAAGCAGATTAAGCTTGATGAGAAAGTCTCATAAGTACAATGAGCTAAGGACCAATTGGAACCAAATCAGGTTGAGCCAATAAGAACACTACCTCCTCCACCTCGTAGATCGGAAAGAGTTTTCCCATCCCCCTGAAAGATACTTAGGTATTATTTCAGAGAAAGTAGAGAAAATGTTCCTCGTAGGTAATGGTGCTCATGGTGATGATCCCAAAACCTACAATGAGGCGATATCAGATATCGACTTCGAGAAATGGCTAGAGGCAATGCAGTCAGAAATTGACTCGATGCACTCAAACCAAGTCTGGACCTTGGTAGATCCACCAGAAGGTATAGTACCTATTGGGTGTAAATGGATCTTCAAGAGAAAGATTGGTGCAGATGGAAATGTGGAGACATTCAAGGCTAGACTAGTGGCAAAAGGTTATAGTCAACACGAAGGCATTGACTATCAGGATACCATTTTTTCCAGTGGCTATGCTAAAATCCATCCGCACATTGCTTGCCGTTGCAGCCTATTTCGATTATGAAATATGGCAAATGGATGTGAAAACGACATTCTTAAATGGATATCTTGAGGAAGATATCTATATGGAACAGCCGCTAGGTTTCACATCCAGTGATACTGATCACAAGGTTTGCAAGCTGCAAAGGTCCATATATGGACTTAAGCAAGCATCTCGGAGCTGGAACACTCATTTCAATGATGTGATCAAAATGTTTGGTTTCATCAAAAATGAAGAGGAACCATGTGTTTTCAAAAAGGTCAGTGGGAGCGCTGTTGTCTTCTAGTATTGTACGTGGATGACATCCTCCTTATTGGGAATGATATTCCCATGTTGACGACAGTCAAAATATGGTTGTCCAAGGAAATTCTCCATGAAAGACCTAGGTGAAGCATCCTTTATTCTAGGAATTAAGGTCTATAGGGATAGACCGAATAGGATGCTAGGACTTTCACAGAAGATGTACATAGAGGAAGTACTAAAGAGGTTTAGTATGAAAAACTCTAAGAGGAGATTAATACCCTTCAGACATGGTATTCATCTTTCCAAGAAGATGTGCCCTAGCACAGCTGAGGAAATAGATTGCATGAGCAAGATCCCTTATGCTTCTGCAATAGGGAGCCTCATGTATGCCATGCTATGTACACGACCTGATAGAGCCCATGCTGTGAGTGTCACAAGCAGATATCAGTCAAATCTAGGTGAAGAACATTAGACTTCTATGAAATGTATCCTTAAGTACTTAAGAAGAACTAAGGATATGATGTTGGTCTTTGGTAATGGAGAACTCCATGTCCAGGGATACACAGACTCGAATTTCATGTCCGATGTAGATGATCGAAAGTCGATATCTGAGAGTCTATTTCTATGGAATGATGGTGCTGTCAGCTGGATGAGTTCTAAGCAAACCGTGATAGCAGATTCCACCATAGAAGTAGAATATATCGCTGCATCAGAGGCTGCGAAGGAAGCATTCTAGTATAAGAAGTTTACTACATAAATTGGAGTAATGCCATCAGATGCCATTCCTCTATACTGCGACAACAATGGCACCACAGCCCTTGCTAAGGAGTCAAGGTCTTACCAGAAGTCCAACCACATTGAGCGGTGATACCACCTCATCCGCGATTACCTCGAGAAAGATTACGTCAAGGTCAAGAGAGTCAAGTCCGCAGACAATGTGGCAGACCTACTTACAAAGCCATTAGGCCAGCAGAAGATCGAAGCCCACCTTGAGAAAATGGGACTTAGACTTATAGCCAATTGGCTTTAGGACAAGTGGGAGATTGTTAGATATATGTGCCCTAGAAGCCAGAATTGGCTGACACTTGTAATATACTTCTAAGAGCAAAATTATAATTTTGACTAAAATCAATAAAATGAATTATTTTCTATCATATATGTGTATTTAGCGTCTGTGATACATCCTTTGAGTTAATGGTAATGATAATTCATATTTTCAAGAGTTGAAAATTTAAGACATGAATAATCATTATTAACTCATAAAATGCTCCCGACCATAGGATCATCATGAGGATGGTGATTGATCTAGAAGGTTGGTGTACAATCGCTTCTCTTTAGTAGATGAGTCTTGAGTATATGGTGTGGAGACACCAGAGCGAGAGTACAGATACTCGTTAGAGAATGAGAGCACTAAGCGTGACCACCTCGAGTAGTCATTAGGAAGTCTACCTTCTCGTCAATGACTGACTCGATGCTGTAGTGGTGTGTCTGGTTCTTTGATCTGAGGTGCATCGGCAGTTTACGTTGAGGGTGTTATAGTTTGACTACACCATAACTCGGTCTCCTGGCCATATAGAATCCTGAGGTGTATGTTACCTATAGCATGTTCATTGTAGGAACTGGATCACATCAAAAAGGAATCTATCTACCTCGGTGGTAGGGAGTAGCACTATGATGATCATGAGAATCAAGTCCAGAAGCCCATGGCCATGGCAGAGTGAAATAATAGAAAGAGTTTTTGTTTAGGTTTTTACATCGAACTTGAATCGAATGATTACATCATATGATAGAGACTAGGGTTTGACGAGTTCACCTAAACCCTAATCTGATCGGGGCTCAAGATAGAAGAACTTAATCACATAGGTAGCTGCACCAAAAGAATCACATTCAGCTTCGATGGGTTGCCAGTATATACTACTAGGTGTCACTGGTGGATTTTGGGAGCAATTAGAATGATTTAGATGATCGATCATTCTAGCTGTTCGAATCAGAAGAGTTCTGATCCATCGAAAGGAGTTTTGATGATGTCGATGATAAAGATCATGACATATCTCATTACCATACAAAATCGAACCTAATTGAGTCACACAAACAAGGGTTTGAATCTGGTGATCATCAATTGAACTAATCCAGCTTAATTGATCTAAATGAGATTCAATTAGGTTCAAGAAAATCATGCTAGCACTCGATTGAACCTAACATTCTTCTTTTACTATCATAAATAGTTGTCATTACTGAGCCAAAGAAGTTTGTGCTCATTCAGAGGCCTTCACCTGGTCTAACTAGAGCCTGTCCAAGTCAAAAAAGTGTTGTCTTATTTTATAAGATAATACCTGCCATTTTTGGTCACCTGCCATTTCTCATCCTTTGACTTTGGTCAAAAGTTGGCCTTTGACTGGTCAAATGTTGACCATTGACACTTTGACTTCTGTCCACGTGTCATGCACCTATTGAAGAGTTGGTGGAGCCTTGTTCTCCTACCAGAATCTGGCAAGGAGGAGGGTGCACACCACCCTTGGCGTGTGCCCAAGCTGGAGGTGCCCAGGAGTCCCTATTGGATAGGGACTCCATCTCCTTTTTGGATTTCGATTAGACTTCTTCTAAGAACCAAGTTTAACTGGTCTTAGGCACCATCTAAGAAGGAATCCAAGGAACTCTATTCCCACCAATCAGATTTAGATCTGATTTCATAAAAAATTGTGATTGGTTGGGAAGAAGAGGAGTTGGATCATGCATAGTCTATAAATAAGATCCTACGCCCAACTCAAAGAATATCTGAGAATTCTCCATGCCCCAAGGCTGGTTCTCTCCTCCTCCTCCATGCCAAGTCCATCTTCTCCCTCTCCTCTCTATGCCCAAAGGATTTTGGGATCCAAGTTGGTGCAATCCAGATGAGAGAAAGGCGACAGAAAGCTAGAAGGCTGCGTTGCTACAAAGAACAACTGCAGATCTTCGAAAAGTATTTTGAAGATCCTCCAAATCAGATTCAGATCTAATTTTTGGAGATGTGATAGAGAAGAAGAGGATCTCTAGATCTAGCCTGAGTGGATACCGGTAGAGCCCAGGCACTTATGTGGCTAGATCCAGAACCTTTCGCTGCTTAAAGAATCATCAACGGGTAATAGGATTACCCTACGTTAAGATAAATTAAATTTGATTTAATTTATCTAAATTTATTTTAATTATTAAAATAATAAAGATCAAATTTGAAACATCCCAGATCTGATCTAAATCAAAGAAATTTTTTTTTGAAATATATCTCTTGATCCGATCAGATTTGAACGAATCTGGTATGGAAAATCAGAATTTTCCTTCATCATAACAAGTTATTGTGAGATCAATCATCTTCTTAATCGAGCATACATAGAATGTGCTAGTTTTACCGAAAAATATTAATCCCTAACTCAATGTCCCATCAACTAAAAATATTTAAATTAGGATTTTAAGATTTTAGGTCTCACTAGTATGGTCTCATCATAATTCTAAAATCAAAGCCCTAATTTATAGGGTTCATCATAATCTTAAATAAATAATAAGATACTGCATATGATGAAATAAATGTCTTTATTTATTAAAAATATCATTACATGAGTTTGGAAGATAAAGAACATCCCAAAAAATTAATTGGTTTGAGGGCATATTTTTTTCATCTCAATGGACTCCACTTGGAATACCTCAACTCAATAGAATTTTAGAATGGAGGAACCAAATCCTATTAGATTTGGTCTGATCTATGATGAGCTTCACAGACCTTTCTGATTCTCTATGGGGACATAGTCTATTAACTGCTATGCATTTACTGAATAGGGTTCCTTCTAAAATTATTCCTACCATACCATATGAGATATGGCATGGTAAGAAACCAAGTCTAAGTCATCTCAGAATTTAGGATTGTTCAGCTCATGTAAAAAGACAACAAGCGGGCAAGTTAGACTATACGTCCTTTAGAGCTTGATTCATAGGATATCCTAAAAAGTCATTAGGATATTATTTCTATATTCTAAAAGACTATAATGTGATTGTGAGTCGGCATGCCATCTTTCTTGAAAAATAGTTTATTCAGGATGGTGGCATTGGAAAGTAAATCAAGCTCAAGGAAAAATCTCATAAGAGCAATAAGCTAAGGATCCTATGGACCCAAATCAGGTTGAGCCAATACAATCACTACCTCCTCCACCTCGTAGATCGAAAAAAATTTTCCATCCTCCTAAAAGGTACTTAGGTACTATTTTAGAGGATGTAGAGAAAATATTCCTTGTAGGTAATGAGATTCATGGTGATGATCCCAAAACCTATGATGAGGCGATATCGAATATCGACTCCGAGAAATGGTTAGAGGCGATGAAGTCAGAAATTGACTTGATGCACTCAAACCAAGTCTGGATCTTGGTAGATCCACTAGAAGGTATAACACCTATTGTGTGTAAATTGATCTATAAGAGAAAGATTGGTGTAGATGGAAATGTGGAGACATTCAAAGCTAGATTAGTGGCAAAAGGATATAGTCAGCATGAAGAAATTGACTATCAGGATATCTTTTCGCTAGTAGCCATGCTAAAATTTATCCGCATATTGCTTGCTATTGCAGCCTATTTCGATAATGAAATATGGCAAATGGAAATAAAAATGGCATTCTTAAATGGATACCTTGAGAAAAATATCTATATGGAATAGCCACTAGGCTTCACATCCAGTAATGTTGATCACAAAGTATGCAAGCTACAAAGGTCCATAAATGGACTTAAGCAAGCATCTTAGAGCTGGAATGCTCATTTTAATGATGCAATCAAATTATTTGGTTTCATCAAGAATGAGGAGGAATCACGTATTTTCAAAAACATTAGTGGGAGCGCTATTGTCTTTCTCGTACTATACGTGGATGATATCCTCCTTATTGGGAATGATATTTTCATGTTGACCACAGTTAAAATATGGTTATCTAAAGAATTCTACATGAAAGATCTAGGAGAAGCATCCTTTATTCTAAGAATTAAGGTCTATAGAGATAGACCGAATAGGATGCTAGGTCTTTCACAGAAGATGTACATAAAGGAAGTGCTAAAGAGATTTAGCATCGAAAACTCCAAGAGAAGATTGGTACCCTTCAGACATGGCATTCATCTCTCCAAGAAAATGTGTCCCAACACACCTGAGGAGATTGAATGCATGAGCAAGATCCCTTATGCTTCAGCAATAGGGAGCGTCATGTATGCCATATTATGTACATGATGTGATATAGCCCATGCTGGGAGTGTCACGAGCAGATATCAGTCGAATCCAAATGAAGAACACTGGACTTCTGTGAAATGTATCCTTAAATACTTGAGAAGAACTAAGGATATGATGTTGGTTTTTGATAATAGAGAACTCCAAGTGCAGAGATATACAGACTCAAATTTTATGTCTGATATAGATGATCGAAAGTCGACATATGGGAGTTTATTTGTAAGTAATGGTGGTGCTGTCAGTTGGAAGAGTTTCAAGCAGACAGTGATAGTAGATTCCACCATGAAAGTAGAGTACATCGCTGCATCAGAAGCTATGAAGGAGGCATTTTAGTACAAGAAGTTCGCTGCAAAGATCAAAGTGGTGTCATCGGATGCCATTCCTCTATACTGCAATAATAATAGTGTCATAGCCCTAGCTAAGGAGTTGAGGTCTCACCAGAAATCTAAGTACATCGAGTGGCGATACCACCTCATCCATGATTACTTTGAGAAAGATTACGTCGAGGTCAAGAGAGTTGACTCCATAGACAATGTGGTAGACCCACTTACAAAGCCATTGGGCCAGTAGAAGATCGAAGCCCATCTTGAGAAGATGGGACTTAGATTTGTAGCCAATTGGCTTTTGGTCAAGTGAGAGTTTGTTAGATATGTGTGTGTGCCCTAGAAGCCAGATTGGCTAACACTTGTAATACACTTCTAAGAGCAAAATTATAATTTTAACTATAAATAATAAAATAGATTATTATCTATCATAGTGTGTATTTAAAAGTGTCTATGATACATCCCTTGAGTTAATGATAATGATAGTTCATATTTTCAATAGTTGAAAATTTAAGACATGAATTTTTATTATTAACTCGTAAAATGCACCCGATCGTAGGATCATCATGAGGATGGTGATTGATCCAGAAGGTTGGTGTACTATCATTTTTTTTGGATAGATGAGACTTGAATCTACGGTGTAGAGACACCAGAGTGAGTGTACAGGTACTCGATAGAGAATGAGGGCACTGAGCAAGGCCACCTCGAGCTGTCATGAGGAAGTCTACCTTCTCATCGATGACTAGCTCAAAGCTTCAGTAGTGTTTCTGGTTCTTTGACCTGACGTGCATCGGCTATTCATGTTTGACTATACTATAACTCGGTCTCCTAGCCATTCGGAATCCTAAGGTGTATGTTGGCTATAATATGTTCATTGTAGGAATTGGATTGTACCAATAAGAGATATATCTACCACGGTAGATGAGTAGCCCTATGATGATCATGAGAATCAAGTCCATAAGCCCATGGCCATGGTAGAGTGAAATAATAGAAAGAGTTTCTATTAGGATTTTCACATTGGACTTGAATCGAATGATTAATTCATATGACAGAAATTAGGATTTGACGAGACCACCTTAATCCTAATCTGGTTGAGGCTCAAGATAGAGGAACTTAATCACATAGGTAACTGCACTGAGAGGTTCACTTTCAGTTCTGATGGGTTGCCACCATATGCTGCTTGGTGTCACTATTGGATTTTAGGAGCAATTAGAATGATTTGGATGATCGATCATACTAGTTGTCTGAATCAAAAAAGTTCTAATCCATCGGAAGGTGTTTCAATGATGTTAATGATAGAGATCGCGACATATCCTATTACTATATGGAACTGAACCTAACTGATAACACAAACAAGGATTTGGATTTGGATATCATCAATTAGATTAACCTAGTTTAATTGATTTGAGTAAGATTCAATTAGGTTCAAGAAAATCTTGCTAGCACATGATTGAGCCTAATGTTCTTCTTTAACAATCATTAAAACTTGTGTCAACTGAGCCAAATATGTTTGGATTCACTCAGAAACCTTTTCTTAGTTTGACTTGAGCTTATCTAGGTTAGAAAAGGATTGTCTTAATTTATGAGATAAATTTGAGACAACACCTACCATTTTTCATCACTTGCTAAATCTTATCTTCGAATATTGGTCAAATATTGACCCTGGATACTTAGACATCTACCCATGTATCATGCACCCATAGGAGAGATCCTAGGGACTTGTCCTCCTACTAAAAAGCAGACAGAAAGGGACTTTGGGCACCCAGTTGCTTCAGGGGATTAAATTGTATGGTGCCAAGAAGACTTATTTGACCTAGTCTTGGCACCACCTAAGGAGAGTTTTGAGGGTCTCAAATATGATTGGATCAGATAATGTCATCCCACCAATCAGATTTAGATCTGATTGCATAAAGGGCCATGATTGGCCAGGATGATGTGGCACTGCATGGTACAGCAGGGTCTATATAAACTCTATCTATGCCTAGAATTCAATTATTCTGCCTTTAGCCCATGCCACATAGCCCCTCTCCCTCCTTCACCATGTCACCCTTTGGTCCTCTCTCTCCACTCCACGCCCAAGGGCCTTTGGGCATGAAGAAGGTGCGATCCAAGCAAGTGAAAGGCGCCAGGAAAGGAAGAAGGTAGCACTGCTGCAAGAGACAACGACTGTTTTTCAAAAGCTATTTTGAAGACCTTCAAGATCAGATCTAGATCTAATTTTTGGAGGATTGATTGAGAAGGAGAAGATCTTCAGATCCTGCCTGAGTGGATACTGGTAGATGCTAGGCACTTGCATGGCTACATTCAGAACCTCAGGAAAACATCAAGATCATCATAGGGTAATTGGATTACCCAAAACAAAGGTATAATTAAATCAGATTTAATTTTTATCTTTCTTTTAATTTTAATTTTTATTATTAGATCAATAAGATTAGATCTGAGGAGTCTCATATTTGATTACGATCTTAGAGGAAAAGATTTTGAAATATCCCTCCTAATCCAATTAGATATGAACAAACTTGATCCAAAAAATAAGTTGTTTCCTTTAATTAGATACTATGCTGAGTGGCTTTAAGACAAGTGGAAGTTATTCGAAATTATGTTCCAAAGTCAATCATTAGCCTATTGATGGATGAGATATAATAATTTATTTATTAATTTATATAAAATATTTTGGCATCTTTTTCCATCATAAATTTATATCTTCTAATGAACTCCATTATTGTAATGAAGTCCTTAGGACTATTTAGTTTCGATAAAGAGAGAATTTATCAATTACTTCTTAAATTTATTCACGATTAAATGATAGGCTATTAATTAGGATGACAGTGTCTATCGAGCATAGGTCGCTATATGCCATATAGGTTGGTTGTCCTTTTAACCAAGGAGTGTGGAGACACTGGTATGGCATACAGCTGAGATGTATGGATACATCATCATTGAATGTGATCAACTTTAGAGCATTCTACTGTCAAGAATGTCTCTGATGGGATTTAGGTATAAGTATCCCTTAGACTTGAGATCACCTCAGTGACTTGCAAGCAACTCACTGTGCTTTGATACCGGACTAACTAAATTTTTAATTCAGCAACGGAAGGCTTCTAGGCATAGTCAAGAACTTGCAAAGTCAGAGTGTGATCAAGATGGAATTGACCACTCCAGTACGAGCTCAGAAGTGGCACTCCCAAGTCTTGAAAATATAAGAAGATAGGTTATGGAAAGACGGGAGTGAGCTGGAAGAAGAAACAATCTTAATAGTAAAGTTCAGAAACTGGGCCGGCTCACTCTGAGACTGAGCTGGCTTAGTTGAGAACTGGATCGACTCAATCTAGGACTAGGTCGGCTAGGACTCAGAGAAAAATTCAGATAGAAAGTAGCATTTTTGTACTATTGGCATGGTATACAACTGGGTCGGCTCTATATGGGACTAAGCCGACCCTATCGTAGGTTAGCTGGCTCAGTCTGAAATTGGGCCGGCTCAGTTTTTATGGATTATTATTTTGAATATATGGGTTATTTGGATTTGAAAAATTTTTCTATGAGCTTGGACTTGATCCTTTGTAAAGTATATATACTGAAAATAGATCAAGATTGTTAGAGTGCTGAAATATACTGAATAAAAGCTCTTTTCTCCCAAAAATCTCTTCTTCTCTTCTTCTCTATTTCTTGATTTATTTAATCATGCTTTTGTAGAGATCTCTAAGAAGTACTTTCTTATTGCTTGGCTAATCACCGACAGTCACATCGATCTGTGTGGAAAGAGCACATATTTCTAATATTTGGTATCAGAGAGGTGTTGCATGGAAAAAAGAAGACACCTAAGATTTACTACATCCAGGATCTGTTGCTCCAAATTTTATCCTAAAACTTTTAGTTTATTTCGTGGTTGTCTCTAGATTGAGGTAAAGATTGTTTATATGGAGGAATGGTGATGTAGAAGTTTGGAAAGAGGATCTAGGGCTAATTAGATCTTCTATGAAGGTTAGTTTTACTGGTGTGTGATCGTGAAGGATGTTAGAAATTTGTTCTTGACTTGTTTGTAGTCATGTTATCAAATGGATTCAAGGTGGATTTAGAGAAGTTCGACGGCAAGAAAAATTTTACTCTATGGCAGCAAAGAGTAAAGGACTTGTTAGTTCAATAAAAGATCTACAAGGTCCTAATAAAAGAAAGGCCAAAAAAGATCAGTGCTGAGGATTGAAAAGAGTTAGAAAAAATTGCTTTTAGCACAATCCGGATGTGCTTGGTTGATCATGTTTTGCCTGAGGTTTGCATAGAGACTATAGCAAAGGGGCTCTGGGAGAGACTGGAGAACACATACATGGGGAAGAACATGACGAACAAGCTATGATTGAAAAAATAGCTGTATAGTCTAAGGATGCCTGAAAGCAGAGATCTTGTTGCACATATCTAAAGGTTCAATCAGGTGTGTTCTGAGGTGATGAGTTTGGATGTGAAGATCGATGAGGAGGATCGAACATTGCTGCTATTATGTTCTCTTCCAAGTTGATATGATGGTCTCATAACAACTCTAGTTTATGGGAAGGAGATCCTAAACTATGAAGAGGTTGTTGGTGTGCTCAAATCAATTGAACAAAGGGAGAAGATCTGCAAGGGTGACCCTATGTCTGAAATCTTGACTGTGAACGAAAGATAGGGAAGATCAAAGAAGAAGACAAGAGGAAAATTCAAGGGCAGGTCAAAGTCTCACGATCAGAGGAAGATGACATTGAAATGTTATAAATATTATCAGTCTGGACACCTAAGGAGAGATTGTTCCTTTGTGAGATCAAAAAAAGGGAAGGCCAGCAAGGCAGATGATACAGCTTCTATGAGTAGTGGACCTACTAGTTATATTAGATGGATCCACAGAGTGCGATACTATATGGATATTAGATTCAGCATGCTCGCACCACTATACTTCTCATTGGAACTGGTTTGTTACCTACTAGAAGGTCGATGATGAAAGTATCAATCTTGGAGATGATCACTCATGCAAAGTAGATAGAATTAGCTCTATTAGGGTGAGGATGTATGATGGGATCATTCGTACATTATCAAATATCAGGCACGTAGTAGAGTTGAAAAAGAATTTGATTTCTTTGGGCTACTTGGAGGAGCAGGGTTATGCTTTTAGTAGCCAAGCTGGAAGTAGATGTCTGAAAATTTTCAAGAAAGCTTTGGTGGTGATGAGAGGTAGAAGACCGAGTAATAATCTTTATAAAATGAAAGGCTTGGTGGTAAATGATAGTGCAGAGGTGCTAGCAGCGGCATAGGAGGAGTAGATTCTATATCGACTGTGGCACTATCGGATGGATCATATGAGTGATCATGGGCTTACAGAACTAAGCAGAAGAGATCTGATCCCAGCCCTGAAGAAGGAGGGCATGGATCTTTATGAGCCATGCATCTTTAGCAAACAGCATAGGGTGAAGTTTGCCAGAAGTATCAAGCACAGCAAGGGAGTGCTGGATTTAGTGCACTCGGATGTATGGGGACCAGCTCCTATATCAGCTAGAGGTGGGGCAAAATACTTTATTATTTTCATTAATGATTTCTCAAGGAAGGTGTGAATTTATCTGATTTGAAAAAAATCAGAGGTGTTTGCTCGATTCAGAGCCTGGGGAGCTGAAGTAGAGAAGGAGTCAGGGAGATAGGTAAAGTGTCTGAGGTCGAACAATGAATGGGAGTATACTAGTCTGGAGTTCAGGAGGTACTGCAAGAAAAATGGCATCAAATTCCATTACACAGTGAGGATGACTCTCCAGCAAAATGGTGTCGTGGAAAGGATAAACCAGACACTGACCGAGAAGGCATGGAGTTTGAGGTTGCAGACATCACTCCTATAGTCCTTTTGGGATGATGCTCTAACTTTTTCTTATTTTCTTGTGAACAGGTCCCCTCATTATGAGCTAAATGGAGGCATTCCAAAAGAGATTTGAAGTAGAAAAAAAGTAGAGCTTGGCCATCTGAAAGTCTTCGGTTGCACAGCCTATGCACATGTGGAGGAAACCAAGAGGAGCAAATTGGATTCAAAATCTCAAAAGATGACATTTATAGGATATCCACAAGGAGTCAAGGGATACATGCTATGGAACTCTTAGGCACAGAAGTTAGTGATCAGCAGGGACATTATCCTTGATGAGAAGAGCATCTTGAAAAGGTCTGGGATAGATGGAACTAGAAAAACAAAGGTGAACAGCGGTGGTCAGTCAGAGAATGATGGCATGTAGGTTACATCCGCTTACAGGAGTGTTTGTGTTGAGGTGGAGCTAGGTAGAAAAATATTATCTCAGATTGAAAATCAGCAGGAGGGCCGACAATTCAGACAGATGATGGAAATATGCGCTCTTTCCATACGGATCGGCATGGCCGCCGGTGATTAGCCAAGCAATAAGAAAGTATTTCTCAGAGATCTCTGCGAAAGCACGATCAAATAAATCAAGGAACAGAGAAGAAGAGAAGAAGAGATTTCTGAGAGAAAAGAGCTTTTATTTAGTATATTTCAACACTCTTACAACCTTGACCTATTTTTAGTATATATACTCTACAAAGGGTCAAGCGCAAGCTCATAAAAAACTTTTCAAATTCAAACAACCCACATACACAAAATAATAACCCACGAAAATTGAGCCGGCTAACCTACGACTGGGTCGGCTCAGTTCCAGACTAAGCCGACCCAGTTGTGTGCACCCTAAAAATGCTGTGACTGAGTCGACCCAGTTATGTACCATGCCAACAGTCCAAAAATGCTGCTCTCTATCTAAATTTTTCTCTAAGATCTAGCCGAACCAGTCCTGGACTGAGCCAACCCAGTTCCCAACTGAGTCAGCTCACTCTCAAAGTGAGTCAGCCTAATTTTGAAACTTTACTATTGAGACTGATTCTTCTTCCGACTCGCTCCTGTCTTTCCATGACCTACCTTCTTATGTTTCCAAGACTTGGGAGTGAAGGAAAAATCCCAATTTTTTGGATCAGATTTGTTCAGATATTGATTGGATCAGGAGAGATATTTCAAAAAAAAAAAATTTGATTCCAATTCAGATCTGAGATATTTTAGATTTGATTTTATAGATCTAATAAAATAAAATAAAAATAAATTAAATTTGATTTAATTTTATATCTTTTGTTGGGTAATTAGATTACCCTGTGATGATCTTGCTGATTGTGTGAGGTTCTGGATCTAGCCACGTAAGTGCCTGGCCTCTATCGGTGTCCACTTAGACTAGATCTAGAGATCTTCTCCTTCTTTAACTCCTCTCCAAATAATAGATCTAGATCTAATTTTGAGAATCTTCAAAACTCCTTTTGAAGATCTGGAATTGTCTCTTGCAGCAGTGCTGCCTTCTTCTTTTCTCGTCACCTTTCTCTTGCCTAGATCGCACCAAACTGGAGCCCAAATCTCCTTGGGCATGGAGAGGAGCGAGGGGACCTGAAGATGGCATGGAGGAGGGAGAGGGGCAGCCTTGTGGCAAGGGCTGTGGTAGATCTTTTTTAAAGCTTGGCACAGATAGGGTTTTTATAAACCCTGCTGCGCCATGCAGTGCCACATCATCCCAACCAATCATGTCGCTTCATGCAATCAGATCTAAATTTGATTGGTGGGATGACATAATCTGATCTAATTAGATGAGTGCCCCCTCAAATTATCCTTAGGTGGTGCCAAGATTAGTCAAAGCAGAGTCCCTTGGCGCCTCCTAAGTTGATTCCAAGAAGCAACCTAGAGTCCCATCTGTATGGGACTCCAACGTCCCTATCCTTGGGTGCACCCTCCCTAGGCATGTGCCCCCTCCTTTCCATTTTTCAGCAAGAGGACAATCCCCTATCTACTCTCCTATAGGTTCATGACACATGGGCAGATGTCTAAGTGTTAAAGGTCAACGTTTGATCAAAGTCAAAAGATAAGAATTGATAGGTGATGGAAAATGGCAGGTGTTGTCTCCAATTTATCTCATAAATTAAGATAATTCTTTTCTAACCTCGACAAGCTCCAATCAAACCAAGTAAAGGTATCTAAGTGAGCATAAACATATTTGGCTCAATCGAGATGACTTTTAATGATTGTAGAAAGAGAACGTTAGGCTCAATCGTGTGCTAGCACAATTTCCTTGAACCTAATTAAATCTAGTTCAAATCAATTGAACTAGATTAGTCTAATTGATGATATCCAGATCCAAAACCTTGTTTGTGTGATCTAGTTAGATTCAGTTCTATATGGTAATGGGATATGTCATGCTCTCTATCATCGACATCATCAAAATACCTTTTGATGGATCAGAACTTTTCTGATTCAAACAACTAGAATGATCAATCATCTAAATCATTCTAATTGCTCCTAAAATCCACCAGTGACACCTAGCAGTATATGGTGGCAACCCATCAAAACTGAAAATGAACCTCTCGGTGCAGCTACCTATGTGATTAAGTTCTTCTATCTTGAGCTCCGATCAGATTAGGGTTAAGGTGAACTTGTCAAACCCTAATTTTTTGCCATATGATTTAATCATTTGATTCAAGTCTGATGTGAAAACCTTAATAGAAACTCTTTCTATTATTTCACTCTGCCATGGCCATGGGCTTATGGACTTGATTCTCATGATCATCATAGGGCTACTCCTCATCTACCGAGGTAGATAGATTCCCTCTTGGTGCAATCCAATTTCTACAATGAATATGCTATAGCCAACATACACCTTAGGATTTTGAATGGCTAGGAGATCGAGTCATGGTGTAGTCAAACTATAACACCCTCAAGGTGAACTACCAATGCACCTTAGGTCAAAGAACCAGACCCACCACTGTAGCTTCAAACCAATCATCGATGAGAAGGTAGACTTCTTTATGACTGCTCGAGGTGGTCACACTCAGTGTCCTCATTCTCTAACGAGTATCTATAGTCTCGCTCCAATGTCTCTACGTCATAGACTCAAGACCTCATCTGCTATAATGAAGCACTTGTTCACCAACCTTCCAGATCAGTCAACATCCTCATGATGATCATACGGTCAGGAGCATTTTATGAATTAATAATGAAAATTCTTGTCTTAAATTTTCAACTCTTGAAAATAAAAATTATCATTACCATTAACTCAAGGGATGTATCACAGACACTAAATATACATTTGTGATAGAAAATAACCCATTTTGTTATTTATAGTCAAAATTATAATTTTGCCCGTAGAAGTGTATTACAAGTGTCAGCCAATTCTAGCTTCTATGGCACATATATCTAACAAACTCCCACTTGATCTAAAGCTAATTGGCTACAAATCTAAGCCCCATCTTCTCAAGGTGGGCTTCGATCTTCTGTTGGCCCAACGACTTTGTTAGTGGATCTACCGCATTGTTTGTGGAGTCGACTCGCTTGGCCTCGATATAACCCTTCTCGAGGTAATCGCGGATGAGATGGTATCGCCACTCGATTTGCTTGAATTTTTGGTGAGTCCTCGGCTCCTTAGCAAGAGCTATGGCACCATTATTATTGTAGTATAGAAGAAGGGCATCTGATGGCATCACTCCAATTTCTATGGCAAACTTCTTGTACCAGAATGCCTCCTTCGTAGCTTCTAACGTAGCGATGTATTCTGCTTCTATGGTGGAATCTGATATCACTGTCTACTTGAAACTCTTCCAACTGACAGCACCATCATTACACACAAACTGACTCCCAGATGTTGACTTTCGATCATCTGCATCGAACATAAAATTCGAATCTGTATACCCCAGACTTGGAGTTCTCTATTACCGAAAACCAACAACATATCCGTAGTTCTTCTCAAGTACTTAAGGATACTTTTCATAGAAGTCCAGTGTTCTTCACCTGGATTCGACTGATATCTACTCGTGACACTCACAGCATGGGCTATATCAGATCGTGTACGTAACATGACATACATGAGGCTCCCTATTGCTGAAGCATAAGGAATCTTGCTCATGCATTCTATTTCCTCAGGCGTGCTAGGGCACATCTTCCTACAAAGATGAATGCCATGTCTGAAGGGTACCATATCCCTCTTAGAGTTTTTCATGCTAAACCTCTTTAGCACTTTCTCTATGTACATATTCTGTGAAAGTCCTAACATTATATATTCGGTCTATCTCTATAGATCTTAATTTCTAAAATAAAGAATGCTTCACCTTGGTCTTTCATAGAGAATTCTTTAGATAACCACATTTTAACTATGGTTAACATGGAAATATCATTCGCAATAAGGAGGATATCATCCACGTACAATACGAGAAAGACAATAGCGCTCCCACTGATCTTTTTGAAGACACATGATTTCTCATCGTTCTTGATGAAACCAAATAATTTGATCACATCATTGAAACAAGTATTCCAGCTCTGAGATGCTTGCTTAAGCTCGTATATGGACCTTTGTAGCTTGCATTCCTTGTGATCAGCATCACTGAATGTGAAACCTAGCAGCTGTTCCATATAGATATCTTCCTTAAGATATCCATTTAAGAATGTCATTTTCACGTCCATTTGCCATATTTTATAATCAAAATAGGCTGCAATAGTAAGCAATATACGGATGGATTTTAGCATAGCTACTAGTGAAGATTTTCTGATAGTCAATGCCTTCACGTTGGCTATATCTTTTTGCCACTAATTTAGCTTTGAATGTCTCTACATTTCCATCTGCACAAATCTTTCTCTTGTAGATCCATTTACACCCAAATGGTACTATACCTTTTGGTGGATCTACCAAGGTGCAGACTTGGTTTGAGTGCATTGAGTCAATTTTTGACTTCATTGCCTCTAACCATTTCTTGAAGTTGATATCCGATATTGCATTGTTATAGGTTTTGGGATCATCACCACGAACCCCATTACCTACGAGGAACAGATTCTCTATTTTCTCTGAAATAGTACCTAAGTACCTCTCAGGGAGATGGAAAATCCTTTTCGATCTACGAGGTAGAGGAGGTAGTGATTGTATTGGCTCAACCTGATTTGGATCCATTTGGTTCTTAGCTCGTTACTCTTGTGAGAGTTTCTCATCGAGCTTGATTTGCTTTGCAATGCCGCTATTTTGTATAAAATATTTTTTAAGAAAGATGGCATGTCGACTTACAATTATATTATAATCATCTGGAATGTAGAAATAATATGCTAATGATTCTTTAGGATATCCTATAAATCGAGCTGTAAAGGACCTATAGTCTAATTTATCCACTTGTTGTCTTTTGACATGAGTTGGACAACCCTAAATTTTGAGTGACTTAGACTTGGTTTCTTACCATACCATATCTCATACGGTGTGGTAGGAACAGTTTTAGAAGAAAGTCTATTCTGTAAGTATATTGCAATTAACAAACAGTGTCCCCAAAGAAAATCAGAAAGATTTATGAAGCTCATCATGGATAAGACCATATCTAATAGGATCCGGTTCCTTCATTCTGAAACCTCATTGAGTTGAGGTATTCCACGTGGAGTTCATTAAGAGACTATGCCATTTTTCTTGAGATAGTCTAGGAATTTTTGACAAGGTATTCACCTCCTCGATCTGATCGAAGAACCTTAATGGATTTTTTAGTTTGCTTCTGCTTCATATCTGAATTTTTTGAACTTTTCAAAGGCTTCAAACTTGTGTCTTATAAGATATATCCATATCGAGATAAATCATCAGTAAAGATTATGAAGTAGATGAAGTTGTCTCTAGCTGGCACATCAAATGGGCCACACACATTAGTATGTACTAGGGCAAGAAGATCCGTGGCCCATTCCTCATGTCCTACAGAAAAGTGCTTAGTCATTTTGCCATGAAGACAAGATTCACAAATTGGATATGACTCGAAAGTCAACCGACATAATAGCTCAATTTTCTTCAATTTATTAACCCTATCTTCTGCTATATGACTTAGTCTTAGGTGCCATAGATACCTATCATTTGGACTATCCCTAGGTCGTTTTATGGCATTCATATTTTGCTCGATATTAAAAATAGATACATCAATATGTAACTGGTAAAGACTGTTAATAAGAAAACTACATGCAATTTTATTTCTTTCATAAATAATGTTACAATGGTCATTAAGAAAACTAATTACATAGCCTTCTAGTGCTAGGCATAAAATAGAAATCAAATTCTTACTTGCTGCAGGCACATAATAACAATCTTTTAATACTAAGTCTAAATTAGATGGTAGTCGAAGAGGGTATGTTCCCATGACAATGACAGCAACTCTTGCTCCATTTTCGATGTGAAGGATCATCTCACCATCCCTCAGCCTCCTGCTACCCTCAAGACCCTGCATAGAAGTGCATAAATGAGCACTAGAACTAGAGTCAAGCACCCAATTGGATGCAGAAGAAATCATAAGGTTAGACTCAACAACGAGCATACCTCCAGAAGGACCTCCCTCCTTCTTATTCTTTAGGGTGGCTAGGTAAGTAGGGCAGTTCCACTTCCAGTGGCCATCATTATTGCAATGGAAATACTTTCCTTTATCAACGGCCTTCTTTTTTAGCTCCATCTTTTTCTTCTTTTCTCCTTCCACCTTCTGCTTTTTCATAGATTTCTTCTTCTTTTCAAAAGACTTTCTCTTAGAAGAAATCCATTCCATAGCAAGCACTAAGTCTTTAGAACCATTCATAGAAAGCTTAGCAGTAATCAGCATGTTCATAAGTTCGACCAGGAAATTTTGAAGTTTATGAATATGGTAGTTCATGATGAACTGCCCATATACATCAGTCAAGGATTGCAGAATTATATCATTTTATAGATCCATCCAACTTCACTTCGAGCTTCTCAAGCTCTTTCAAGTTCTTGATCATCATCAGATAATGATCTTGGACTGACTACCCATCACGCATTTTAGCCTTGAATAGTCATTTAGTGAGTTGATACTTGGCTGCATGACTCTGTTCACCAAACATCTCTTGTAGGTGAGCCATCATTTGACGAGCAGTCTGGATATCTTCATATTGGCACTGAAACTCATCAGACATCGAGTCCAATATATAGTATCTAGCCTTGTTAACTTCGTTCGTCCACTTATGAAGAGACACTCTTTGTTCAGTGGATGGATGAGCTGGTAAGGTGGGAGGGTCCTGATCCAATACATGTGTTAACTTCTCGAAAACCAAAATGATTTTGAAGTTTCAGAGCCAATCCTTGTAATTGGGTTCGGTAAGTCTATGGGTATCCAGGATACATGCAAGTGGGTTGGACGTAGATATTTTTCTATAGAGAGTCAAAGTTTCTAGTTAGATATTATAATTAAAACTTGACCAATTTATTTAAGAGTTTTATGTTTAAACAAATTAGCTCCCACTATTTTCTCGGATCCCTACACTATCTCTATTGAGATGCAAAAATCTTCATGATTAATGATTTCTAGTGGGTGGTGCAGTCCTACCAACTGACTCATCACCTCACCTAAAGTTATTGGTGATGAGTTAGCCGATGAGTGAACAACTCTTGTTCAATGATTCTCTAATCATGATGCACCCAAACTTGGTCTCTAATTCATGAATGTCATCATGTCTGAAATATTGATCCACTCCTTAGTTAAGTCACACCCACCATTTGCATAGATTGAATTTCTAATTAAGTCTCTCACCATATCCAAAATATTGAGCCCAATCCATCCTCCAGCCCATAGCATCCAATGCCTAATAGATATGGTTGCATCTTTTTGGGGCAACTGAACCACTGTAACCAACTGAGAACAATCAACCCCGGGAAGGACCCGCACATCTACAATGATGGAAGACCTTAGACTTAATCTTTTCTTAAGAAGATTTAATTTAGGTCTCATTAAACTAGACTTGACATAGTCATAACCATTATGACTAACCTAGTAGCATGGGTTAGCTCGAATTATTGACCACCTCATATCAGAACTGAGCCAACAAATATAGCTAGGTAAGTGAGACCGATGGAAGGAATATGCCATTAACTCAACACGAATTCATTCGAGTTGAGTAGCTTCCAATTAAAAATTAGTTGATCATATCTGCCAACTTATCTTAGACACCAAATTATTGAGCCAAAACCAATCAGGTTAGCCTATAATCCAGAATCTAACCACTGAGCCTAATTAGGTATTAGCTTGATCGATCACTCACGTGACTCAATCTTGACCCAGACTTAATCCTATTAGATTGATCAATTTAAGCATTATTGATCCCATCTAACCAACTCTTGATTCAGTTTGATCAATCACTTAGACCTAATTGAGCTACCTAAGCTTGAATCCAATTTTATGAATATGTCTTAGATCTTAAATTTATAATTTTAGACCTAACATATGTCTCATAATCTTAATTCTTAATTAAGTTTAGGGTTTACAAACAAAACATGTAGATAAAATCCTAGGATTTTAGGATCTAGGATTTTGCAGAAAATAAGTTCTTGATTTCTGATTAAGGACGAACGCACGACACCCCTACACATCATAAGAATACCCCATCGAATGGAAGGAGAGAACATTTAAATCCTACTTTATTCTTATGACTGGACGGCCAAGGGGAATGTCTTAATTAGAAATATAAGACTATAAAACTAGTTAGATCTACATCATATATCTCATATATAAAAATTGATCTAACTATAAACATATTTTGCATACATCTCATGTATCATATCATGCATATTTTCAGATCTAAATTATCTCATAATTCATCTAAAAAATTAAATTTAAATTCATCACCTCAAAATAAATTCTATTCTAGATAATTATGTAGAACTATTCTATAACTAGTCTAAACATGCGTTCATCATATCTCATATGAACCAAAAATTAAATAATTTTATTTTCTATTTTTTAGATATTATTATAATAATTATAATATTAAAAAATAATAAATAAGTAGAACTAAAATCATAACATAATCCAATTAAATTATGATCATGCAAAACTATGTATAGAACAATTCTATTTTACAACTAGTCAAGCATCTTATAAAACTTAGATCTAAATTATTTAATTTTAATTTTTTTTTGATTTTAGATCTAATTACATCTCATGTGATATCTGAGATTACCAAATTATTAGATCAAAAATAAATTTAAATTAAATCTAAATAATTTATGAGAATCTGGCTCTGATACCAATTGAAGGAAAAATCTTGATTTTTTGGATCAGGTTCATTCAAATCTTGATTGGATCAAGAGAGATATTTTAAAAATTTCTCTTTTAATTTTAATTTAGATATAAAATATTTTAGATCTAATTTTATAGATTTAATAAAATAAAATAAAAATAAATTAAATCTAATTTAATTTTATACCTTTTTGTTAGATAATCAGATAATCGTGTGATGATCCTGCTGATCACCTAAAATTCTGGATCTAGCTGCATAAGTGCCCGGCCTCTATCGGTATTCACTCAGGCTAGATCTAAAGATCTTCTCCTTCTTTATCACCTCTCCAAATATCAGATCTAGATCTGATTTGGAGGATCTTTAAAACTCCTTTTGAAGATCTGGAATCGTCTCTTGCAGCAGTGCTGCCTTCTTCCTTTCTCGCAACCTTTCTCTTGCCTGGATTGCAATAAATTGGAGCCCAAATCACCTTGGGCATGGAGAGGAGAGAGGGGACCTAAAGATGGTGGGGAGGAGGGAGAGGGGCAGCCTTGTGGCATGGGCTATGGGAGATCTTTTTTAAAGCTTGGCGTAGATAGGGTTTTTATAGACTCGACTGCGCCATGCAGTGCCACATCATCCCGGCCAATCACATCGCTTCATATAATTAGATCTAAATTTGATTGGTGGGATGACATTACCTGATCCAATCAGACGAGAGCCCCTCAAATCATCCTTAGGTGGCGCCAAGATTGGTCAAAGCAGAGTCCCTTGGCACCTCCTAAGTTGATTCCAAGAAGCAACCTGGAGTCCCATCTGTATGGGACTCCAGGCGTCCCTATCCTTAGATGCACATCTCCCTAGGCGTGCACCCC
Source organism: Cocos nucifera (assembly GCA_006176705.1). Lineage (NCBI taxonomy): Eukaryota > Viridiplantae > Streptophyta > Magnoliopsida > Arecales > Arecaceae > Cocos > Cocos nucifera. The sequence continues at coordinate 232,605 of QRFJ01000931.1, read as the reverse complement.
CTCCTTTTCATTTTTCAATAAGGGGACAATCCCCTATCTACTCTCCTATGGGTGCATTACACATGGGCAAATGTCTAAGTATCAAAGGTCAACATTTGACCAAAGTCAAAAAACAAGAATTGGTAGGTGATGGAAAATGGTAGGTGTTGTCTCTAATTTATCTCATAAATTAAGACAAACCTTTTCTAATCTGGAAAAGCTCTAGTTAGATCAAGTAAAGGTACCTGAGTGAGCACAAACATATTTGGCTCAGTCGAGATGACTTTCAATGATTGTATAAGGAGAACGTTAGGCTCAATCATGTGCTAGCACGATTTTCTTGAACCTAATTGAATCTAATTCAAATTAATTAAACTAGGTTAGTCTGATTGATGATATCTAGATCCAAACCCTTGTTTGTATGACCCAGTTAGGTTTAGTTCTATATGGTAATGGGATATGTCGCAATCTCTATCATCGACATCATCGAAACACCTTCCGATGGATCAAAACTTTTTTGATTCAAACAACTAGAATGATCGATCATCTAAATCATTCTAATTACTCCCAAAATCTACCAATGACACCTAGCAGTATATGGTGGCAACCCATCAAAATTAAAAATGAACCTCTCGGTGCAGCTATATGTGTGATTAAGTTCTTCTATCTTGAGCCTCGATTAAATTAGGGTTAAGGTGAACTCGTGAAATACTAATTTTTTGTCATATGTTTTAATCATTTGATTCAAGTCCAATGTGAAATCCTTAATAGAGACTCTTTCTATTATTTCACTCTGCCATGGCCATGGGCTTATGGACTTGATTCTTATGATCATTATAGGGTTGTTCCTTATCTACCGAGGTAGATAGATTCCCTCTTGATGCAATCCAATTCCTATAATGAACATGTTGTAGCCAACATACACCTCAGAATTTTGAATGGTTATGAGACTGAGTCATGGTGTAGTCAAACTATAACACCCTCAAGATGAACTACCGATGCACCTCAGGTCAAAGAACCAGACACACCACTGTAGCTTCGAGCCAGTCATCAACGAGAAGGTAGACTTTCTTATGACTACTCGAGGTGGTCACACTCAGTGCCCTCATTCTCTAATGAGTACCTATACTCTCGCTGTAGTGTCTCTACACCGTAGACTCAAGACTCATCTACTATAAAGAAGTAATTGTATACCAACCTTCCAGATCGTCACCATTCTCATGATGATCCTATGGTTAGGAGCATTTTATGAGTTAATAATGAAAATTCTTGTCTTAAATTTTTAACTCTTGAAAATAAGAATTATCATTACCATTAACTCAAGAAATGTATCACGGACACTAAATACATATTTATGATAGAAAATAACCCATTTTATTATTTATAGTCAAAATTATACTTTTGCCCCTAGAAGTGTATTACAAGTGTCAGCTAATTCTGGCTTCTAGGGCACACATATCTAACCGAAAGTGCCACTTCTGAGCTCACATTCTTCATCTTGGTGTTTTCAAGTTCTTATAAACTCATCTCTTCTCAATAGACCCATCCATACCACACATCTCTAAAAGCTGTGTCTGAGGAGTACCTTGGTGAGTGCATTAGACTGATTGTTCTTGGTATGGACCTTCATCAGTTCCACTTCACCTTCCTCCACCAGCTCTCTGATCCTATGATACCTCACATCTATATGCTTTGTGCGTGCATGATAGACTGGGTTCTATGCTAACAACAGAGTACTCTGACTATCACTGAATAGTGTAACTTTGCTCTGCTCCACCCGCAACTCATCAATCAGCCTCCTAAGCTAAAGGGCTTCTTTTGCAGCCTCCGTTATCCCCATATACTAGGCCTCATTGTTAAACAAGGCCGTGATTGGCTGAAGGGTTAATCTCCAAAACATCGGTCCACCACATATGCAGAAGAGGTATCCAGTAGTAGACTTTATAATTTGCATCAACAAACTATTCTAGAGGATCTAAACCTTCATACATCTTCATAGATTGTTCTCCAAATCCTCCTGGATGCTCACCAAACACCAAACCATAATCTCTTTTTTCATGCAGATATCTCAATATCCATTTCAATGCTTTCTATTGTTCCTTCCCAGGATTAGCCATGTATCTACTAACTATACTCACAGTATGTGCTATATCTGATCTACAGTACACCATAGCGTATATAACACTGCCTACAGCATTTACATAAGAGACATGTTTCATGTACTCTCTCTCCTCTTTTGATTGGGGGCACTGTAACTTGGAGAGAGACATATGGCTCGGCAATGGCATCTCTGCAAGTTTGGCCCAAAGGGAAAATCCTGATTTTCTAGGGTCAGGTTCGTTCAGATCTATTTAGATCGAGAGGCATATTTAAAAAATTTTCTATTAGATCCTAATCAGATCCGATATTTTTCAGATCTAATTTTATGATTTGATAAATAAAAAAATTAAATTAAATTAAATCTAAATTAATTTTACCTTAATTTTGGATAATCTGATTATCCGTTGATGATCCTGCTGAAGTCCTAAGGTTCTGGATCTAGCCACGCAAGCGCTTGGACTCTACCGATATCCACTCGGGCTAGATCTAGAGATCTTCTTTTTCATCATGACTCCAAAAGTCAAACTTGAATCTGATTTGGAGGATCTTTGAAACTTCTTTCGAAGATCAACAGTTATCTCTGTAGTGATGCTGCCTTCTTCCTTTCTCGTCAGCCTTTTCTTGCCTGAATCGCACTAATCTGAAGCCCAACTATCCTTGGGCATGGAGAGGAGAGAGATGGCTTGAAGGTGGCATGGAGAAGGGAGAGAAACAGCCTTGGGGCATGGCTAGGAGAGGATTCTCTAAAAAGTGGGCGCAAATAGGTCTTTATATAGACCCTGCTGCACCATGCAATGCCACATAACCTCGGCCAATCACATTGCTTCATTCAATCAGATCTAAATCTGATTGGTGGGATGACATCACCAGATCTAATCAGATGAGAGACCCATAGATTCATCCTAAGGTGGCACCTAAGACTGGTCAAAGTCTATAGGTGAGGGTCACCTAGTTTGAATCCAAGAAGCAACCTGGAGTCCCATCTATATGGAACTCCAGGCATCCCTATCCATTGGCGCACGCCATCCTAGGCGTGCGCCCCCTTCTTTCTAATTTTCAGTGAGGGGACTAGCCCCTATCTACTCTACAATAAGTTCATGATAAATGGGCAGATGTCCAAGGGTCAAAGGTCAATGTTTGACCAAGTCAAAGGATAAGAATTAGCAGGTGACAAAAAATGGCAGGTGTTGTTTCAAATTTATCTCATAAATTAAGACAATCCTTTTCTGATATGGACAAGCTCCATTCAGATCAGGTAAAGGTACTTGAGGGAGCACAAACTCATTTGGCTCAGTCGAGACAACTTTTAATGATAGAAAAAGAAGAATGTTAGGCTCAATCGTATGCTAGCATAATTTCTTTGAACCTAATTGAATCTAATTCAAATCAATTGAACTGGATCAGTCCAATTGATGATATCCAGATCCAAATTCTTATTTGTATGACCTAGTTAGGTTTAGTTCTGTATGATAATGGGATATGTCATGATCTCCATCATCAACATCATCGAAACTCCTTTCGATGGATCAGAACTCTTCTAATTCAGACAACTAGAATGATCGATCATCTAAATCATTCTAATTGCTCCCAAAATCTACCAGTGATACCTAGCAGTATATGATGGCAACCCATCAAAACTAAAAAAAAACCTCTCGATGCAGCTACTTGTGTGATTAAGTTTTCTATCTTGTGCCCCGATCAGATTAGTGTTAAGGTGGACTCGTCAAACCCTAATTTGTATCATATGATTTAATCATTCGATTCAAGTCCGATGTGAAAACCTTAATAGAAACTCTTTCTATTATTTCACTCTCTGTCATGGCCATGGGCTTGTGGACTTGATTCTCATGATCATCATAGGGCTGCTCCTCATCCACCGAGGTAGATAGATTCCATCTTGGTGCAATCCAATTCGTACAATGAACATGCTATAGCCAACATACACCTTAGGGTTCCAAATGGCTAGGAGACTGAGTCATGGTGTAGTTAAATTATAACACCCTCAAGGTGAACTATCGATGCTCCTCAGATTAAAGAATCAGACAAACCACTGCAGCTTCGAGTTAGTCATCGACGAGAAGGTAGACTTTCTTATGACTACTCGAGATGGTCACGCTCAGTGCCCTCGTTCTCTAACAAGTACCTGTACTCTCACTCTGGTGTCTCTATATTGTAGACTCAAGACTTATCTACTATAAAGGAGTGATTGTACACTAACCTTCCGAATCAATCACCATCCTCATGATGATCCTACGATCAGGAGCATTTTATAAGTTAATAATGAAAATTCTTATCTTAAATTTTCAACTCTTGAAAATAAGAATTATCATTACCATTAACTCAAGGGATGAATCACAAACACTAAATATACATATGTGATAGAAAATAATCCATTTTATTATTTATAGTCAAAATTATAATTTTGCCCCAAGAAGTGTATTGCAAGTGTCAGTCAATTCTGGCTTCTAGGGCACACATATCTAACAAACTCCCACTTGACCTAAAGCCAATTGGCTATAAATCTAAGTCCCATTTTCTCAAGGTGGGCTTCGATCTTCTGCTAGCCCAATAACTTTGTAAGCAGGTCTGCCGCATTATCTGCAGAGTCGACTCTCTTGACCTCAACGTAACCCTTCTTGATGTAATCGCGAATGAGGTGGTATCACCACTCGATGTGCTTGGATTTTTGTTGGAACCTCAGCTCCTTAGCAAGGGCTATGGCACCATTGTTGTCGTAGTACAGAGGAATGGCATCTGATGGCATCACTTCGATCTCTACGGCAAACTTCTTATACCAGAATGCCTTCTTTGCAGCTTCTGATGCAGCGATGTATTCTGCTTCCATGGTGGAATCTGCTATCACTATCTACTTGAAACTTTTCCAACTGATAACTCCACCATTGCACACAAACAGACTTCCAGATGTCGACTTTTAATCATCTACATCAGACATAAAGTCCAAGTCTGTATACCCCTAGACTTGGAGTTCTCCATTGCCAAAGACCAGTAACATATCCTTAGTTTTTCTTAAGTACTTAAGGATACATTTCACAGAAGTCCAATGTTCTTTACCTGGATTCGACTGATATCTTCTCATGACACTCACGGCATGGGCTATATCAGATCGTGTACATAACATGGCATACATGAGGCTCCCTATTGCTGAGGCATAAGGGATCTTGCTCATGCATTCTATTTCCTGTGTGCTAGGGCACATCTTCTTGAAAAGATGAATGCCATGCCTGAAAGGTACTAAACCTCTCTTAGAGTTTTCCATACTAAACATCTTTAGTACTTTCTCTATGTACATCTTCTGTGAAAGTCTTAGCATCCTTTTTGGTCTATCTCTATAGATCTTAATTTTCAGAATAAAGGATGCTTCTCCTAGGTCTTTCCTGGAGAATTCTTTAGATAACCATATTTTAACTATGGTCAATATGGGAATATCATTCCTGATAAGGAGGATGTCATCCACGTACAATACGAGGAAGAGAACTACGCTCCCACTGACCTTTTTGAAGACACATGGCTCCTCCTCATTCTTGATGAAATCAGACATTTTAATCACATTATTAAAATGAGTATTCCAGCTCTGAGAAGCTTGCTTAAGTCTATATATGGACCTTTGCAGCTTGCAAACCTTGTGAATATCATCACTAGATGTGAAACCTAGCAACTATTCCATATAGATATCTTCCTCAAGATATCCATTTAGGAATGCCACTTTCAAGTCCATTTGCCATATTTCATAATCGAAATAGACTGCAATAGCAAGCAACGTGCGGATGGATTTTAGCATAGCTACTAGCGAAAAGGTATCCTGATAGTCAATGCCTTCACGTTAACTATAACCTTTTGCCACTAATCTAGCATTGAATGTCTCTACATTTCCATCTGCACCAATCTTTCTCTTGTAGATCCATTTACACCCAATAGGTACTACACCTTCTGATGGATCTACCAAGGTGCAGACTTGGTTTGAGTGCATCGAGTCAATTTTTGACTTCATTGCCTCTAACCATTTCTCAGAGTCGATATCTAATATCGTCCCGTTATAGGTTTTGAAATTATCACCATGAACTCCATTACCTACAAGAAATATTTCCTCTACATCCTCTGAAATAGTACCTATGTACCTCTCAGGGGGACGAAAAACTCTTTTCGATCTACGTGTTGGAGGAGGTAGTGACTGGATTGGCTTAATTTGATTTGGTTCCATTTGGTCCTTAGCTCATTGCTCTTGTGAGACTTTCTCTTCGAGCTTAATATGCTTTCCAATGTCACTATCTTGAATAAACTATTTTTTAAGAAAGATGGCATATCGACTCACAATCACATTATGATCTTCTAGAATGTAGAAATAATATCCTAATGACTCTTTAGGATATCCTATAAATTGAGCTCTAAAGGATCTAAAGTCTAACTTATCCGCTTGTTGTCTTTTGACATGAGCCGGACAACCTCAAATTCTGAGATGACTCAGACTTGGTTTCTTACCATGCCATATCTCATACGGTATCGTAGGAACGGTTTTAGAAGGAATCCTATTTAGTAAGTATATTGTAGTTAACAAACAGTATCCCTAAATAAAATTAGGAAGGTCTGTGAAGCTCATCATGGATCGGACCATATCTAATAGGGTCCGGTTCCTCTGTTTTGAAACCCCATTGAGTTGAGGTATTTCTGGTGGAGTCCATTAAGAGACTATACCATTTTTCTTGAGATAGTCCAGAAAATCCCGACTAAGGTATTCACCTCCTCGATCTGATCGAAGAACCTTAATGGGATTTCTAGTTTGCTTTTCTACTTCATGTCTGAATTTCTTGAACTTTTCAAAGGCTTCAGACTTGTGTCTCATAAGATACACATATCCATACCTAGATAAATCATCGGTAAAGATTATGAAGTAGACAATGTTGCCTCTAGTCGGTACATCAAATGGGCTGCACACATCTGTATGTACTAGGACCAGAAGATCCATGGCCCTTTCCTCATGTCCTACAAATGGGAGCTTAGTCATTTTGCCATGAAGATAGGATTCACAAATTGGATATGACTCGGAAGTCAATGGACTCAATAGCCTAGTTTTTTCTAATTTGTTAACCCTATCTTCTGCTATGTGATCTAATCTTAGGTGCCATAGATACCTATCGTTTGGACTATCCCTAGCTCATTTTGATTTTATGGCATTCACATTTTGCTCGAAATTAAAAATAGATACATCAACATGTAACTGATAAAGATTGTTAATAAAAAAACCATTTGCAATTTTATTTCTTTCATAAAGAATGTTACAATGGTCCTTAAGAAAACTAATTACATAGCTTTCTAATTCAAGGCAAGAAACAGAAATCAAATTCCTGCTTACTGCAAGCATATAATAACAATCTTTTAATACTAAGTCTAAACCAGATAATAGTCAAAGAGGATATGTTTCCATGGCCACGATAGCAACTCTTGCTCCATTTCCAACACGCAGGATCATCTCACCATCCCTCAGCCTTCTGCTATCCTCAAGACCCTGCATAGAAGTGCACAAGTGAGCACTAGAATCAGAGTCAAGCACCCTACTGGATGAAGAAGAAATCGTAAGGTTAGACTCAATAACGAACATACCTACAGAAGGATCTGCCTCCTTCTTCTTTAGGGTGGCCGGGTAAGTAGGGTAGTTCCGCTTTTAGTGGCCGTCATTGTTACAATGGAAACACTTTTCTTTGTCAATGGCCTTCTTCTTCAGCTCTGCCTTTTTCTTCTTTCCTTCTTCGATCTTCTGCTTTTTCACAGACTTCTTTCTAAAGATTTTCTCTTGGAAGAAGTTTGTTCCATAGCAAGTACTGAGCCTTTAGAACCTTTAATCGAAAGCTCAGTGGTAACCAGCTTGTTCATAAGTTTGTCCAAGGAATTTTGAAGTTTATGCATATGGTAGTTCATGATGAAGTGCCCATACGCATCAGTCAAGGATTGCAGAATTATATCATTCTACAGATCCAAGTCCAACCTCACTCCGAGCTTCTCAAGCTCTTCCATGTCCTTGATCATCATCAGACAATGATCTTGGACCGACTGTCCATCACGCATCTTAGCCTTGAATAGTCGTTTAGTGACTTGATACTTGGCTGTGCGACTCTATTCATCAAACATCTTCTATAGGTGAGCCAACATTTGGCAAGCAGTCCTGATATCTTCATGTTGGTGCTGAAGTTCATTAGACATCAAGTCCAACATGTAGTATCTGGTCTTGTTATCATCGTCTGTCCACTGATCCATAGATGCTCTCTATTCAGTGGATGGACGAGCTAGTATGATGGGAGGGTCCTAGTCCAGTATATGAGTTAACTTCTCGGAACCCAAAATGATTTTGAAGTTTCAGAGCCAATCCTTGTAATTTGGTCCGGTCAGTCTATGGGTGTCCAGGATTCATGCTAGTGGATTGGATGCTGACATTTTTCTATAGAGAGTCAAAGTTTCTAGTTAGATATTATAATTAAAACTTAACCAATTTATTTTAAAATTTTATTTTTAAATAAATTAGCTCTCACTATTTTTCAAATCCCTATAGTTCCTCTATAGAGATACAAAAATCTCCATGATTACTAATTTCTAGTGGGTGGTGCAGTCCCACCGACTTACTCATCACCTCACCTAATAGTTATTGGTGATGGGTTAGCCAACGAGTGAACAACTCTTTTTTAATGATTCTCTAATCATAATGCACCCAATCTTGGTCTCTAATTCATGAATCTCACCATGTCCGAAATATTGATCCACTCCTTAGTTAAGTCAAACCCATCATTTGCACAGATTGGATTCTTAATTGAATCTCTCATCATATCCAAAATATTGAGCTCAATGCATCCTTCAGCCCATAGCATCCAATGCCTAATAGACATAGTTGCATCTTCCCAGTGCAACTGAGCCACTATAACCAATCGAGAACAATCAACCACGAAAAGAGCCCGCACATCTACAATGGTGGAAGATCTTAGACTTAATCTTTTCTTAGGAAGATTTGATTTAGGTCTCATTAAACTAGACTTGACATAGTCATAACCATTATGACTAACCTAGTGGCATGGGTTAGCTCGGATTATTGACCACCTCAAATCAGAACTAAGTCAACAAACATGGCCAGGTAAGTGAGACCGGTGGAAGGGATATGCCATTAACTCGATAAGAATGCATTCGAGTTGAGTAGCTCCCAATTAAAAATCAGTCGGTCGTATCTGCCAAACTTACCTTAGACACTAAATTGTTGAGCCAGAACCAATCGGATTAGCCTACAATCTAGACTCTAACCACTGAACCTAATTAGGTCTTAGCTTGATTGATCACTCACGTGACTCGATCTTGACCCAGACTTAATCCTATTAGGCTAGTCAATTTAAGCATTGTTGATCCCATCTAACCAACTCTTGATTCAGTTTGATCAACTGTTTAGACCTAATTGAGCTACCCAAGCCCGAACTCAATTTTATGAACATGTCTTAGATCTAAAAATTCTCAATTTTAGATCTAATATATTTCATAATCTTAATTCTTAAATAAGTTTAGGATTCATAAACAAAACATATAAATAAGATCCTAGGGTTTCAGGATCTAGGGTTTTGCAGAAAGTAAGTTTTCAATTTTTGATTAAGGATGAACGCGCAGCATCCCTACACATCATAAGAACACCCCATTGAATGAGTGGAGAGGGTCTTTAAACTCTACTTTGTTCTTATGATCGGACGGCCAAGGGGAATGCCTTAATCAGAAATACAACTAATCTACAAAAACTAATTAGATCTAAGCATATATCTCATATAATAATTGATCTAATTAAAAGATATTTTGTATAAATCATATCATGCATATTTTTTAGATCTAAATTATCTCATAATTATCTAAAAAATTAAATTTAAATTTGATCTCATTAAATAAAATTTAATCAAGACCTATTTGTAGAATTATTCTATAACTAGTCTAAACATGCAAATATCATATCTCATATGAATAAATTAAATTAAATTTAATTTCTATTTTTAGATCTAATTATAATATTTATAAGATAAAAAAATAGTAAATAAATAGATCTAAAAATCCTATTTAATCAAATAAAAATTATGATACTAGACAACACATAGAACAATTCTATTCCTAGTGTAGTTATGTATCTCATACATATTAGATCTAGATTAATTAATTTTAATTTTATATTTTTTTGATTTTAGATCTAATCACATCTCATGTGATATCTAAAATTACTAATTTATCAGATTAAATCAGATCTAAATAAATTTTATAAGAACATGGCTCTGATACCAGTTGAAGGAAAAATCCTGATTTTTCGGGGTCAGGTTCGTTCAGATCTGATTGGATCGAAAGGCATATTTTAAAAATTTTCTTCTAGATCCTAATTAGATCTAATATTTTTTAGATCTAATTTTATGATTTGATAAATAAAAAAAATTAAATTAAATTAAATCTAAATTAATTTTACCTTGATTCTGGGTAATTTGATTATCCGTTGATGATCCTACTGAAGCCCTGAGGTTCTGGATCTAGCCACACAAGCGTCTGACCTCTATCGGTATCCACTCAAGCTAGATCTGGAGATCTTCTCCTTCTTTATCACATCTCCAAAAGTTATATCTAGATCTGATTTGGAGGATCTTCGAAACTCCTTTCGAAGATCAGCAGTCCTCTCTGGAGTGGTGCTGCCTTCTTCCTTTCTCGTCAGCATTTTCTTATCTGAATCGCACTGATCTGAAGCCCAACTATCCTTAGGAGCGGAGAGGAGAGAGATGGCTTGAAGGTGACATGGAGAAGAGAGAGGGACAACCTTGGGGCATGGCTAGGAGAGGAGTCTCTAAAAAGTGGGCGCAGATAGATCTTTATATAGACCCTGTTGTGCCATGCAGTGCCACATAACCCCGGCCAATCACATTGCTTCGTTCAATCAGATCTAAATCTGATTGGTGGGATGACATCACCTGATCCAATCAGATGTGAGACCCATGGATTCATCCTAAGGTGGTGCCTAAGACTGGTCAAAGTCTATAGATGAGGGTCACCTAGTTTGAATCCAAGAAGCAATCTGGAGTCTCATCTGTATGGGACTCAGGCATCCCTATCCATAGGCACACACCATCCTAGGCATGCACATCCTTCTTTCCAATTTCTAGTGAGGGGACAAGCCCATATCTACTCTCCAATAAGTGCATGATAGATGGGCTGATGTCCAAGGGTCAAAGGTCAACGTTTGACCAAGTCAAAGGACAAGAATTAGTAGGTGACGAAAAATGGCAGGTGTTGTCTTAAATTTATCTCATAAATTAAGACAACCCTTTTCTAATATAGACAAGCTCCAGTCAAATTAGGTAAAGGTACCTGAGTGAGCACAAACTCATTTGGCTCAGTCAAGATAACTTTTAATGATAGAAAAAGGAGAATGTTAGGCTCAATCCTGTGCTAGCACGATTTTCTTGAACCTAATTGAATCTAATTCAAATCAATTGAACTAGGTTAGTCCAATTGATGATATCCAGATCCAAACCCTTGTTTGTGTGATCCAGTTAGGTTCAGTTCTGTATGGTAATGGGATATGTCATGATCTCCATCATCAACATCATCGAAACTCCTTTCGATGGATCAGAACTCTTCTGATTCAGACAACTAGAATGATCGATCATCTAAATCATTCTAATTTATCTCAAAATCCACCAGTGATACCTAGCAGTATATGGTGGCAACCTATTAAAATTGAAAGCAAACCTCTCGATGCAGCTACTTGTGTGATTAAGTTCTTCTATCTTGAGCCCTAATCAGATTAGGGTTAAGGTGGACTCGTCAAACCCTAATTTCTATCATATGATTTAATCATTCGATTCAAGTCCGATGTGAAAACCTTAATAGAAACTCTATCTATTATTTTACTATCTGCCTTGGCCATGGGCTTACGAACTTGACTCTCATGATTATCATAGGGTTGCTTCTCATCCATCGAGGTAGATAGATTTCATCTTGTTGCAATCCAATTCGTACAATGAATATCTTATATAGCAAACATACACCTCAAGATTCTGAATGGCTAAGAGACCGAGTCATGGTGTAGTCAAACTATAATACCCTCAAGGTGAACTATCGATGCACCTCAGATCAAAGAACCAGACACACCACTGCAACTTCGAGTCAGTCATCGACGAGAAGGTAGACTTTCTTATGACTACTCGAGGTGGTCATGCTTAGTGCCCTCGTTCTCTAACAAGTACCTATACTCTCGCTCTGGTGCCTCTACATCGTAGACTCAAGACTCATCTACTATAAAGGAGCGATTGTACACTAACCTTCTAGATCAATCACCATCCTTATGATGATCCTACGGTTAGGAGCATTTTATGAGTTAATAATGAAAATTCTTGTCTTAAATTTTTAACTCTTGAAAATAAGAATTATCATTACCATTAACTCAAGGGATGTATCATGGCCTTCTCCATCCCAAACCTCTCCAGAATCTTCTAAACATACTTTTCTTATGACAAATGGAGCACTCCTTTGCACCTATCTCTGCAAATCTCCATTCCAAGGATTTTCTCAGCTGGACACAAATCTTTCATCTCAAATTTAGATGATAATGCCATTTTGAATCTTTTCGCAGCATCCATGCTTCTACTGGCTATGAGCATATCATCTACATACAATAATAGGTATCGGGCATCCTCCTCATCTACATCATTGACGTAGACACAATAGTCATGTTCACTTCTATTGAAACCTAAGCTCAAGATAAAGCTATCAAATCTTCGATACCACTGATGAGAGGATTGTTTCAATCCATACAAATACTTCCTAAGTAAACACACCTTTTCTTCCTATCCCATCTCCATGAAACCATCTAGCTACTTCATGTAGATTTTTTCCTCTAAAGTCCCACGAAGGAAGGCCATCTTCACATCCATCTGTTCCAATTTCATGTTATGATGTACCACCAGTGACAGCAAAACTCGAATAGATATATGATGCACCATAGGAGAAAAAATTTCTGTGTAGTCAATTCCTTCCCTTTGTGAGTATCCCTTTACTACCTGCCTTGCTTTGAATCTGATTCCACCTTGTTCTGAAGGTGCTTCTTTCTTTATGAAAACCCACTTTGAGCCAATAGGTCAAGCACCCTCTGGAAGATCCACTAGCTACCATGTCTGATTCTTCTCTAGTGATTCCATCTCCTCCATCATGGCTTGCATCCATGAATCATGATCCTCACTCTCCATGGCCTCTGCATAATTCTCTAGATATCCATTAGTAGTGATGAGAGCATAGGAGATAACCTCATCAATGCCATATCTGACCGATCTCCTAATAGTACATTGGGACTTATGTAAAGCCACTCCCACTGACACATCTCTGCCTCATGTCTGTGGCTGCTCCTGCACATCTGTCTGAACTGCCGATCCTCCATGCCGATTTTCAATCTGAGATAATACTTTTCTGCCCAGCTCCATCTTAACAGGAACACTCCTGTAAGTGGATGTAACTTGCATGCCATCATTCTCTGACTGGCCATCGCTGTTCATCTTTATTTCTCTAGTTTCATCTATCCCAGACCTCCTCAAGATGCTCTTCTCATCAAAGATAATATCCCTGTTGATCACTAACTTCTATGCCTGAGAGTTCCATAGTTGGTACCCATTAACTCCTTATGGATACCCTATGAATGTCATCTTTTGATATTTTTGGTCCAATTTGCTCCTCTCGGTTGCCTCCACATGTGCATAGGCTATGCAACAAAAGACTTTTAGGTGGCCAAGCTCCACCTTCTTCCCACTCTAGACCTCTTTCAGAATGCCACCATTTAGCATATAATGAGGGGATTTGTTCATAAGAAAATAAGAAAAAGTTAGAGCATCACGGACTTTGGGAGTGATGTCTGCAGCCTCAAACTCTGTGCCTTCTCAATCAGTATCCGATTCATTCTCTCTACGACACCATTCTGCTAGCGAGTCATTCTCACCGTGTAATGGCGTTTGATGCCATTTTTCTTGTAGTACCTTCTGAACTCCAGGCTAGTATACTCTCCTCCATTGTCCAACCTCTGACACTTTTTCTATCTGCCTGACTTCTTCTCTACTCCAACTCTTTAGGATCTGAACCAAGCAAACACCTCTAATTTTTCTCTGATCAAATAAATCCATACCTTCCTTGAGAAATCATCAATGAAAGTAACAAAGTATTTTGCCCCACCTCTAGCTGATACAGGAGCTGGTCCCCACACATCCGAGTGCACTAAATCGAGCACTCCCTCGCTGCACTTGAAACTTCTGGCAAACTTCATCCTATGCTATTTGCCAAAGATACACGGCTCATAAAGATCGATGCCTTCTTTCTTCAGGGCTGGGATCATACCTCTTCTGCTTAGTTCTATGAACCCATGGTCACTCATATGACCCATCCGATAGTGCCATAGTCGATATAAAATTTGCTCCTTTTATGCTGCTGCTAGCATCTCTGTACTATCATTTACCACTGAGCCTTTCATTCTATAAAGATTGTGGCTCAATCTTTTATCATTCATCACCACCAAAGCTTCCTTAAAAATTTTCAGACATCCACTCCCAGCCTGGCTACTAAAAGCATAACCCTGCTCCTCCAAGTTGTCCAAAGAAATCAAATTTTTTTTCAACTCCAATACATGCCTGATATTTGATAATGTACAAATGATCTCATCCTACATCCTCATCTTGATAGAGCCAATTCTAGCTACTTTGCATGGGTGATCATCTCCAAGGCTGATACTTCCACCATCGGCCTTTTGGTAGGTAACAAACCACTCCTGATGAGAAGTATAGTGGTGCGACCATGCTGAATCTAATCTCCACATAATATTATACTCTATGGGTCCATTTGATATAACTAGTAGATCTTCTCCACTGCTCACAGAAGTAGTATCATCTTCCTTACTGGCTTTTCTTTTTTCTAATCTCAAAAGGAGATAATCTCTCCTCAGGTGTCTAGACTGATGACATTTATAACATTCCAATGTCATCTTCCTCCGATCGCGAGAATTTGACCTACCCTTCGATTTCTCTCTTGTCTTCTTATTTGATCTTTCCTATCTTTTGTTCACAGCCAAGATCTCAGACTTAAGATCTTTCTTGTAGATCTTTTTCCTTTGCTCATTTGATCTGAGCACACCAACAACCTCTTCATAGTTTAGGATCTTCTTCCCATAAACTAGAGTTGTTATGAGACCATCATATAAACTTGGAAGAGAACATAATAGCAGCAATGCCCGATCCTCTTCATCGTTCTTCACATCCAAACTCATCACCTCAGAAAACACTTAATTGAACCATTGGATATGTGCAATAAGCTCTCCACCTTCGAGTATCCTCAAACTATACAACTGTTTCTTCAACCACAGCTTATACATCATGTTCTTCCCCATGTATGTGTTCTCTAATCTCTCCCAGAGTCTCTTTGCCATAGTCTCTGTGCAAACCTCAGGCAAAACCTAATTGGCCAAGCACATCTAGATTGTGCTAAAAGTAATTTCCTCCAACTCTTTCCAATCCTTAGCACTGATCTTTCTTAGCCTTTCTTTTGTCATGACCTTGTAGATCCTCTGCTGAACCAACAAGTCCTTTACACTTTGCTGCCATAGGATAAAGTTTCCCTTATCATCAAACTTCTCAAAATCCACCTTGAATCCACTTGATCCCATGACTTCAAACAAGTCAAGAATAGATCTCTAACACCCTTCACGATCACACACCAGTAAAACTACCCTTCACAGAAAATCTAACTAGCCCTAGATCCTCTTTCCAAACTTCTCTATCACCATTCCTCCATGTTAACAATCTCCACCTCAATCTAGAGACAACCATGAAGCAAACTAGAAATTTTTAGGATAAAACCTGATGCAATAGATCCTAAATGTAGTAAATTTTAGGTGTCTTCCTTCCTTCCACGTAATACCACTCTGATACTAAATGTTGGAAATATGCACTCTTTCCACATAGATCGACGTGGCCGCTGGTGATTAGCCAAGTAATAAGAAAGTACTTCTCAAAGATCTCTACGAAAGCACGATCAAAGAAATCAAAGAATAGAGAAGAAGAGAAGAAGAAATTTTTGGGAGAAAAGAGCTTTTATTTAGTATATTTCAGCACTCTTACAATCTTGACCTATTTTCAGTATATATACTTTACAAAGGATCAAGCCGAAGCTCATAGAAAACTCTCCAAACCTAAACAACTCACATACACAAAATAATAACCTGCAAAAATTGAGCCGACCCATTTTCAGATTGAGCCGACTAACCTGCTACTGGGTCGGCTCGATCCCAGACTGAGTCGATCTAGTTGTGTATCATGCCAATAGTCCAAAAATGCTGCTCTCTATCTAAATTTTTTTCTAAGACCTAGCCGATCAAGTTCTGGACTGAACCATTCCAGTTTTAAACTGAGCCGACCCAGTCTCAGAGTGAGCCGATCCAGTTTTTGAACTTTACAATTGAGACTAATTCTTCTTTCGACTCACTCCTATCTTCCTATGACCTACCTTCTCATATTTTCAAGACTTGGGAGTGCCACTTCTGAGCTCACAACAGATGTGCAGGAGCAGCCATAGACATCAGGCAGAGATGTGCTAGTGGGAGTGGCCTTGCACAAGCCCCAGCATTCTATTAGAAGATCGATCAGATATGTCATTGATGAGGTTATCTCCTATGCACTCATCACCGCTAATGAAGATTCAGAGAATTATACAGAGGCCATGAAGAGTGAGGATCATGATTCATGGATGCAGGCCATGATGGAGGAGATAAAATCACTTGAGAAGAATCAAACATGATAGCTAGTGGATCTTTCAGAGGGTGCTCAATCTATTGGCTCAAAGTGAGTGTTCATAAAGAAAGAAGCACCTTCAGAACAAGGTGGAGTCAGATTCAAAGCAAGACTAGTAGTAAAAGGATACTCATAAAGGGAAGAGATTGACTATAATGAAATTTTTTCTTCTGTGATACATCATACATCTATTCGAGTTTTGCTATCACTGATGGCACAGCATAACATGGAATTGGAATAGATGGACTTGAAGATGGCCTTCCTTCATGGGACTTTGGAGGAAAGAATCTACATGAAGCTGCTAGATGGTTTCATGGAGATGGGATAGGAAGAAGAGATGTGTTTACTCAGAAAGTCTTTGTATGACTTGAAACAGTCTCCTCATTAGTGGTATCGAAGGTTTGATAGCTTTGTCTTGAGCCTGGGTCTCAGCAAATGTGAACATGATTATTGTATCTACGTCAAGGATGTAGATGAGGAGGATGTCCTGTACCTATTATTGTATGTAGATGATATACTCATAGCCAGTAGAAGCATGGATGCTGTGAAAAGGTTAAAAAGGGCATTATCATCTGAATTTGAGATGAAAGATTTGAGTCCAACTGAGAAAATCTTTGGAATAGAGATTTGCAAAGATAGGTGCAAAGGAGTGCTCCATTTGTCATAAGAAAAGTATGTCCAGAAGATTTTGGAGAGATTTGGGATGGAGAAGGCCAAACCTACAGAGATGCCATTGCCGAGCCATATGTCTCTCTCCAAGCTACAGTGCCCCCAGTCAGAAGAGGAGAGACTACATAGAACAAGTCCTTTATACAAATATTGTAGGCAGTGTGATGTATACTATGGTGTGCTGTAGACCAGATATAGCACATGCTATGAGCATGGTTAGTAGATACATGGCTAACTCTAGGAAGAAACATTGAAAAGTATTATAATGGATATTGAGATATCTGCATGGAATAAGGAATTATGGTTTGGTGTTTGGTGGGCAGTCGGAAGGATTTGGAGAATAATCTATGAAGATGTGTGAAGGTTCAGGTCCTCTAGAAGGGTTTGTTGATGCAAATTATACTGATGATTTTGATACAAGGATGTCTACTACTAGATACCTCTTTTGCATATATGGTGGAACGGTATCTTGGAGATCAACTCTTCAGCCAATCATGGCCTTGTCTACCATATAGGTTGAGTATATTGTGATAACGGAGGCTGCAAAGGAAGCCCTTTGGCTTAGGAGGGTGATTGATGAGTTGGGGGTGGAGCAGAGCAAGGTTATACTATTCAATGATATTCAGAGCGCTCTATTGTTGGCATAGAACCCAGTCTATCATGCGCGCACAAAGCATATAGAAGTGAGGTACCATAGGATCAGAGAGCTAGTGAAGGAAGGTGAAGTGGAACTAATGAAGGTCCATACCAAGGAGAATCAATCTAATGCACTCATGAAGGTACTCCCCAGAGATAGCTTTCAGAGATGTGTGGCATGGATGGGTCTGTTGAGAAAAGATGAGTTCATAAGGACTTGGAAGCACCAAGATGGAGAATATGAGCTCAGAAGTGGTAGTCCCAAATCTTAAAAATTTGAGAAGATAGATCATGAAAAGATGGGAGCAAATCGGAAGAAGAATCAGTCTCAATAGTAAAGTTCAGAAACTGAGCCGACTCACTCTGAGACTGAGCTAGCTCAGTTGGAAATTGGGTTGGCTTTGTTCTAGATTGGGTTGGCTAGATCTTAGAGAAAAATTCAAATAGAAAGTAGCATTTTTGGGCTATTGGCATGGTACACAATTGGGTTGGCTCAGCATAGGACTGAGTGGACCCAGTCGTAGGTTAAACAACTCGGTCTGAAACTAGGTTAGCTTAGTTTTCATGGGTTATTATTTTATATATGTGGGTTGTTTGGATTTGAAAAGTTTTTCTATGAGGTAGGGCTTGATCCTTTGTAATGTATATATACTGAAAACATGTCCAGGTTTTAGAGTGCTGAAATATACTGAATAAAAGCTCTTTTCTTTTGAAAATCTCTTCTTCTCTATTTTTTGATTTATTTGATCATGCTTTCATAGAGATCTCTAAGAAGTACTTC
Source organism: Cocos nucifera (assembly GCA_006176705.1). Classification (NCBI taxonomy): domain Eukaryota; kingdom Viridiplantae; phylum Streptophyta; class Magnoliopsida; order Arecales; family Arecaceae; genus Cocos; species Cocos nucifera. Next base: position 213,618 of record QRFJ01000931.1, on the reverse strand, counting down.
CTTATCGCTTGGCTAATCATCAACAGCCATGTCGATCTTGTTAGATATGTGTGCCCTAGAAGTCAGAATTGGCTGACACCTGTAATACACTTCTAAGGGAAAAATTATAATTTTGACTATAAATAATAAAATGGGTTATTTTCTATCACATAAGTATATTTAGTGTCTATGATACATCCTTTGAGTTAATAGTAATGATAATTCTTATTTTCAAGAGTTGAAAATTTAAGACAAAAATTTTCATTATTAACTCATAAAATGCTCCTGACCATAGGATCATCATGAGGATGGTGATTGATCCGAAAGGTTAGGGTACAATCGCTTCTTTATAGTAGATGAGTCTTAAGTCTATAGTGTAGAGACACCGAAGCGAGAGTATAGGTACTCATTAGAGAACGAGGGCACTGGGGCGTGACCATCTTGAGTAGTCATAAGGAAGTCTACCTTCTCATCGATGACTGACTCGATGCTGCAGTGGTGTGTCTAGTTCTTTGACCTAAGGTGCATTGGCAGTTCACCTTGAGGGTGTTATAGTTTGACTACACCATGACTCAGTCTCCTAGCCATTCGAAATCCTGAGGTGTATGTTGGCTATAGCATGTTCATTATAGGAATTGGATTGCACTAAGATAGAATCTATCTACCTCGGTGGATGAGGAGCAGCCGTATGATGATCATGAGAATCAAGTCCATAAGCCCACGGCCATGGCAAAGAGTGAAATAATAGAAAGAGTTTCTATTAAGATTTTCATATCAGACTTGAATCAAATGATTAAATCATATGATGGCAATTAGCATTTAACGAGTTCACCTTAACCCTAATCTGATCGGGGCTCAAGATAGAAGAACTGAATCACACAAGTAGCTACACCGAGAGGTTTATTTTCAATTTTGATGGGTGCCACCATATGCTGCTAGGTGTCACTGATGGATTTTCGGAGCAATTAGAATGATTTAGATGATCGATCATTCTAAGTTATCTGAATCAGAAAAATTCTGATACATCGAAAGGAGTTTCGATGATGTCGATGATGGAGATCATGACATATCCCATTACCATATAGAACTGAATCTAATTGGGCCATACAAACAAGGGTTTGGATCTGGATATCATCAATTAGACTAACCTAGTTCAATTGATTTGAATAAGATTCAATTAGGTTCAAGAAAATTATGCTAGCACACAATTAAGCCTACCATTCTCCTTTTTCTATCTTAAAAATTATTTCAACTAAGCTAAATGAGTTTGTGCTCACTTAGGTACCTTTACCTGGTTTGACTGGAGCTTGTCTAAGTTAGAAAAGGATTGTCTTAATTTATGAGATAAATTTGAGATAACATCTACCATTTTTCATCACCTGCTAATTCTTGTACTTTGACTTGGTCAAACATTGACCTTTGACCTTTGGACACCTGCCCATGTGTCATGCACTAATTGAAGAGCAGATAGGGGCTTGTCCCCTCTCTGAAAATTGAAAAGAAGATGGCGCATGCCTAGGATGGCATGCGTCTGTGGATAGTGACGCTGGAGTCCCATACGGATGGGACTCCAGGTTGCTTGTTGGATTCAAACTAGATGACCCTCACCTATATACTTTGACCAACCAGCTTAGGATGAATTCGTGGATCTCTCATCCCATCAATCAGACTTAGATTTGATTGAACGAAGCAACGCGATTGGTCGGAGTGATGCAGCACTGCATGGTGCAACAGAGTCTATAAATAGACCCTATCTGCACCCACTTTCAATAGAGTTCATCTAAGCCCAAGCCCCTAGGCTGTCCCTCTTCCTTCTCCACACCACCATCTAGCCCTCTCCCTCCTCTCCATGCCTAAGAAAGTTGGATTCTTCTGATTAGTGCGAGTCAAGCAAGAAAGGCAGACGAAAAAGGAAGAAGGCAGCACTACTGCAGAGACGACGGGCGATCTTCAAAAGATGTTTTGAAGATCCTCCAAATTAGATCCAGATCTAATTTTTGGAGAAAAAAAAGAGAAGGAGAAGATCTCTAGATCCAGTTCGAGTGGATACTGATAGAAGCCAGGCGCTTGCATGGCTAGATCTAGAACCTCAGAGCTTCCGTAGGATCATCAATGGGTAATCAGATTATCCAAGATCAAGGTAAAAATTAATTCAGAATTAATTTAGTTTTATTTTCTTAATTATAAGTTTATAAATCAGATCTGAAAAAGTATCAGATCTGATCTAGATCTGAAAAAAAAATTTTAAAATATATCTCTCGATCCAAATAGATCTGAACGAATCTGATCCAAAAAATCAGGATGTTCCTTCAGATCTATGTGGGAAGAGCGCATATTTCCATCATCCAAGAGTTGGAGAAGAATGTATCACTATGTTTCAATATAGCAAAACCTTGGCTTGGATAATCCATCAGGTGGATTTGATATTTTCAAATACAATATGGACAATCTGATTAGAGTTCATAGTTGACCTTTGAGGTGTCCTATGAGCATTATGGTCAAGGGGATGAACTATATGTAAACTATATTCGCATGGATTCTAAGGATGGTGTTCTACACCTTTCGACCTATCCGATCGTCGAACATCATTGCTAGATTGTCACTTTGATTGGTATAAAAATTTATTTTTATGCTACCGACATAGGTTTGGATCTTTGAGGTCACACACATTAGAGTTTTCATTCCGATCGGATGGTTGATCAGCGATTTAGAATCATTTTAGGATTAAACAATCAATACGATTGGTGTTTAACCTAGTGCAAGTATTACAGGAGGATTGATTAGCAATTTGATTATTAATTATCTTAATTTGATTAAATCAGAAGGCTGAGATTAAGTCTAATTAAATATAATTTAATTAGATTTGGTTTGGGCTTGATTGGATCAAGTTCAATTGGCTTATTGGATAAGTCAAGTGTAAGAAAGAACTAGTCCTAGTCTAACTAGGACTTGGGTCAACCCAATTTTCTAATTTAATTAAAAAATAAATTAAAATTAAATCTAATTTAATTAAGTCCTTAAATGGGTTAGGGCTTTATTTAATTGGGTTGGTTTATTGTTGTTTTTACTTGGTTAAAAGACCTTGTTTAACCAAGTCAAAACAGGAGTCCTAGTGTGACTAGGACACCCTATTCCTTGCGCCACCTAATCCTCACACCCCATCCTTTTCTCTTTATATTTTTATGTGAATAATCTCCATGCCCAAAGGTTTCTTGCATCTCCCTTCTCTCTTCCTTTTTCTTATATGAAAGTTTGTTGGAAAACCAAGTCAAAAGGGAAATTAGTTTTGCTTAAGGATTCTATGAGATAGAATCCTTGTCAATCAAAACTCTTCCCATAAGTGTGCCAACCCATCCTTCCTTATTTTATTTTATTTTCATGATAAAAGAGGACTTTTTTGTGTGCCCCCCTTTGCTGGTCCACAGTAGAAAAAAAGGTGGGGGCACCCAAGAGTTGGGCGCCCCAACAACTTCCCTTATTTGGTCCTTCCTAGTCTAGGTTTTTGACCTAACTTAGACTTTGTATATCTCTTTATTAAACAAAAATTTTTGGCTAAAATTTTTGTCAATTGTAGACATTTGAGTGGCCTATTTGGTGTATAAAAATTAGAGAAAAATTCATCTAGGTCGTGGAGATATTGGAAACCCAAATTAGGGTGTCTAGAAAAAGAACAAAGAAGAAGAAGAGGGTCTTCTTCTGGGATTTTTGTTCCAAATCTCTTCCTCTCTTTTTGTGAGCTTTTGAGAGGTGTCTCAGTATTACAAATATTCCTATTTTCTTTTGATATTTTGGAGTATTCATATTTTGAAGAAGAAAGCATCGGATCAACCGTCAAAAAGAGATCAACACAGTGCTAGCATACTGTGCTGATTTCCCGCATCAGGATCTCTGATCGTGTTCGTGGGCTCGTATGGACAACTCCTAGAGGATGGATGCATGTGTAGCTCTTGAGTTCATCCTCAAGCCTGGATCAGCAAGTTAGAATATCTAACTTGCTTAGGTAATAGATTTAATCTATTAACTTCATACCTGTATTTGATGTAGTGTACATCTAGGTTGATTTGATCAACCTTTTCTTTCTTATTTGATTTTAAGTTTTGATTTAATATCATATCTTGATCATGTAATAAATCTATGATCTAGGTGTTTACATGTTTATTTAAATAAATATTTAATTTATTTATGTCTTCCACTACATGATCTTGAAAAAGTTTTAAGATCTATCCGTGAAATCCTAGATCTAGTTCCTTCAGGGCCTGGTTACTTGCTGGTCATGGGTCCCACTCCAACAACCCCTCCAATTCTCCTTCATGCATATCTTCACCATCTAGTCTTTGAATGGGGTATTCTTTGGATCGTTGGACTCCGTTCATCGCCTTTGACCTCGCTGTGGGCTTAATATGAAAGAATTTGAGGTATTTTTCTCAATAATCTCTATCTCGATGCGATATTTGGTCTCCACCTATTCGAGAGTTCGTTTAGCACCTCCATGCCCTAGGGCAATTGCTTACTAATGATGAATGGGCAAACATGGGAGTCAAGCTAGGTTGCTCAATCCCACCTCTATCAACTGCTATGATCCTCCTGACCTGGGACCTACTTGGGATAGCCTCTTGTGGCAATAAGAACTTCACTCTGCGATGTCACATGTTATTCTTTTGAGTCTCTTATCCCATGTTCGATCCATCTCCACCTGGTGCTCCATCTTTTACTAGGCTTCGTAACATAAGATAATGTCCTCCATACTTTGTTTCTGTTATTATCATCCTACTGCCACACACGATCTTCAAGATTCCTCCATCAAGTTTTCATCTAAAGTTGATCGAATCCAGTTTGCTCAATAAGATTAAATTCTTTTTAAAGTTGGGTACATATCGAACCTCATCCAACTTCTTCACTATTCCATCATGGGCTTCGTGCTGACCATCCCACTGTTCTTAATCTCATAGCTCGATCCATTTGGCAGTAACATAGTGCCCATACCGATCTCCAAGGAGTCAAACATCTTCTCTCTATAGTATACATGATGGAAATAAGCAGAATCCAAAATTCACTAGGAGGAAGAAGTAGATATCTCATCAATAATCAGAAGGACATCATCACTGTCTTGTGTATCCTTACTGGCCACCACCATAGTAGCCCTTATTTAATCCTTGAGTTATGGACAATCCTTAACTCGATGCCCCAATTCATCATACCAATAGCATCTGATCTTGCTTTGATCCCTCATCTTAGACCTAGATCATCCTCCTCATGATCCTCTGCTACTCTATCTATTGCATCTTGCTCCTCCAGAAATCGCTAAAGTGAAGCTACCACCATCTAAGCTCGAAGCTGGATTCTACCTTCTGAGAACCTCGTTCTGGAGTATCACTGAAGTAACTTCGTCCATCTTGATAGTGCTCTTTTCCACTAGAAGAGCAGTCACCAAGGACTTATACAAAGGGGGGAGCAATGCTAGAAGGAACAATGCCCTAGTCTTCTCCTCAACTTTTTTATCTATGCTGAGGAGATCGATGAGGATCTTCTAAAAGTTGGATAGATGCTCCTGCACTCTCTGGCCTTCGTTCATCCATAGCTAGTAAAACTACCTTCAAAGAAATAGCATATTGGTGAGCGACTTCATCATGTATAACTCCTCAAGCTTCTATCACAGCATCATCGGGAATGTCTCTCTAAGTACATGAATCATGACATCATCCACTAGATACAAGCAGATCGTGCTCATTGCCTGCAACAAGATTTGCTTATAATTTTTTACCTCCATGGTGGTTGGCATCTCATCATACAAGAGAGCATCGATCAACCCATGTTAGATGAGGACATCCTTTATCCTTCCTTCCTAAAAAAAGAAATTACCCTTTCCATCGAACCTATTGATCTCCATCTTGATTGCACTTGTCTCTCCATATTCTTCAATCTCTATCACTACTACTGCAATCTACGATCTGGTACCATCTAGTCTGATATCAGTCTATTAGAATATCAGCTACTCTGATGCCACTTGTTAAGGATCTAGTACCGAGATATTGTAGTAGGAAGAAAGAAGAAAACAAAACAAGAATACAACAAAGTATGTGGATCAGCCCAAAAGCTTGCCTCCATGGGGCATGCAAAACTTCACTATGAAAAGAAAGATATACAAGAGGAGATTACCCACTCTTAACTCATGTATACATTTCTCTCAACAAGAAGTTATCTTTACCAAACTCTCTCTTGGAGACCCCATGAAACAACCGCAGTCCATTGCCAAACTATCTACCTGAAGCCCATGCTCCTACTATCCACTGGTGCCCTCTCTCTGCTCTCTATCATATTTCAGGATCTCTTTAAGCCACTGTCAAGCCACACCCTCTATTCATGGACTGGTCCAAGCCTTTTAAAGGCCTCTGTCCACATCCTGGTAGGATCCTAACTTGTTTCAAAGTCAAAAAAGCACCACTACCATCAGATTGCGATTGCAACCATCCGTGGCCACTAGATCATGTAAAACCATATCTCTGCAAGTGTAGACCATGATAAAATACCTATAGATCTCTTAAGGATTTACAAGTACTAGTCCATGGTAGATTGAACCCTAGAAAAAATAGCACATGGACAGTGTGCCATGATAAGGCCACTTGGGCACAGGCTGCACCTGCGTGTGCACTCGCCTAGGCCCAGGCTGCGCCCATGCTCCTGCCCATGCATGGTGCTGGGCCACGCTCACGCGCCTGTGCTGGGCAGCACCCGCATGCCCATGTGCTGGGCCATGCAGGGTCGAGCCCGCACACCCATGCAGTAGGCCAATGCCAGGCTTGGTCCCCTGCTAGCTGTGGGCCCCACTCCAGCAACCCCTCTAATGCTCGTTCGCATGTATCTTCACTATTTGGTCTTTGATTTGAGTATTCTTGGGCTCGTTGGACTTCGTTCATCATCTTGGACCTTGATGTGGGCTTAATGTGGAAGAATTTGAGACATTTTTCTTAATATTTTTGGGGGCACACTATAAAACTTCTCACTGATCAGTCCATCAAATTAGTTCTTCATTTGATGGATGCCTCTAGAAGAATAGCAAAATGGATGGTTGAACTCATAGAGTTTGATATCAATTTTCAATCTCGATCGTTAATCAAAGCTTAGGTATTGGTAGACTTTGTAGTAGAATGCACTATTCCAGATGAAGCTAAGCTCGAACAGCCTAAGGCTAATATTTCATGGTTGCAACCAAACCACTTTGAAGAAAGAGCAGACCTCCTAGAAGACTTTTGGGCCCTACATATAGACGGTTCATCAAATATTGTTGATGCGAGTGCAGGCCTGATCCTTGTTAACTCGGAGGGAATTGTTGCTGAATATGCATCATGCTTTGAATTTTTCACTATAAATAATTGAGTGAAATATGAAGCCCTGATTGTAGACCTAAGAATAGCCAAGGAATTGGAGGCAAATCGGCATAAAGTTTAGAGTGACTCACAGCTGGTTGTAGGACAAGTTGGTGGCAAATATGAAGCTCAAGAGGAAAGCATGAAGAAGTATTTAGAAAAGGTAAAGAGTCTAACCTCCGCCTTTAGTAGTTTTGATATCCAACAGATCCCGAGAATAGAAAATGCCAGGGCCGACCTTCTTTCCTAGTTAGCCATGCTGGCACCAAATGAATTGTCCAAAGAAGTCTTCTTTGAAGTTTTGAAATGTCTAAGCTCAAAGGAACCCTAGACTATAATAGAAATTGACCAAAAGCCTAGCTGGCTCGATCCATTCTTCACTTATCTCAAAGATGGCATCCTCTCTTGAGATACAAAAGAAGCTCAAAAATTGAGAAATTAGGCCTTTTGATATATTCTGCATAAGAATAAACTATATAAAAGATCATACTCTTTGCCACATCTAAAGTGTCTCTGACCTTCCAAGGCAGATTATGCATTATGAGAGGTGCATAAAGGGATATGTGGTAACCATCTGGGAGCAAGGTTCTTATCTCACAAGTTACTCCGATGGGCTACTATTAGCTATCTATGCATCAAGATGCAATGGAATATGTGAGAGAATATGATCGATGTCAAAGGAATGCCAACATTCAAAGACAACTAGCTTCTAAGCTCACACCCCTAAGCACCCCATGGCCATTTGCATAATAGGGGATGGACATACTCGAACCCTTTCCCATGGCATCTAGGCAGCAACATTTTTTTTTAGTAGCTATAGACTACTTCACTAAATGGGTTGAGGCTGAACCTTTGGCTAAAACCACTGAAGCCAAAGTGCAAGACTTCATCTAAAAGTTAATAGTTTGTAGATTCAGACTACCTTAGATAAATATTAATGATGAACACCAATTTGTAGGGATAAAGTTTGTTGAGTTCTACAAAGATCTGAGTATCTCCCACCACTTCACCTTAGCGGCTCATCCATAGGCAAATGACAAGGTCGAGGTGACCAACTGGACCCTGTTACAAAAAATAAAGGCAAAACTTGAAAGGGCAAAAGAAACTTGGGTGGATGAACTCTATCATGCACTTTGGATCTATAGAACCACTCAGAGATTGCCAAATGGGGAAACCCCTTTTGCACTGGCCTTTAAAATGGAGGCGGTCATTCTGATAGAACTTAAACTTTTCTCAGCATGGGTCGAAGCATTTGATGAACAGAGAAATTTACAAGATCTCAGGGCTAATTTTGACTTGTTGGAAGAAAAGTAAGAAAAGGCCCAGATCAGGATGAAGGCTTATGGGCAAAAATTAGCCTACTATTACAATTCCAGGGTCAGAAGCAAAACATTCAAATAGGGAGACCTGGTACTTCGACGAGCAGACATCTCATGACCTCAAAATCAAGGGAAACTTGCTCTGAATTGGGAAGGCCCTTATAAGGTTGTAGAAGTCATCCAACTTGAGACTTACTACCTGAAGGAGCTTAGAGGGGCTGTACTATCATGGCCTTGGAGCTCAGAAAACTTGCGAATGTATTATCAGTAATACATTTCAATGAAATTTTCTTACTCTAACATCTCTATCTTTGGTGCAAAATTATGCAATGACAAAAATTATGTGAGAAAATAGAATTGAAGGCCTCCGATTCTTAAATAAAAGGTTAACCTCATCTTAACGAGGGTGAAGGCCTCTGATTCTTGAATAGAAGGTTAACCTCATCTTAACAAGGGTGAAGACCTTTGTTTCATAAATAGGAGGTTAACCTCATTTTAATGAGGGTGAAGGCCTCTGGTTCTTAAACAGAAGGTTAACCTCATCTTAACAAGGATTTGAAGACCTCCGATTCTTAAATTGGTGATATTGAGGAGAAGATGCTTCAATGGTCCTTTTGTGTCCCGACAATCTTGATAATAGTAGGAGGATAGATACCCATAATCTTGGGTTGACAACGAGATCAGATATAATGAGAAAATAGAGCAAACTAGCAAGCATCGAGCTAAGGTGAAATACAAACAAACAAATGAAAGAAGCTTCATTTCATTAAAGATAAAGGTTGTTAGATGAATCAGTAGGACCAGATATGAAAAAGAAAAAAAAGAGGTCCTACTCAGAATTGGACTTCGGACTATCAACCTCAGTCATTGCAAGGAAGAATTTCAAGCCCTCTATTCTCTCTTCAAGCTTCTATCTTGCAGCCAGGCTCACCCTCAGCATCCTCTTCCACCTACATGACTCTTCCTCCATCTCTCTCAAACTCTTCCTAAGAATCACCGACTTGGCCTCGGCATCTTTCACCAAGCCTTCTTGGTAGTCCATCTGAACTTTTAAATCATGAAGTTCCCTCTTTGCACCCTCAAACTTTATGGTGAAATTTTTGAGAGCATCCTTCAGAGTGGCAACTTCATCCGGATATGCACTCGAGTTGGCCTAGGCATTATTCGCCAATTAGTTTTGAAGTCATATAACTTCGGTGTTCATCTTATTAAGTTTTCTTTTATAACCCTCGATCTTCTCATGCCAACCGATTCGATGGAAATTGTATAATTGCTCAGCATCGTTCAGCTACACTTGGAGGTCGGAAAGCTTCCTATACTAATCCCAGTCGAGCTCCGCCTAACTCTGGCCCTAGGCCGAACCCCTCTCTAGCTGCCAAATTTTCTCTTTTGCATCATGAAGTTCTACCTTAAGGGATCTAACTTTGGTAGTTAAAGTCCAAACCTTCTTGCTACCAGACTTCTTCACCTGTTCTAATTCTTTGATTAAAAGTTCTTATTTTTGATGTAGTCTATAGAGTCCTTTTTATGGACTTGTCGAAGGTGGGTGATCTTGGCCATGGCTGCATGACTCTGTTCACCAAACAACTCTTGCAAGTGAGCCAACATTTGGTAACTAGTCTTAATATCTTCATGTTGGTGCTGGAGCTCATCAGACATCGAGTCCAACATGTAATACCTGGCTTTATTATCTTCATCCATCCACTTCTCGAGAGATGGTCTCTGATTAGTAGATGGATGGGCTGGTAAGATGGAAGGATCCTATTCCAACACATGAGTCAATTTCTTAGAATCCAAAATAATTTTGAAGTTTCAGAGCAAATCCTTGTAGTTGGGTCTGGTCAGTCTATGGATGTCTAGGATACAGACTAGTGGGTTGGATGTAGACATCTTTCTATAGTGAGTCAAAGTTTCTAATTAGATTTTGTAATTAGACTTGATTAATTTATTTAAAAATTTTATTTTTAAATAAATTAAGCTTCCACTATTTACTCGGATTCCTACACTCCCTAGGTAGAGATGCGAAAATCTCTGTGATTATTGATTTCTAGTGGATGGTGCAGTCCCACCGACTGGCTCACCACCTCATCAAATAGTTATTGATGATGGATCAATCGATGAGTGGATAACTCTTGTCCAGTGATTCTCTAATCATGGTTTATCCAAATCTGGTCTCTAATTCATGAAGCTCACTATGCTCGAAATATTGCTCCACTCCTTAGTTAAGTCAGACCCACCTTTTGTACAAATTGGATTCCTGATTCGGTCCCTTACCATATTCAAAATATTGAGCCCAACCCATCCTCCAACCCATAGCATCCAATGCCTAATAGAGATGGTTGTGTCTTTTTGGTGCAACTGAACCACTATATCTAGCCAAAAACAATCAACCCTGAGAAGGGTTGGCACATCTACAATGGTGGAAGGCCTTAGACTTAATATTTTTTAAGGAAGATTTAATTTAGGTCTCTTTAAATTTTACTTGATTTAGTCATAATAATTATGACTAAACTAGCTGCATAGGTTGGCTCGAATTGTTAGCCACCTCAAATCAGAACTGGATCGACACAAATGGCTAGAAAAGTGAGATCGGTGGAAGGGATATGCCATTAATTTGACAAAAATACATTCAGATCGAGTAGCTCTCAATTAAAAACTAGTCGATCGTATCTGGCAAACTTACCTTAGATACCAAATTATCGAATCAGAACCAATTGGGTTAGCCTACAATCTAAGCTCGAACCATGGAGCCAAATTAGGTCTTGACTTGATTGAGTCATATCTCAATGTGATTCGATCTTGATCCAAACTTAATCCTTTTAGGCTGGTCAAATCTAAGCTTTCTTTGATCCCACCTAACCAACTCTTAATTCAGTTTGATCAATTGCTGGACCTAATTGAGCTATCCAAGTCCGAACCCAATTTTATGAATATATTTTAAATCTAAAAATTCATAATTTTAGACCTAATTAATTTAATAATCTTAATACTTAATTAAGTTTTGGATTCATGAACAAAACATGTAACAAAATTCTAGGATTTCAGGATCTAGAATTTTGTAGAAAAATAAGTTTTGATTTCTGATTAAGGATGAACGTGCAGTATACCTATACATCATTAGAACATTCCATTGAATGGAAGAAGAGGGCCTTTAAATCCTACTTTATTCTTATGACTGGATGGCCAAGAAAAATGCCTTAATTAGAAATATAATTTCTACTACAAAAGTAGTTAGATCTAAATCACATATCGCATATACAATTAATGATATAACTTATACATGTTCTGCATACATCTCATGTATCATAACTAAATTAAACATGCATACTTTCAGATTGATATATCATGTATAATATCTAAAAAATAGAATTTAAATTTTACCACATCAAATAAAACTATTCTAGATATTTTATAGAACTATTCTATAACTAGTCCAAGCATGCATCTTTCATATCTCATATGAAAAAATTAAAACTCTATTTTTTTATTTTCTAGATCTTTTTATAATAATCATAACTTCAAAAAAGTAGAAATTAAATAGATCTAAAATCACTTTTAATAAAATTAAAAATATGATTATGCTAGACTATACATAGAACTATTCTATACCGAGTCTAGTCATGCATCTCATACATTATAGATCTAAATTATTCTAATTTTAATTTTATGATTTTAGATCTAATCATATCTGATGTGACATCTAAAATTATTTAATATCAGATCATAAATAAAAATAAATATGATCTAAAATAGATCTGATGAACTGCTAACCTGGCTCTGATACTATTCAAAAGAAAAATCATGTTTTTCTAGCACAGGATCGTTCAGATCTGATTGGATCTAAAGAAATATTTTAAAAAAAATTTTTATAATCCTAGCTAGATTTGAGACATCTCAGATCTGATCTTAAAGATTTGATATTATAAAAGTAAAAATAAAATTATATCTAATTTAATTTTATACCTTATTTTGGATAATCAGGTTATCCTGTGATGATACTAATTGATTCTGAGGTTTTGGAAGGAGCCACGCATGCGCTTGGCCTCTATCGGTGTCCACTCAGATAGGATCTGGAGGTATTCATCTTCTAAATCTCTTCTTTAAAAACTAGATCTGGATCTAATCTTGAAGTTTTTCAAAACTTCTTTTGAAGAAGTAGTAGTCATCTCATTCAGCATTGTTGCCTTCTTCCTAATCAGGCCACCTTTCTTCCTTGGATGTTCCTTGAACCCATGCACAACTCATTGGGCATCGAGAGGGGAGAGAGAGGATCAGATGGGGCATGGAAGAGAGAGAGAGGCAGCCTTGGGGCATGGGCATTGTGCAAGACTTCTTAACCCTAGGTGCAGATAGGGTTTAAATAGACCCTGCTGTGCCATGTAGTGCCACATTATCCCAACCAATCAGAGGTCTTCATTCAATCAGATCTAAATCTAATTGGTGGGATGATGTCATCTGATCCAATTAGATAAGAGTCCCCCAAAAATCCATATAGGTGGTGCCAAGACTGGATGAAACAAAAAACCGTTGGGGCCTAGGTATTTAAACCCATCAAGAAACCCTAGAGTCCAATCTGTAAGGGACTCCATCCCTTATCCATATGGGGTGCATGTCTAGGGTGGCGTGCACCCTCTCTCTTACCTCTTTTAGTAGGGGGATAAGAGTCCCAGGTGCTCTCCTATAGGTGCATGACATATGGCCCTATGTGTTAGATATGTGTGCCCTAGAAGCCAGAATTGGCTGACACTTGTAATGCACTTCTAATGGCAAAATTGTAATTTTAACTATAAATAATAAAATAGATTATTTTCTATTACATAAGTATATTTAGTGTCTATGATACATTCCTTGAGTTAATGGTAATAATAATTCATATTTTTAAGAGTTGAAAATTTAAGACATGAATTTTCATTTATTAACTCATAAAATGCTCTTGACCGTAGGATCATCATGAGGATGGTGATTGATCCAGAAGGTTAGTGTACAATTACTTCTTTATAGTAGATGAGTCTTAAGTCTACGGTGTAGAGACACCGAAGTGAGAGTACAGGTACTCATTAGAGAATGAGGGCACTGAGCGTGACCACCTGAGTAGTCATAAGGAAGTCTACCTTCTCGTCGATGACTGACTCGATGCTGCAGTGGTGCATCTAGTTCTTTGATTGGAGGTGCATCGGCAGTTTACCTTGAGGGTGTTATAGTTTGACTACACCATGACTCGATCTCCTAGCCATTCGAAATCCTAAGGTGTATGTTGGCTATAGCATGTTCATTATAGGAATTGGATAGCACCAAGATGGAACCTGTCTACCTGTCTACCTCGATGGATGAGGAGCAGCCCTATGATGATCATGAGAATCAAGTCCATAAGCCCATGGCCATGGCAGAGAGTGTGAAATAACAAAAAGAGTTTCTATTAAGAGTTACTATTAAGGTTTTTACATCGGACCTGAATCGAATGATTAAATCATATGATAGAAATTAGGGTTTGACGAGTTCACCTTAACCCTAATTTGATCGAGGCTCAAAATAGAAGAATTTAATCACACAAGTAGCTACATTGAGAGGTTCATTTTTAGTTTTGATGGATTGCCACCATATGCTGCTAGGTGTCACTAGTGGATTTTGGGAGTAATTAGAATGATTAAGATGATCGATCATTCTAAGTTGTCTGAATCAGAAAAGTTCTGATCCATCGAAAGGAGTTTTGATGATGTCGATGATGGAGATCATGACATATCCCATTACCATATAGAATTGCACATAACTGTGTCACACAAATAAGGGTTTGGATCTGGATATCATCAATTGGACTTACCCAGTTCAATTGATTTGAATAAGATTCAATTAGGTTCAACAAAATCGTGCTAGGACATGATTGAGCCTAACGTTCTCGTTTTTCTATCATAAAGGTTGTCTCGACTTAGCCAAATGAGTTTATGCTCACTTAGGTACCTTTACCTGATTTGGTTGGAGCCTGTCCAAGTCAAAAAAGGATTATCTTAATTTATGAGATAAATTTGAGACAACACCTACCATTTTTCATCACCTGCTAATTCTTGTACTTTAACTTGGTCAAACATTGACCTTTGACCCTTAGACATCTGCCTATGTGTCATGCACTTATTGGAGAGCAGATAGGGGCTTGTCCCCTTGCTAAAAATTAGAAAGAAGGGGGTGCATGCCTAGGATGGCGTGCGCTCATGGATAGGGAAGCTGGGCATGCACCCATGGATAGGGATGCTAGAGTTCCATACGGATGGGATTCCAAGTTGCTTCTTGATTTCTACTTAGATGGCCCTTGGGTTTTTACTTTGACCAGTCTTAGGCATCATCTAAGAATGAACCTATGGATCTCTTATCTGATTGGATTAGATGATGTCATCCCACCAACAAGATTTAGATCTGATTGCACGAAGCAACATGATTGGCTGGGGTGATGCAGCACTGCATGGCGCAGCAGAGTCTATAAAAAGACCCTGTCTGCACCCACTTTTGAGAACTCCTCTTCCAAGCCATGCCCCAAGGCTAACCCTCTCCCTTCTCCATGCCACCATCTGACCCTCTCTCTCCTCTCCATGCCCAAGGAAGTTGGGCCTTCAGATTAGTGCAAGGAAAGGCTGACGAAAAAGGAAGAAGGCCACACTGCTGCAGAGACGATGGGTGATCCTCAGAAGAAGTTTTGAAGATTCTCCAAATTAGATCCAAATCTGATTTTTGAAGAAAAAAAAGAGAAGGAGAAGATCTCTAAATCCAGCCTGAGTGGATATCGGTAGAGGCCACGCGCTTGCATGGCTAGATCCAGAACCTCAGGTAAGGAGGATTTTTTAAGATTGATTATAATATTTATAAATATCAGAAATAGAAAATAAATAGATCTAAAAATCATATTTAATCAATAAAAAATTGATTATACTAAACTACACATAGAATAATTCTATACCTAGTCTATGTGATGTATCTCTACATATTAGATTAGATTAATTAATTTTAATTTTTTATTTTATTGATTTTAGATCTAATCACATCTCATGTGATATCTAAAATCACTAATTAATCAAATTAAATTAGATCTAAATAAATTTTATAAGAACCTCGCTCTGATACCATTTGAAGGGAAATCCTGATTTCTCGGGGTCAAGTTTGTTCATATCTGATTGGATCGAGAGGCATATTTCAAAAATCATCTCTTAGATCTAGATCAGATCTGACATTTTTTAGATTTAATTTATAATTAATAATTAAAAAAATAAAACTAAATTAATTTGAATTAATATTATCTTGATTCTGGGTAATCTGATTACCGTTGATGATCCTGCCGAAGC